>JAEBUS010000109.1:37833-154648 GCA_023014475.1 Amanita pallidorosea | reverse complement strand
ATCACTTGGTGCTGACTCTTCACTTGGCGCTCAGTGCTCGCCCACGCATCAACATCAACAGTGCTTACTTGGGCTCAATCAGCTCACTTGCTCGATATGGATGTATAATGCTCGCTACGGGTGTACAATGCTTGGCAATAGCTACTAGGTTTGTAACCTAGTAGCATGTATAAATGCAATACCTACTTTTGCGCAACTTGTGATACTTTGTAAGGAATTGAAGTGAAGCGAATGGTTTGTAAGTTCAAAGAAAGAAAGACTTTGTAAACAAACTGACCTTTTGTAGAAAGCTGGTGGGTGTTTTTGCGGCTTGGTTGACTTCGGCTACTTTCAAAATCAACGAAGCAGGTAAAGCCGATGTTGATGTTTTGCTGATGACTCGGAGTTTGCGTGGAGGGTTTACTTGTCATGCACGTTGTGCATGATCATCTGATACCATAGATTTCCACCATACCTCGTCTCGCAATGCATGTAAGGTCTTCCGATAACCAAGATGGGCCAGTAGCGAGTGTATGTGAGTGATTATTATTTCACGAGCGCTTCGTTGCTCAATCATGATATCAGGTATGCATAAGACTTCTATGTCGCCGCTTCGTTTGAAAACCTATCCATTGTCGAGTCGGAAATCCGCAAAGTTTATTGGGTTGGCTAGGATCTCCGTGAAGAACGGGTCTTTTGAGTATTGGTGACGGAAACATTCAGGTATGTCATAGCCAATTCCACCTCCGGTCTGCAAGACGGCTGAGACATCTAAGTCAGTTGAGGATGATGGTTGTTCCGGCATTCCAGCTACTCTGGTTTCCGTATAGGCATCTTTCGGATCTGGTGGTAGCAGCGCTGCAGTTGGGCGCCGTTTACGAGTTTGTTTAGGCTCAAAGTATGTGCGTTTATTTGCGCTGGCCTCTGCTAGATGTGCTGATCTTCGTACCGTTCTGTCCTCTGTGGGGTCGGGAATGATGGCTGTCGAGCCAGCGTATATGGGTCGAGTTATGTCAGGTAAGATCTGTTCGACGTTACTGTCTCCATCGCGACTGACATATTCGCTTGCAGCACGGACAACACCTAGTGGTTCGTTGCTGTAAATACGGGACAATGCATCCATTACATTTGCCTCTCCAGGTACATAATGTATTTTGAACGAGAACTCATGCAATACGTCGAGCCAGCGGTGCTGATGGGCGACATATTCCGCTGGGTCATAAAGTTCCACACCGAGGCTGATAAGGTATCCCTCAGGTACCTCGAATACTTCCGGCTCGAATTCCGGGACTGTCTTCCATCCCTCATGATACTGGCCCAGTGTAATCAAACACATGCGCAGCCATTCAGCAGCATGGTAAGTGTCCCTAGTCAACTCTTCTTCGTCGTCATCTGATTCCACTGAGTAGGGTACAGTCCACGGAAAGACCTCGCGGTCATACTCGTTGGCTGCTATGACCTGCGCAACACTGAAATCCTCGGATTCCAAGTCATCAGTGCTCACCAGGTAGGTGTATTCTAAGACATCCCAATTGGTGATTTCATAATGTAAATAGGGATATGGGCTATATTCGCGAATGGTGAACCGGCGGCTCAGCTCAAGAGTTTGGAAGTGAGCACAAAACTGGAGGTGTAAGTATTCTTCTATTGCATCATGTTCATGTACAGGAACATGATCGTCTTCCTCAGATATTGTGGTTAGCCCACTCTCTGCGACGGAGGCGCCGTCAAGCGTGTCATCATCCCAAGAGTTATATTTATCAGCTGCCTCGCTGAACACGCCTCCGTCTCCAGTTCGCTTTCTACAGCATTGTCAAGGAGTATTCGAAGACTATTAACTGCTATGTCAACCTCACGCGCATGTTTTCCTCGCACTTCAACTTCTGCAATACCAACTGCGCCCGCCTTTATTGTTGGTGCTATGGGCTCATCATCAGTACCCAGCCACCAGCCGCTTACAACACGTTTCTCGTCCCTACTGACGCCGCTGGCTGCTTTTCTATGACTCCATCACCTGCGACCTGCGCCAAACAGACCATGCGCTCTGCATTGGTCGGTTCACTGACCGGTCCAGAATGTGCGTTGCGCCCTGGACACCACAAGCTCAGAAAATTGCCTCACGGAGATTTGGACGGCGAGGTTTACAGCTTCATATCTACATTACAACCGATCCCCTCTCCTCGGTTCCCCCCGGACTTGGGTGCTGCCCGAAAGATCCTTGGCTCATTGAGCTTACGGTTGTGGCATTAGTCATTTGTTTGTGCCCCCAACAAAGAGGATTGTATATGAGCTGCAAGGATCGGAAGTTGAAATCACCGATTTCATCCTGCTTGCCCGCCCGCCTTATTCTCAGTCCCATCCCTTCGCCGCCTCTCTCCCTTCTTGCCCCAGGACCGGGAGTGATTCACTCTTGCCGCCCTTGCCGCCCTCGTTGCCATAGAGCGGTTGAAGTAGTCTCAGAGCCCTCTGCTCTCTCGCCGCCATGTCTGTTCTATCCTCATTCTCACCATTCACTCTCTCCACCTTATGACGACCCTCGTCGCACTCGTTGCCAATCCTCTGCCGCGTTTGCAGCTACCGTTTAAATATCATCATGTGCATTGTTTTTCTTTTTTGCTCAAACTCTTTCGCAGTAAGTTATCTATCTATTCTATCTACAAGGTGAACAGTCGATATGGCCGAAATCTTTAACAGATAAGCTTGTATATATAGTAGCGTTGTCTACTAACGAACTAGAGCTACGATGATCCTGTCATCTACGCGCCGCTCTGTCTCGCCGCCTCCTCTGTCTCAGTCGATATGGCCGAAATCTTTGACTGGTAAGCTTGTATACCATAGTAACCTCGTCTGCTAACGAATTAAAGCGACGATCCTGTCATCTACGCGCCGCTCTGTCTCGCCGCCCTCTGTCTCAGTCGATATGGCCGAAATCTTTGACCGGTAAGCTTGTATATTATAGTAGCATTGTCTACTAACGAATTACAGCGACGATCCTGTCATCTACGCGCCGCTCTCTCTCGCCGCCCTCTTCTCGCTCGCCGTATCTCAGTCGACATGGCCGAAATTTTTGACCGGGAAGCTTGTATATCATAGTAGCATCTACTAACGAACTATAGCAACGATCCTGTCATCTACGCGCCGCTCACTCTCGTCACCCTCTTCTCTCTCTCTCTGTGTCTCAGTGCCTATTTGCCTCTGCTGCCCTCTCCTCACTTTCACTGTCCTCCATATGTGGGATACTGTCATATACATGCCACTCACTCTCGCCGCTGCCCTCTACCGCCCTTTGCCATCGTCGCCCTCTTCTCTCGCCGCTGCCCTGTTTGCCTCTGTTGTCCTCTCCTCACATTCACTGTCCTCCATGTGTCGGATCCTGCCATCTATGGCCGCTCAGTCTCGCCGCCCTTCTTGCCACCCTTTGCCTTCAACACCCTCTTCTATCCCCTCCACCCTGTCTGTGACCTCGCCGCCCTGTTTGTCTCCCGCCCTCCTCATGTTTACCCTCTGTCGCCCTTTCTGTGCTGCTTACTCTCGCCGCCCCATCACCAAGAGCCTTCTGCTGCACTCTCATTGCCCTGTATGCCATCTGCCATTCTGCCCTCCTCATGCTTGCCTCCCTCTCTCTCTACCCTATTCTAGACAGTGCATGAAAGGAGAGGATACAAGGAATGCAATAACTAGTTAATTAAGTTATATTTATTCTACCAATGATATATAATTATGGCCAAGAGGAGTTGATCAAGTATTGTCAGTCTGATGCTCATGATCAGGTTTCCCTTTAAGGCATAATTTATCTTTTGGCTGCTGATTCCCAATCACTAGGTTGATAGATCTCAAGCAGAATTGGACAAAAGTCACATTTTTGCTGTGATCATGCATCATGCAGATATCTCACTTGTGATTCATATTGCATGATCATTGTGTGATCACCATGAATTATCCATGATCATGGATTTTGAAAATTTGTGGCAACTCAAAGTAGATATTCAAATTATAAAATATACAGTTATGTAGAGATTGTGCCATATATACTTTAATACAGGGTGTTTGTGATCATTGCCTGTTGTCCAATTTCACACATTAAATCCAAGTCCCATCATTGCTCAAAAAAAGTTCAGTGCTTCAGCTTTGACATTTAGTTACTTTCAATTTGAGCAGTGAAATGGCTTGCATAGCAGTAACAGTGTGGGAATAATTAATCAGATCTATCCAGACCCCCCCAAAATCCTGATGGGCACAGCATCCTCATCACACTTGTATCTGGAAGTTGCTTTACAATATAACATCAGCTGTGACTCATCATTGTCTTTAGACAATGATGATGTGCTACAAGATTGTAAGTGAACATATAAGTGGATGATGCTGAATGAGACTTGGAGACAATAGATGATAAGACTGGTCCAAGGTCTCCAACAATTTTATTTCAAGTTCATGTGCTACCCAACTGGCAGTGAATGTATAATTAGATGATGACCTATGAGGGTTTGAGACCATGGATGATAATACTAGTCCAAGGTCTCCAACAGTATTATTTCAAGCTCATATACCACCACACTGACTGTCACTGACAGTGAATGTGTAAGTGGTTGACACTCTATGAGATGTGGGGACAATACATGATAAGACTAGCTCAAGGAATCCATCAGTGTCATTTCAAGGTCATCTGCTACAAGGCTTACATTGAATGTGTAAGTTTATGATGCAATATGAGACTCAGAGGCAATAGGCTATAAGACTAGCCCAAGGGTTCCAACAGTGTCATTTCAAGGTCATATGCTACAAGGCTTACATTGAATGTGTAAGTTGATGATGCAATGTGAGACTCCGAGGCAATAGGCTATAAGACTAGCCCAAGGGTTCCAACAGTGTCATTTCAAGGTCATATGCTACAAGGCTTACATTGAATGTGTAAGTTGATGATGCAATGTGAGACTCCGAGGCAATAGGCTATAAGACTAGCCCAAGGGTTCCAACAGAGTCACTTCAAGCTCATATGCTACAAGGCTCACATCAAATGTGTAACTCTTGAAGGGGGTTGTAAACCATGATAATGGTTGATAATGGCTTGTATAGCAATAACAGTGTGGGAATCATTGATCAGATCTATTATGGCATGCCAGACCCCCCCCAAAATCCTGATGGTGTAGGTGGCGTCCTTGTTCTTCGGGAAAGATCCGTAGGGCCAATCTATGGGCAGTTGGTAGTTGGCGTCACGGACGTCGGCGAATGGGTGCGTTGTGGGTGGTTCTTTTGCCACTTCGGGTGACACAATTTCCGTTGGTTTCACGGTATCCTTAGTTCCTGCGGGAACTACTTCCTTCCCTTTAGCGCACGGCGGAACTTCCGTCTTGTCCAATCCCGCTTTCTTCTTCATTTGCAACGCTACCATCCTGCGCTGCAGCTGTTCCATTTCTTCGTCATCCGCATTTTCTACTGTGGTGTGATAGGCCATAACGGGGGAGGCGGCGGCGGTTGTAGCTGTTGTATTGTACCGAGCGGCGTAATACATCGCCGGCTGGATGTTTGTCGTTGGCGGAGTTTGCTCTGTGCGTCGGTGATATTCATCCACGTTGTCTTTTATCGTGTTTCCTTGGTTGAAGCGCGGAATGTAGTTGCCGGATGGTGCCACGATGCGGCCGTCCATGCTCTTCGAGATTTTCCCGTTTGCCATGTACCTGTCAACTTCCGGGCAGCGGCTTATATAGTGCGCGGTATCTCCGCAAAAGTTGCATCCGCGGGCTCCTAGCGGGGTTGCATTAGCGCCGGTTCCAGGGGGACCGTACGAACGAGATTGCGGCGCGCGATTGGCCGCCATTGCCTGCGTTAGTGACAATACCATGCTCTGACCTAACTTCTCAAACATGGCTGCCATATCTTCTTGTTTGACGTATTGCGTGGCCGCGGGTGGCTCGGACTTGATTGGTGGCGGTGCGGGAGACTCAGACTTAACAGCGTACAACGGACCGGCGGTTTTATTGATGAGCTTGTCGTAGAACGACTGGCCTTGAATTACTTCTTGGGCCACCGCTAATGTTTGTTCTAACGAAAACGGATCACCACGGTGCACGTCTGGGTACTGGCTTCGCATCCATCGGTACATTTTGGTTGCCACGTCTACCTGGAAACCTTTGAAGAAATACTCGCTTTGTTGTCGCACAGATAGCTGATCGTGGTTAATGAGGTACTTCGTGATTACCAGGAACCGCTGGTAGTAGCTGCAAAGGCTTTCCGCGGTTTTGATTCCAAGCCGTAGGGTTTCCTCAATCAAGCGCTCCAGATGGTCCTGCGTATACTGTCGCTCATTGATGACTCCGCTATATAATTTTTGGATCGAAGCCTTGAAGGCTTCGTACGTTGCTGGCGCGGAGAATGTCTCGGCGGCTCCCCATAGCTCGTACTCTGTGTCCTCCAGGTATCGAAGCGCGTAGGTCTTCTTCTCTTGGTCCTCCGTTACGGCGGTCTCTCGGAATAAAAGTTCTAATTCCGCGAAGTAGCGGGGAAGGCGTCGTGGCTGAGTCGAATCGAAGCGTGGCGCGGATTGGCTATATTGGGTCGGCATTGACTTATGCAAAGTTTGGTTGGCGGCCATTGCGGATTGTATAATGTTCGTGGGTTTGACCGGAAAATATAGATTTGCGAGCGGGTCGGAACTGTAGGAATCTGCGGGGGGGCTACTGAACTCGATGCGGTTGTGCGGTGGCGAAGGGTGTGGGCTTTGCGAAGGTGATGTGGTGGGCGGACTGCTGGAGCGATCGCTGTCTTGTTGATTATTTGTGGATTGCGTGAAATCCTCCGAATCGCGAGGTGCGCTTTGATCCGCGGTGTCCGAACTGGCTGTTCGTGACGAGGAAGCTGCGTGTTGCGTGAGTAGCTTGTTGATCCCTTCGTTTAGCTGAAACTCCGGTGCTAATCCTAGGTTGCGGCGGGATTGGCGACTAAAGGTGCTAGTGTGCTTGAATATCTCCGTGAGCGCTTTGCTCGGATCCTGATGCAGTAGTTGCTGCGCGGTTTCTGCTCCTTGCTTTAGTGAATTATACCAATCGTTGACGATGTTGCCAGTGGACGGTGACGCTGTGAGATGTCCGGGGAATTCCCGCTCGCAAGGTGATTCAGGCGGAGTTGACGGCGGAATTTTCTTTGAAGAGCCTCACTGGGGCAGCCAATTTAATAACACTATTTCCTATCGGAGCGACAGGAATAGGGGGTTTTGTGAGCTCAGCAAAGAGTTTTCCCGAACAACCCTAAGCCGAATTCCTGCGAGGGGGATGCAGTTCCTAGGTGCGACGGAAGACGTGCGGAGCGACGGAAGATGCTTCGTGCGACGGAAGACGTGCGAGGTGCGACGGAAGACGTGCGGTGCGACGGAAGACGTGCGGTGCGACGGAAGATGCTTCGTGCGACGGACGATGCGCGAAGGCGACGGAAGACGTGCGGTGCGACGGAAGTTGCGTGAAGGCGACGGAAGTTGCGTGAAGGCGACGGAAGTTGCGTGAAGGCGACGGAAGTTGCGTGAAGGCGGTACGTAGCCAAGTCGCGGCAACTGTCTTACTCTGGTAGACCGCTGAAGGGTTTAGATGGCGAGGGCTGTTCGTACAATGGTCGACGCAGGGAAGGAGCAGACGCAAAGGGAAAGAGAGTGATATTTGAAGAATAAACGAGAGGTTCGGTCAATGAAAGTGTGTGGGTATGTGTGGTATACTATGATACACGATGGTATATATACTTTTTAGCTACCTACCGATACGAGTGGACTTCTAAATTCCTCGTCGTCCTGCTCGTTGTTCAACTATCCTAATTCGTCATCTTGAAAGGCGCCGTCCGATGTAGTTTAGTGCGCAAGCGTTCCGCTAGCCATTACTCCTGTTGCAAACCCGCAGTGAGACCCTGTCCGTCGACGAGTATGATATCCGACGATCGAGCCCCGGCGACCTATGCGATAGGCGTCACTGTATGCTTTTTAGCGCTTTTGTCCCTGTTTCCGCTACGCCCGATTTGGTCGTCCTTTGTTGGTTGCTGATCGGCGCTAGTAGTAGTGACGATCTTACTCCGCTTAACTAGTTTTGTCCGTAGCTTGTAGGCGCGCGGCTAAACTGGCCTTGATCGTAGTGGTCTGAGCGCGGCCTGTCTAGCGCGGAAGTGGCTGTGTTGCGGCTATCCTTAATGCGGCGGACGATGGTCAGCGCGGGCGTTTCGGAGAATCGGCGTTAGTCGGTGAGGTCGGGTACGATTGTTTGGTCTGCGGTGTTGCGGGATTGGCTTGCGACTGCATGTGGTTTTGCGTTGCAGAGACAGAACTGCGTCGGCGGCGGACAGCTAAGGTGCTAGATAGTTAGCCCCGGGCTCAGTGCGTATATAGTTCCAGCGCTGGTAGGACTTCTTTCTCGCATAGCTTATCGCATATACGTGACGATGTCACTACACGGTCACGGCGGAACAACGCTCATCAACGGTGGTAGAGGATGGTTAACTCGGCGAGGCGTAGACGGCCCTTCCTGTTGGTCGGTGGGCTTCGGTCGGCGCCGACATCCTAGTTGGGCTGGGAACTTATTGGAAGCTTTCTGTGCAGCGATGCGGTTGGAACGAATGACTTAACGACAGACCTAAGAGCCCCTCGTGGTGGGCTCCAGTTGTAATGATTAAAGTGAGGCCGACGTGGAACGGGCGTTTGGCCTAAGGGGCTACAGAGGTCCGTCGGCGGTTACTGGACGACTATGACGGCGCCGATAAGGGAACAATAATGAGCGGAACGGCGACTGCGTCGCCGAGCGAAGAGGTTCACAGATATAAGGAAAGGAACGGAGTCGTATTCTCCCCTCTACTACATACATGCATTCTTTATATACTTCCGGACACGAGGCTTACCTGCGGCGATGCTTCGTCACCGAGTCCGTTGGTCCGTGCGCATCCTGTTCCTCCTCCTGCATTGGATTTATCGTCCAGTCGGCGGGGACGGCCCTTATGATGCGGTTCGGCGCGAAGGTTCGTAGCTCGGCGTTGTCCGGTCCGCTTCGGCTGTCGGTCTCAACGTAGCCGGAACCGGCACGTTACACCGCGTCAGATTCTAACAAAGTGAGACAGTAGAAATCTTGCCGCTTGAGTTGCCAAGACGAGAGCGCCCACCGGTTTTGCATTTTCAAAGTCAGCAACAGGTTCGGGAAACCTGCTCAGGTGTGCAAGGCCTAGCGTCCGGGTGATAAGAGGGTTTGCCAAGAAGTTCTTGGGAAATTGTCAGTAGCTGAGGTACAGCGTCAAGAGAATAACTTTTTTCTTTCCAGTCTCCGTGTCCAGCTCCCTCCATTGATATACTTGTGTCTCGCCATCGTTAGTTTTGGATAAATAAAACTCAACGCATGCTGCGATCTTCTCAGGGCTATCGAGGTCATCTTTGTTTTCTTCCAGAAACACTGTCATGCTGGCTTCAGCAGCATCGATGAAGCCACAGTGCCAAGTGATTAGTCGAGAAGTGACCTAAGGAATTGACTCAGAAACTTTGAATGCGATACTAGCAGACATTACTCACAAGACCAAACCATACTCCGTTTTCCGTCACTTTGTACTTTCCTTCACCAAATTCCTTGTCGATGAGTTTCTGTACCTCGGGGACTGACAAAGACTCCCAGGGATGGAGCGCGCCTGTCTTCATCCGTGCATGAGAGGAAATGAATTGTTCAAATTCATTTTTTGTTCCCTCGGGTAAATGTCTCGTTGTCCAAGCTCTATCGCCTTGACGTGCTTCAATGAGCGTCTTGGGAGCGGCTGGGTTGGATTTGACTTTAACCATCTACGATGAACATTGTAAGTCTCGCAGAGGTCAAGCATGATGGTTTACTCAACATTGTCGTCATCAACTTTTTTAATGCTGGTCTTCGTTGCGCCTTTCATCTCAACAGCATCTGTTTCGTTATCGGGGATCAAACCTCCGTATTGCACCACCGAATCATTCTCTTCGACTTCATTATTGCCTTCACTGCTGTCACCATCCACACTGTGGCCGCTCTTGCTCTTGTCCCATCCTGAGATGAGCGCCGATTTCAAGAGCTCAGACATCTTTTGCTTCTTCGGATTCCTTCGACTAAACAGTGAGAGCGCATACATAGACTCAGATGGGTAAAACATACTTCCTTGTCTGGGATTCTTTTCCGCCGATCTTGTCAGTCTTGTGCTTTGTATTGACAGATGGAGTCCCCGAGGTAGCGTTTCGTCTCCGAAGGTCATCGACATCACTACGCCTGGCTTTCTTCTTTTTGCGATGCCAGCGCTGCCTTTCCTCTAATTAATAATAGACTTGAGGAATTCATGAGTTTGTGAAGCCAATCGCTTACTTGCTGATTGGTCTGAATGTCCTCCGCCTGGTGTTTCATCCATGGATCCCAGTATATTGTCATCGCTAGTAGCTTTATGCAAGCGTCGCTTCCTCCCTGTTTTAAGAAAAGGCTTGAGCTATTCTTGTTACGGACGATGCCTTCGTCGTGATTCGTTCTGAGTCAACAGTGACAAGCAGAGTCTCGGTCCGCTCCCAGTCACTGGACAAAGAGTCTAGACGCTAAGTCAAACGATGACGAAGGTCTTGAAAACGATGAGGAAGAGGAGCGTCGAGTTCAAGCGAGGTTGAGAGCAAAACTCGTCTAAGTTGGAACTGAGGTTACTCTAGGATACATGTGGTTTATATACGGTTAGAGAACAAAGGAATCGTAAAAGGGAATAAAGCTGTAGCTATCTGAGAAAGGAAATGTGAAGGTAACTACGAAAAGGAGATAGCGTCCATGCTGTACACTGCGCAGTATTGATGATGATGAAACGGTTCACTGAGACACGGAGACGAAACGAAAAGAGTACTGTAACATTACCCCCTTCGTATGCGAGAAGTCGCCGACTTCTACCATGAGTTTGTCCAGCCATGATCCTGCCGAGATTCCAGCCAGCTGACAATGTTACCGACGTCCTTGTCAGCTGTCTCCACTCGCCATTGTAAGCTTTGAATTGCTCGCTGTAGCTGTTTTGCCTGAGCGAGCATCGCGTCCCGTTCTTCATAAGTAAGAGTGTGTGGGTCGGTAGTGAGGGTGAGGGCGGTGATAAAATCGAGGGGTTCGGAGAATAGGTTGAAGTAGGTAATCAAGGTGGCGAGGTTGTCGCTGACGTTGTTGAGCATGGCATTGCGGGGGCAGGTGACGATAGGCGGAGTAGGTGCAAGAGGGACAGTGATGGTGTTGGCCAGTTCCACCGGGTGTTCATGAAGTTCAGGGAGGTCAGCGAATTCGAAATCGTCGATGGTGATGGTGGTGTGGACAAAGACCTCGAGGGGGAGGTCGTGGGCGGCGGCGAGGAAGGGCGAGAGGACAGCGACGGGTTCAACATAACAATGGCCACAGGCTGTGACCAAGAGGGCAAAAGCGAAGGCGACGAGGTAGGCAATGGTGGTGAAGAAAGCAGACATGATGTAACGAATATGTTGGGGAGTCCGACGCGTTCCAGATCGTCCTTTTATGTTCAATTGAATACTTCGTCATCATAATTGACAGTCAGGAGTTCTTCTTCCGAGAATTGGTAAGATGATGTGGGCGCTCTGATGGTGGGAATATATTCGAGTTCTCCGTCAGATTCTTCTGATTCTCTTAATTCGTTCCTGGTAACGGTGGAAACCTCGTTCTCATGTTCGAGATTTATGTCCGAGGAATTGCGGGACGAGGTGATCTGATCGGGTGAATTGGGTATGGTAGGTCCGTTTGCATCGTCAAGCGCATCTAGGAAATCTAGGCTTTCCAATGCATTGTTAAAGTTGGCGATTGCGTTTGGAACATGTCGATTGTTAATCCATCGATAAATTTCAATTTCCTTGCCAGCGCGCTTCAGACTCTGAATGAAAGCATAGGTAACAGGATCTTCTCGACGAAGGGCTGCTTCGGTATACACATTATATGTGTGATTTAAAGGTTTGTTAGGCGATGGAAGGTATGGTGATCTGGTGTCCGGGTAGTAGGGTAATTCTTCTGGATCGAATGTAAGATCCATATATTTTGGAAGGTAGTGAAGACGGGCATTGAATGGGAATTCCACATGTCCTTGTGGGTGTGTTAAATGTCCAGCGGTTAGTCTTGAGACTCTGGGTGCGATCTGTCGAGCTGCCTGGGTTCGGATAATTTTTGTTAATCGTGGTAATCCTAATGGAGAGGTTGGGGGCAATATATAGGGAATGTAATGATCCGTCCTCGAAATCTTTCATAGAGTTTTGGAGAGTATCGTCCTCGGGTAGAACAATATTTCTTCGTGTATCGGATGTTTTGTTTAAGGATTCGGCGGTTATGATAGCGAGACATGGGTATTTTACAGCTGTCTTCTTAGTTTATATGCTTGCAAGATATCCGCAGCATTGCTTAGATTGCGTTCTGGTTCCCAGGAATTGTCATTCGGACCGTAGTTTTTCCATTTAACCAAATATTGGTATCCTGCCCCACGCTTTCGGTGTGCGAGAACCGCTTCAACTTCAAACTCCTCTTGTCCGTTTACAAGGTCAGGAGGTGGGGCTGTGTAATTTGGTCCATGTGTTTCAGTCTCCTTATATGGCATAAGGAGTGATGTGTGAAAGACTGGATGAATGCGCCATTGTTTCGGAAGTTTGAGCCTATACGTTACTGGTCCTAAGACTTGCTCAATGGGAAAGGGTCCTTCTCGTTTCGGCGCTAGCTTCCTAGACTGGTATGGGATATTAAGGTTTCTGTTTTCGAGCCAAACTTTGTCTCCTATTTCGAATTTGATTGACTTGTCTCTGATTCGTCTAGCCACCATTTGTCTAGCTAATTCATGTGCAGCAAGGGCCTCTTCCCTAGCCTTTCGTAGTAACTGTAACCGTTCTTCTGCTGCTGGTGTCGTCATTTTCTGCGCCGCAGTAGGTAGTGCAACAGGGTTTGTTCCATACATAAGTTGGAAAGGCGATGCTTTAACTGAATCATGATGGCGGTTATTATGGGCAAATTCGGCGATTGGTAATAGTTGTTTCCAAGTGTGCGCTTCATTTGCACAGAATATTCGAAGATATACTTCTAATTCTTGATTAACTCGTTCCGTTTCTCCATCGGTTTGCGGATGATAGGCGGTGCTCATTCTATGATCGATTCCTAATGTTTTCCTGATTTCTTGGAAGACCTTGGCTGAGAATTGCGGTCCTCGATCTGAAATAAGTACGTCTGGTAGACCAAAGCGCTTGAATATTTCGGAAATGTAGAGGTCTGCCGTTCCTAGTGCGTCGATGGTTTTCTTGCAAGGAGTAAGAATTACCCCCTTCGTAAGACCGTGGTCCACCGTGACCAAAATCGAGTCAAATCCGTCAGAAATGGGAAGATCGGTAATAAAATCCAAGGTCACTTGCTGAAATGGTCGAGTCGCCTTCGATCCGATTGGTAGGAGGGCTGGGGTGTTGGGGTGAGTGTTCACCTTCATTTGCTGACATGTGGCGCATCCAGTGATCCATTCCTTGACGTGTTTATACATTCCTGGCCACCAGTAATCTCATTGTAGCAATTCCAGCGTTTTTAATCGTCCGGGATGCCCGGAAGTGAGTGATTCATGGACCGCTTTGATAATACTGGTGCGGAGTGTTCCAAGATCAGGGATGTATGCTCTGTCAATGTATCGAATGATGCCGTCGACAAACGCCCAATCCTGGAGTTTGGATTTAATAGGTGGAGCGCGTTGCGTTTCTATGACTTCAATGATGGTTTTTCCAAAACTGTCAAGTGATGTAGCATCTCGGATTTTCTGAGCAAGGTCTGTGGCAATAAGGCGAATGAACTTGTTATTGGGTAACATGATAACATCGTCCAGTATGTCATCATCTTTCATATGATCAGGACGGCGGGATAATGCATCTGCTTCAAACATTTTCGTCCCTGGTACGTGCTCTATTTTCAGGTCAAATTCCGATAGCATCATAGACCAACGAGCTTGTCGAGGTGTTAACCGTTGCGGAGTTCTATAGAATGAAAGGTTTTTGTGATCGCAATGGACTATAATTGGATGTGGAGATCCATGCAGCAAATGTCGCCATGCTTGTAATCCTTTAATAATAGCCAGTAGTTCTCGTCATAAATTTGGTAATTCTGTTCTGTCGCGGTTAAGGTGTGTGATATGAAGCCACAAGGATGAAGGGATCCGGAGGCGTCGGCTTGTTTCAATACTGCTCCAGTGGCCTTATTGGAAGCATCCGTCTGAAGAATAAAAGGCCTTGTGGGGTCTGGCATGCGTAGGACTGGCATTGACGAAAATTTTCTTTTTAATTCATTGAAAGCCGTCTGACAATCAAGCGTCCAACTGAAGGTTAAGTTTTTCTTAGTTAAGTCCGTCAACGGTTTTGCCATAGCAGCAAAGTTGCCGATGAATCATCTATAGAAATTTCCGAATCCGAGGAAAGATCTAACTTGTTTGACCGTTGTGGGGGTTGGCCAGTCTCTGATACCGGCGAGTTTTACAGGGTCCATTTGAATATGACCGGGCGTGATGACCATACCCAGAAATTCGACTTCTTGAATGCAAAATTTGCACTTTTCTAACTTCAAAAATAGGTCTTTCTTCTGTAAACGTTCTAAGACTCTTTCGGTCCGTTTCTGTATATCGTCTTTTGTCTTCCCACAGATCAGAATGTCGTCCATGTAGATAATGAGCCATCCTTCGTTAATCATGTCCTGAAAGTATTCATTCATCATGGTCTGGAACGTCAAGGGCGAATTGCAAAGGCCGAAGAACATTACTGTTGGTTCATACAACCCTCGGTTCATAATGAAGGCCGCTTTCCATTCATCGCCTTCTTTAATTCGGACGTTGTTATATCCCCAGCGCAAATCAAGTTTAGTAAAATAGTTTGCACCTTCTAATTTTGTCATTAGGTCTGAGACTAGGGGTAATGGATAGGCGTTTTTTATCGTCCATTCGTTAAGGTAACGATAGTCCTGGCAGGGTCTAAGGGCGCCGCTCTCTTTTTTGAAACGAAGAAAAACGGTGATGCCTGTGGCGATTTGGATGGTCGAATGTACCCTTTATCTAATTGCTCTTTAATCCATTCGTCGAGCGTTGCTTGTTCTTTTAGTGATAGTGGGTAGATTTTGCTAACTTTCGGCGTAAATCCGGTTTTGAGTTCAATTGCATGGTCCCATGGTCGTGATGATGGGAAACGCTCCGATGCTTTTTTCTCAAAGGTAGACTGCCAGGGAAGGTACTCAGGTGGTAAGACAGTCGGCTTTTCGTCGCGTTTTGCTTGGTGTTCAAACGCTTGTGACGCCGATGTTTTTACTCTTATCCAATATTCGTCTTCTCCCCATTGTTGAGTATCTAGCGCTATGCGCCAAATAGGTTTGTCATCTTTTGAATCGTCGTCTATTTGGAGGGTTTTCTTTCGCCAATCAATAGTTGGGTTATGTTTTTCCAGCCATGGTATTCCGAAGATGATTTCTTGATCTCCTAAGTTCGTGATCCATAACCAATTATCATATGGTTTTCCATTGATAGAATAGATAAGATGAGTTCGATGCGTGATCATGCCATTTTGGTTAATAGTTCCGTCGGCGTTTTTGACTTTAATCGGTTGTTTTAGTTTTTCCTTTGGCCAATCTTTTGATATGCGTTTGTCGATGAAGTTTCCTTCTGCTCCACAATCAATGAGGGCGGATATTTCAGCGGGTTTATCATTTGTTTGCACAGTGATTGAGATCCGTTTATCATTATTGGATTGTACGATTACAGAATCGAGTGCTAACTGTTCAACTTTATGGGAGGCGTCAACCGCTTTCTGGCGTCTCCTTCTTAAAAACCCTCTGTTTCTAGTTCTTGGAGGGTATTCTCGCGCTCCTCGTCTGGGAGTGCTTTCAATAGTGCCTAATGCGTTGGGCAGTTGATTCTTCTGAGGTCGTTTCCTCTATAGTTCTAATAGTGCGATTCTGAGGAGGGGGCGATTTCTTGGGCGTTGCCTGGGCGTTTCCTTTGTTTGGGCAATCCCTGGATATGTGTCCCTGAGTTCCGCATCGGAAGCACTTGCCGGTTTTCCGATATTCCTCTTTTGGGTGTCTGAAAGGCGTCCAGTAGTTATGGCATTAACCCTTTTGATCCTGATGCTGAGTTCCTCAAGTTTCGGTTAAATTTGAAACGTCTCTCCGTGTTTCCTGATCCAGAAGATCGGTTCATCAGTTTCAGGGTTTCCCAAGCATTGTGTAATCGTTCCGCAGCATCATAGGCTGTTTCCATGTTGATAACTGCAGGGTTTTCGATGATTTTTGCTGCGACTGATGCTGGAGTCCTTTACAAAAATAGATTCACTGCGCCATGAACCCTGTGATTCCGGTGGACTGAATAAGGGATCGGAATTTCTGAATATAAGTGGGGATATCAATATCTCCGCCCACTTTCACTTTATCTAGATCATTCAGAGTCCTGGCTGCGGTGTCTGATTTGCCCCAATCGGCTAAGAATTGCTTTTTGAAACTGCTGTAGCTATCCCAAGAGAGCGTCGTTCCTTCTTCCTTTTTCTTTCCTTTATCTGTATTGTTTCGTCAATTCCTCTCGGATATTGGATTTCCAATCGTCTAATTCCTCTCCTAAGTGTAGGAAAACGTATTTGATTTTCTTCTTGGCAGTGGTAAATCGTTCCTCATCTAGATCGAAGGTGTCATCAAACGCATAGATGAAATGTTTTGCTTTGGATCGTTGTCCTTTGAATTTCTCAATGGAGATTCCCTTTATCCCTTTCGGGGATGTTTCCTTTTCGTCTGCCATATTCTTCTTTGTTTCGGTTTCAGGTTCCTGTTTTGGTTCTGTTGCTTGTTTCGAGCTTTCCCCTTGTTTCGGCTCGTTGTCAAAATCTAGATCCAGTTCGATCTGCTGTTGTTCCTTGTATTCGTTCCACTTGGCAAGAGTAGATTCCTCGAGTGCGGAGAAGACTCCGTCGGTTAGATCCTCAGCGTCTCGAAATTCGTGCCACCAAGTAAGTTCTGGCTCTTTGTTTGGTGGAAGAATAATCGGCTATCTGAATTGTTTTCTTCGTTATGCCAATTAATCCAAGTTTCTGCTGGTAATTCTTCGTCAGGGTTTCCTTCTCTGTATTCTCCTTCGAAGAAACTGTCTGGGACTCGTTGGTTTCTTCTCTTAGTGGTTGAAACGTAGTACCACCCTTCGTTTGTTTGTGGAAGGATAGACTTCCCTTCGTCCAAGGTAGTACTTTGCCTGTAATGAACAGAGTCGTTCGGCGGTCTGATCTGGAGGTCCGGGTCTCAATGGTGTCTGGCTAGTGACGAAGCACTGAGCGGTTCCTGAGTTCCAACTTGTGTTACGGACGATGCCTCGTCGTGATTCGTTCTGAGTCAACAGTGACAAGCAGAGTCTCGGTCCACTCCCAGTCACTGGACAAAGAGTCTAGACGCTAAGTCAAACGATGACGAAGGTCTTGAAAACGATGAGGAAGAGGAGCGTCGAGTTCAAGCGAGGTTGAGAGCAAAACTCATCTAAGTTGGAACTGAGGTTACTCTAGGATACATGTGGTTTATATACGGTTAGAGAACAAAGGAATCGTAAAAGGGAATAAAGCTGTAGCTATCTGAGAAAGGAAATGTGAAGGTAACTACGAAAAGGAGATAGCGTCCATGCTGTACACTGCGCAGTATTGATGATGATGAAACGGTTCACTGAGACACGGAGACGAAACGAAAAGAGTACTGTAACAATTCTTTGGCGCATGTATCAATCACTTACCTGGCCAATGTGGATGGTCTTTCCCTTCATCGTCTACCTGATGTACAGTTTTCTCAAAATCCGTATGTTGAGGTGCGCTCAGCTGAGAAACTGTTGTGTTTGTCCCCTTCTTCTGCTGTTTTTTCAACGTGTTACTGAAAACGGCAGAATCCTGGCTTGATGAGTAATCGGCTGAAGGAAAAGTCAATATATGCGACATGCAAATGGACGAGGGTACCATATTCGAGGTCAATCCCTTCATAGTTGGTGACCTTTCGGACTGTTGTGTGACCTGCTGCTGTTCGTGTCAGGATGAGATGCGTGACTTGTTGGATTCAATACCCTTGAGTCGACTCCCTGTGACAAGTACGGTCAGTTCCTTGTTTCATGCACATATATCTTACCTTTTGCTGCAGAAACATTCCTACGCACACTGGCAGGTTCCCCTCTCTTATCAAAGTAGCTGAGCTGGTCCTTGTCTTGGACCATGACACCTCCGTCTTCATCCTGACTGCCTACAACAAGTACCATCATCAAGGTTCATTTGGATTATGCGCATATAGCTTACTGGTCTCAGCAGATACCTTCCTGGTGTGCGCACCTAGTTTCCTAGTTTGCGCACTGAGTTTCCGTCTCTGCTGATCCTCATAGCAGAGCTCGTCCTCGACTTGAGCAAGGATCTTCAAGTTCTTGGTGCGTATTTCTTCATTTTCTTTGTCGGTCAGTTTTTGATGTTGTTCCTGCGAGTTTCTGTGGCGTAATTGCGATGGTTCCAGGACCACAAGCCCAGGGTGTTTATTCTTATTGCCAGGGCGCGTTTGCATGCGTTCCGCAGGGGGGATTAGGAGCTTCATTGGTGGAACCATGATGGGAGCTGAGCGCTGAGCGCTGAGTGCTGGGGTGTACACAATGAAAAGGGACTTGGAAGAAATTGGCGATCGTTGCACTCACGTGAGTCAAAATATCAACATAATTAATTTTTCATTTTTCATTTTCATGGTGGAACCATGATGGGAGCTGAGCGCTGAGCGCTGAGTGCTGGGGTGTACACAATGAAAAGGGACTTGGAAGAAATTGGCAATCGTTGCACTCACGTGAGTCAAAATATCAACATAATTAATTTTTCATTTTTCATTTTCATGCCTGCACCACGTGTATTCAAGCCGCAAAACTTGTCCTGCCCCCAAAAATGCGGCAAATTCTTTGTCAATATGGCAGGCATCCGATGCCATATGCACACTCATCGACAGCAGGATCGTGCAAACACGAGACTCCAGCGCAATGTGACTGGCGCTGAAGATGTTGATTCTGAAGGGCGGGCTGTCATGGATGAGCGCATGCCCTCACCTCCAACCTTGCATTTCTCTGATCTAGATCCACATGGCGCTGTCTCGGAATTTGGCTCTGATGACGGAGCTGACTCTGACTGGGGATCTTCACCAGGCGCGCATCAATCCCTCTCGCGATCCCTTTCGCCCCCCCCCCCCCAACTTGACTGAATGGGAACTACATGCCTTTGAAGTGGAAAAGCATGCAGTAATTAACGGTACTGCTTTGCATATGTCATACACTGCCCTTGAACTTACTAACTCCTGACTTGGTAGGTCGGCCTTGCACCTCAACTGGGGAATTTTTGCCAGAAGACACATGTGCGCCAACTTGGGATGACGCACCACCAGATGATTTTAGGCCATACAATTCCCGTGCGCAGTTTGAGCTAGCAGAATTGTTGTACAGCCGTGCGCAGATGCCGCGCACTCAGATATCTGATCTGATGCAGATATGGTCACGAACGCTGATGGATCAAGACCAAAGTTCAGATGCAGAACCACCATTTCTGAATGCCGATGACCTCTATGCAACAATCGACGCCACAGAACTAGGGGATCCTGCATGGGAATCATTCACGCTATCGTTCAATGGTAGCACTTCAGATGATGACAGGACGTCATGGAAGCAGTCATTCTATGATGTCTGGTTTCGTGATCCACTCATTGTTTTGAAGAACCAGCTGTCAAACCGTGATTTTGCAAAAGAGATGGATTTTGCACCTAAGATTGTACGAGACAAGATGGGAAAACGTTATTACACTGATCTGATGTCTGGAAATTGGGCATGGCATCAAGCAGTATGCCATTATTTGATTTTGAATTACGTATTTCTCATGTTTTTTTTAGGATATCCTTGCTTGCGATGCACAAAACCATGGAGCGGTATTCTGTCCAATCATTCTTGGGAGTGACAAAACCACAGTTTCTGTGGCAACCGGCCAGAATGACTATTACCCGCTTTACATGTCAAATGGGCTAATCCATAACAATGTTCGCCGCGCTCACCGAAATGGCATGTCGCTAATTGCATTCTTTGCTATTCCTAAAAGTATGTTTACAATATATTGAGCAACGCAATTACTTATGGATGTAGCGGATAGAGAAAATGAGGATAGTGAGGAGTTTCGTCGCTTTCGGCGACACATCTTCCACACCTCACTTCGCGTCATCCTTGATTGCTGTAAACCAGTAATGGAGAAGCCAGTTGTTATGCGCCTGGCTGATGGCCACTATCGGCGTGTTGTCTTGGGCCTTGGGCCATACATTGGCGATTATCCCGAACAAGTCCAATTGGCCTGCGTCGTCCAGGGATGGTGCGCAAGGTGAGAAACAATTTACCTATTCTACTTATTCTGATCTCCCTAGATGCACTGCTCACAGAGATAATTTAGATGGAAACCGGGGCCGGCGCACGCACAAACACACCATGGCTGCACGCAATACACTAACAACCAACAAACTCTGGATAGACTATGGAATAGTCGATGGAATAATGGTATAACTACATGCTGCAAGCCTTACAAGTCACTTATCCGACTTTAGCCATTTACATTTCACTTTCCTCGTGCTGACATACACGAGTTGCTCTCACCCGATATACTCCATCAGCTGATTAAAGGAGTATTTAAGGATCATCTTGTTACGTGGGTTGAACAATATGTTCAATTGACACACTCAGCAAGCGATGCAGCAAGAATCTTAGCAGAGATAGACCGAAGGTAAAATACATAAAAATTTGCCCTCTAACTGGTCTAACGTACCTAGAATTGCAGCCGTGCCACCTTTTCCTGGTCTACGACACTTTAAAGATGGTCGTCGGTTCAAGCAGTGGACAGGGAATGATTCAAAAGCACTGATGAAGGTATGTCGCAAAATTCATTAGCTCAATCGCAAATATCATCAACATTCATGCTCAGGTCTATCTACCTGCTATTGACAAACTTGTCCCTGCTCAAATGGTACGCGCAGTCCGTTATTTTCTTGAATTTTGCTACTATGTTCGCCGATCGGCTTTGAATGATGATGACCTGGATGTGTTGGATGATATGTTATTGCTGTTCCACAAGGAACGGGAAATCTTCAAGGACGTTGATGTTAGGCCAACTGGCTTCAACTTGCCACGGCAACATGCACTGACACACTACCGTGATCTTATCACGGATTTTGGCGCTCCTAATGGTCTCTGTTCCTCTCTGACGGAGTCAAAGCACAAAATCGCTGTGAAGGGCCCTTACAGACGTAGCAGCCACAACGAACCACTCCCGGAGATTCTACTCATTAACCAACGCATGGATAAGCTAGCAGCTACTTGAGTAAACTTTGTAGCACGTGGAATGCTTGCCGAGTCAATATTTCATGGTCAACGAGAGGTCCCACACAGCTTACAGCAGGAAATTCAAGAAGTCGCAAACGATGAAGATGATGAGGGGGTCGACGATAGGGAAGACATTCTTTGCGAAGTGGTATTAGCTCGTACAGCAGGTAGGCATGACATGATCACCAGCAACTTTACCTTTCTGATAGTAGGTTCAGTTCGCGCCTATCCACGGAATGTAGATGCATTAGCTGAGCATCTGAATATTCCTTCGCTTCATGAGCATATCTCACGATTTCTCTACGAGCTAGAACATCCAGGTCTCGAAATTGCACTAGTGGATGTACCAATTCATTCATGCCCACAGTACACAGGGAAGATATTCGTCTTTCCCTCAGCCATTGCAGTCTACCATGCCCCCAGTGACTTCTCTGGGTTTGGGGGGATGCGACGCCATCGTGTACGCTCAACGCGCTCATGGCGAAATGGTCCAGCACGTTTTGACTGTGTATTTGTGGAGCATGATCCAGACATACTCGGCTTTCGTGGCTTACATGTCGCACAAGTCATCCTATTTTTCAAGATTCGGGTGAAGAAGGTAATCTACTCATGTGCGCTGGTCAACTGGTTTTCGGTCAATGGTGATGAACCATGCCCTGATGTGGGAATGTGGCGTGTAACACCAGATTTTGATGACAAAGGCGAGCGCTTGTGCAGCGTCATTGACATTGACTCAATTCTCCATGGTGCGCATCTTGTAGGAATTGCTGGGACTCATTTTCTTCCACATCAACTTAAACGTACAGATAGCTTGAATGCATTTCGTGCATTTTATGTCAATAAGTTTATTGATTACCATACTCACGAGACAATCTTTTGACATTGAATTATATTTCTTGAATTGATTTTTTTTGTGACCATGTCACTCGTTCGTAAAGGTACAAAAGATGGTGTCGTTTGCAAAGGGAAAGGTACCAAATGTACATCTCTAAAGATAAAGGTACAAATGTTGTGACTCCCAAAGGTAATGGTACCAAATTTGCGACTCCCAAAGGTAAAGTTGCCAAATTTGCGACTCCCAAAGGTAAAGTTGCCAAATTTGTTTTTGACATTTTGCTGATGTAAGATCCCTGGAGTGGTATTTCTAACGCAGTCTATGTACGCATACCGCATCAGAATCATCACTAAGCTGAGATGCATACCGTGGGTCATTTTCCTGGTACATAAATCTTCGAAAGTACGCTATGCTAGTAACTAAATATTCGAATCACGACATAGGTGATGGTGTTCCAACTGCTTGCCAATGTAACATTAACATCTACCCGGATAACATTCAAGTCGTTTTTAGCCGCCATCGTGCGTACTAAGCTTGACATTTCTACTAATCATGTTGATCAGTGACAGGTTTTGACTTCTATCTCCCTGATCGTTGACGTAACAATCACGAGCACCATGGTTTGGTTTGTAAGCATCGATCAACCATTTTCATTCCAATTCACAGCTTACGCTCCATGCCAAGCTCAAAAAAGATGAAATATACTCCAAACAACTCAAAAAAACAATAGCACGTTTAATATACCTCATAATTGGCACAGGTTTTCTCACAGGTACGCATTCTCCCTTGACACTACTACATTTTGAATCTAATGGAGACATTAGCCGCAACAAATCTTTGTATACTTGTTTTGTCATCATTCCATTCAAGTTTCACAAGCACTGTTGGACCAATTATGGTCGTCTCCAAGCTTTATGCCAACTCGATGATGGTCCTCGTCAATAGCCGTATTCCTCATGCCCGTTCCGAAATTAATCATCGTCCCACATTGGATATCGTAACTATACGACTCAGCCCGTTTCATGCAGCGCCTCAGGCAGCCACCACTGATACTGAGGATAGACAACGGGAAATAGCAATTAATCCAGAGGTGCACAGCGTCGGATTGTCAGCTGAAGACATGCCCAACAATCATGACTTGGGCAGCTTGACAGTTTGATTCAGGGAGAGAGGCTTATTGCAGAGGTAAGGACACTCATCGTGTAGTACCACAGAGACGAACAATGAATCGGATTCGAATCAATTTTAACCGAACCGAGATCATCAACTGCAAGACTTAGATATAACTTATTTCGTACAGTTATTTTGACATGAGATCATGTCGTCTAAGACTCGCTTTATCTAGGCTTCATCACACTTGGCCAATTCCAAAGAACAAACAGCGGATTAAAAACAACAAAAGAATTACATGGCTAACCTCAACTACGTCTGGATTGGTTTTTGAGGTTGATCCAAGGTGGTCTTCCGAGTCTGTTTCGTGAAAACCCACCGTGCCTTGTCTACGAAGTGTGCGCGTTAAACCGTTTCACTTCTCAGGCGTGTATATCCCCGTGTTCTGGGCGTAGCGACACAGAAATGGGTAGCGGGAGCCCGTTCTTATGAATAGCACAAAGCAGGAAGGCACCGAGAGAGGGCAGTTGGTTTAATTGACTATCTGTGTAGACGCGCTAAGCTACTCGACATGAATTCAGCTTACGATCACGTTCACCGGGGCGCCCTTCATCTTGGACGAGTGGGCAACATTTTGTTGGCGACGACGTCGGTTTGTTGTCAAAAAGGTGTTTAATTGAGTGGAATGGTTTACACTGTGTAACATGCTCTCAGAAAAGAATAGTCCGTCGCATTAGCCTAGTAACGCACCTATGCTTTAACCGTATACTCGCACTGTCCAGAAAGTAGAGTACAGCCGCCAAGTTGATGCGTCAACGTGTCAACGCGTCAGCACTGCAATGGAATCACTGCCTGCCAGCGCGTAGGTGGAGAGCAACTGGTGGTGCTGTACATCCACGTCGGCACGCATTACCTTATTCACGGACGAGGACTTGCGCACATTCAGGTGCCCGCAAACCAGGAGAGCGCGCATATTCAAGTCGATCGACAACTACATGAGGTGTTACACTTACCACACCGATGTTTGCTGCGTGACGCGTGATGCGTGATTAATTGCTTGATTGCTTTCCGGAACACAGCGTCAACATGTCACCCCAATCGAGCATACATAGACACGCGCTCAACTGAACCAAGGTGACCATGGCCATCAAGGGAACTAGGCTCCTCTCCTTTCTTTATATTACCCCTTCCTGATGTGTGCGGCCGGGTAGCAACAGCGCCGGGAGCACTGGTACCAGGATGGTGCCGTCGGCTTTGTGCAGGTGTGTTAAGTTCATTTCCTAGTACTGTTCCCGAGTAAGTACATGTGTTGGCGAGACCCCTACAACCCGATAATCCTCAACATTCCTTGATGCAAAGGCAACTCATCAGCGCAATGAACACGCCGATATTCGAATGCAAACCTTTTTTTTTTTTTATAAGATCTGATGGCAAAAGGTACCTTCCCTCCCAAACGGGATTTTTTTGTTCTCTATTTGCGCTCATCCAGAAGAAAATGCATCGAGCCCTGACGTCAAATGTTCAAACATGTGTGGAAGCAAGTCGGGGTTCCTAAGCAGTGACCGGTGCGAAATCATTTTACAAGTGCTCAAACTAAATCAGGTATTTATCTCCTACTGAATGCCATATTTGATCATACGTCCTATGCACTATTGATGAAAAAAAGACATCTGAAAGTGGCCCATTTGTGCCCTCCGAAAACCACGTGGCACAGCTCTGCGCAGATATATAACAAACCCTCCAAATGATGTACTCCGCCGCCTTAATAGCTCTATGCTCCCCATACTGCCATACTGCGGCTATCCGACGAGCTTCTCCAGCACGAGTTATGTGAGTATTCAGGCCTGTAACATAGGCGATTAATTTCTACTATCGTCAGTTTTTAGGCAACATATTTGGCGCCTGCCTATATGGCGCCCTTACAGTCCAACTATGTTTGTCATCATACCTGCCCTAATTAATCTTGAGGCATTCCATACTCATATCATTGAAAGATCGATATTATATGTCATTTCCAAATGACCGAAAGCCATTCAAGGCTGTGATATATATCGTCTACGTAACGGAGACGATTTTCACTGTCCTCCTCATATATGATTCAGGCACCTCGATTCTTGATGTGGGCATTAACATGGCTAATCCCACCTCTGTTTCTTGCGAACGTCATTCTTTAGTATCCGTGATCCTTGCAGTGTGCGGGGGAACAGGTCTGTCACCAGTTATGGATCCAAGAAATGACTAAGATTCCTAGAGTGGAATTACTAACGCAGTCTATGTACGCATACCGCATCCGAATCATAACTAAGCTGAAGTCCATTTCGTGGGCCATTATCCTGGTACATAAAATTTTCGAAAGTATGCAGCGCCAGGAGCTAAATGTTCGAGTTGCAACATAGGTGATGGCATCAAAACTATCTGCCGTTATAGCAATAAGTCTTCTGCCAGGACCGACCTTGTTCAGGGTTATTATGCTTGTGCGTAGCTTGGCATTCCTGTCAATTCTGTTGATGAGCGACTTAGGTTTGGGCTTCTGTCTCCCTGGTTGTTGATGTAACAATTACGAGCATCATGATTTGGTCTGTAAGTATTCAATACGATTTTCCTATCCTCATTCTGAATTGAATGTAAGCTCAAAAAAGATGAAATATACTCCAAACAACTCAAAAACAAGATAGCACAATTAATATATGTCATAATTGGCACAGGTTTTATTACAGGTGCGTTTTTGCCCCTTGACAGTACATTTTAGAAGCCCACTAGGCACGTTAGCTGCAGCAAACGTTTGTTTGCTTGTTTTGTCATTCACTTACTTCGAATATACCATTGGACTATTAATCGTCCTCTCCAAGATTTATGCCAATTCGATGATGGTCCTCGTCAATAGCCGCATTCCTTCAACTCGCTCCGAAACTAATGATTGCGCCACATTGGATTTCATAACTATACAATTCAACTCGTTTCATGCGAGGTCTCAAGCAGCTCCGGATGGGGAGCACGGACAACGGGAAGCATCAGTTGATGCGGAGGCGCGCGGCGTCGGATTGTCAGCACACGAGGCTGAAGACACGCCCAACCATCGTGACTTGGGCAGCTTGACAGCTTGATCTACGGGGACAATCGTCATGTAGTCCTCGAATCATTGTAGCATACCATAAAGACGAAGGTTTTGACGTCAATTTTGACCGAATTGAGATACTGTTCCGTATTAAAGTTGGAAGCAAGAGCCGCTAATCAGAACTCACAGCTGCTGCCACACGACTGCCCGAGCTAGAGAATAATGACACTTTTCTGTTGCATGCTCCCAGTGGCATACACCACTCGGAGAGGAATGATAATGGATGTTCGAAAAGTCCAGGAAGCACGTCACCCATTTGACGACTAGGCATAAACATGATTGATTGTCGTGTCTAGTTTAATCTACAACTGGGAGGTAGTAGGTTTGCTACGACCGTTTGACAGGAGGAATGACGAAATTACGGATCAATTTTTTGAATTCTGTGGCTTGCGTTCGCCAGCCTCGTTCTCCGACGCCTCGTGCGCTGACAATTCCAGACTGTGCATCACGCCAGAAGCAGTCTAACGCGGTCACCTTTATGGCACAACAGTTAGTTGATTGGCGCAGTGTTCGGAGAAGACGTATACCAAAAAATCGCCCATGGCATGTATTTCAATTTGGTTATGATTCAGATGCGGCATACATACTTAGAGATGCTACTTAAAAGTCTTTCCCGAATCTCAAAGTAAATGGTGACACACCTATTCTTCCGCACACTACCAGAATCACGGCTATCGGAAAATTCGATGAGCTTCGTCAGAAACCAGAAATCGGCGGTACGATGTAGACGATATGTATAATCGCCTTGAACGGCCTCGGATCTTCAGGGAACGAAATATAATATAGGGCTTGAACCGCATTATATCTGAAGATTATTTGGTGGACGATGGACATAGTTCCACTACGCCATATAGGTAGACGTTGAACATATTTGCCTAGAAACTGATGATAACTCAGTGCATACATATGCCGCTGTGGATCAATATTCAATACTCGGCGTTTAGTCAGGTACCTTGTGGTCAACCCACCTCGTTCAGTTAGAGCGGTTTTAAATTCTATAACGACATACTTAATCAATGCTGGAGCGCTTGTTCCAGGATCCGATTTGAATGTCTATCCACATCATCTGGAAAAGCTGATCGCCCACAGAATCGGACTGATCTGTCAGAGAAGCGCGCATGCGCGGAAAATAAGCGGCGTCGTTCAATGTTTCCCCTGATTCCATAGCCTGTCTTGTAAGCACCGATTCCCATCGGCACCACCGTCTTCAAGAAAGTTGCAAGTGAAGAAAACCCATCTTCAACCACTACACCCATGTAAGTTCTTGTGTCACCCTTGCCGGTAATGGGCATTCACGAAGGACGTCGATGAAACTCTGCGGGCTTGTCGAGCATTTCGCGGTGCACAAGGAATCAGTACTGCATGGGATGACATTGGAAACGCGGGTAGATTCGCGTCGTGTCGCCAGAGGTGCAGTCCTATTCTAGGGAGAATGAGTTACAGGTGGGCGTTCTGTTGTTCTTCCGTGAGGACATCATGTAAAATTCTAGTCAGAACATTAGTACTATAGCCAGGGGGCCGGTGCGCCAACGCCTGGCAGCATACAGCCTGAACACCCTCGATCTTCTCAAGAACGGCACCATATCCCTTGCCCAGCGAATGACTCCCACATCGAGACGAAGCCTAACCTACGCTCTGGTCACCAATGATCGAAGCATCAGTAGAGATGAAGACAATTTCCCATTTATCAGAGACACTGGACGACTGCTTAGTCTGGTACCAGCTGGATGCCGTATGGTGCGACCGAGATTCATAAGTTGACCGCGCCCAATGATCAAAATTCGGTCAAAATTCGATGTCGAATCCAGTGGTATGCTACATACAATGATTCGAGAATGCTAATACTACATGATTCCCTTTAGTACCTTTGCAATAAACCTCGCTCTCCATGAATCAAATTGTCAAGCTGCCCAAGTCATGACTGTTGGGCGCGTTTTCAGCCCCATGTGCTGACAATCCGACGCCGCACGCCTCCGGACCAACTGATATTTCCCGTTGTCCGTGCTCCGCATCAGCAGCTGCTCGAGACGTCCCATGAATTGAGCTGAGTCGTACAGTTATCATATCCAATGTGGCACGATGATTAATTTCGGAACGAGCAGAAGAAATGCGGCTATTGACGAGGACCATCATCGAGTTGGCATAAAGCTTGGAGACGACGATCAATAGTCCAAGGGCATATCTGGCAGTTGAATTGAAGAATGACAAAACAAACATACAAAAATTTGTTGCGGCTAATGTCACTATTGGGATTCCAAAATGTAGTTCTGTCGCAGGGCAATGCGCACCTGTGAGAAAGCCTGTGCCAATTATGAGGTATATTAAATGCGTTATCTTTCTTTGGAGTTGTTTGGAGCATATTTCATCTTTTTTGAGCTTGACACACGGAGTGAGATGTGAATCGGAATGAAAATGGTTGATCAAAAACTTACAAACCAAACCATGATGCTCGTAATTGTTACATCGACAACCGCGGAGACAGATGTCCAAATCTATCAAGTTGCTCATGAACGGAGTTAATAGGAATGTCAAGCTACGCACAACCAGAATATCGTTGAGTGAGCTTGATAGTGGCAAAATACATATTGTCACAATGGCAAACAGTTGTGACGCCATCACCTTATGTCGCAACTCAAACATTTAGTTTCTGGCACAGGATACTTTCTAAGGATTTATGCACCAGGACAATGACCCACGGTATGTATTTCAGCTTAGTGATGATTCGGATTCGGTATGCGTACATAGACTGCGTTAAAAATGCCACTATAGGAATCTTGGTTATTATTTCGATCTTTAACTGGTGACACACCTATCCCCCCGCACACTGCAAGGATCTGGGTTACGGTAGAATTGTATAAACAACCTATACCATCTTCAAAGCCTGGCGTTGTAATCGTGATGCATAACTCATATATGAGGAGGATGGTGCAAATCGTCTCTGATACGTAAACGACATATATCACGGCCTTGAATGGCTTGGGATCTTTTGGAAATGAGATATAATATCGATCTTTCAATGACATCAGTATGGGTCATCTCACATTGGTTACATTTATATAATGACGAACATAGTTGCACCGTGAGGGTGCCATATAGGTAGGCACTTAATATGTTGCTCAAAAGCTGACAATAAAGAAATTAACCACCTATGTTGCAGCTAAGACGAATACTCACGTAAGTCGTGGCGGACGGGATATCATCGGCACGTGCGAAATAGTGTGTGCTGACCATGGAAATATAATATGAAGGCAGATGGAGCGCGTGATTTGAAGGGCTTGTTATATATCTGCCAGTTCCTCGACGGCTCAAATGGGCATTTGACCAAATCTCTTTGTCCCCTTTTCATCGACAGCGGCATTATTCGCTCCTGTGCATGGAAGGGAACTAATCGATTATGGCATCCAGCAGAGCATAATTATCTTATTCAGTTCGAGCACTTGTAAACTTAATGGCAATGATTCCGACATACCGGTCAATGCTTCCATGCACTTTGAAACATATGACATTAGGACTCGATGCCTTTTCTTCTAGATGGGCACAAATGGCATAGAATGCTAAGCTGTCCTGTTCATGTCTTGAGTGGCGTCCCGATGAGGAAAAGTGGGAAACATACATTTTGATGAGGGAACCTTGTCCGATCTTGCGATCAGTTCGCATTCTAGCCCCGTGTCGTGTTTCGTCATATACAATAGGACACCCTCCAGGGCGTACATTCGAATACCGACATCACGATTCATGGATTCTGCAAACACAAAATGTTGGCTGATAACCCTAGAATTATTTGGCATTCTCTGCTCAACAGCACTAGGAAACGAAATATTCCTGCGCGGAGCCAACTGCAAGTGCATTTGTATTGTCCTGCTGCTATCAGTATCCTTGTTCCCCTTTCATCGACGTTGTCATCTGGCTGCGCGCATCAGGAAGGGGTGATATGGCTGAAGCATGGGTACCTAATTGCCTTGATGGCCATAGCCACTTCGGTTCAGCTTGGGTGTTGATGCTTGTGTATGCTTGATTGTGATATAGCACCATCAATCCTCACTTTCTGCTGAGGAGCTCGCTAGCTTGTTTTTTTTTTGTGTTCGAACGTTCGATGTTGAGGTTAATTGACTTTCTATGGATGGGATAATGCATCATTAAGCAAGAATTAAGTACCTACTGAACGCCAGAGGTTCATGATAACGGAATTGGATAGATGTAGTAGCGCAACGTAGAAAGTCTATACTTTAGGTCCTTATGGCGCCCTTGTCCAATCCGGTTGTGTAATCATCATGATATTTATCTTGCTTGATCCCCATTAGCTGGGTCACTTTCAAACGGAGTGTCGTAGTGGAGAGAGTAGATGGAGGACGGGAGAGGCCCAGCCCAATTATAGAACGATATACAGTTGAACTTCTTCCGTGTGAGGACGAAACGCAAGTGCCGTCAGTTGTCCCGGGTTCAAGCTGGAACGCATTCCAGCCAGTCAAGGGATCCAACTTCCTTTCAACGAGCTCGGAGATAGATGAGGCACGGCTGGCGTTGAATGTTGAGGATTTCGTCCACTAGCAAAGAAGGGCCGTAGACGACTTTGGCGACTGAGATGCAGCTGAAGGATGTGGAGATCGCCGGATGTCGCGCGGCGGGGACAACAAGGACATAGTAGGAGCGTGTCTCCTCCCGATAATAAGATCAGGTCCTTCACGAGAGCCCTCTGTAGCTGCTGAGTAAGCGCGTCGTACTTGGTGAAAGCGCCCACGCTCTGGTCATCATGCATCATGCATCAAGAGCTCACGATTGTCCATAAAATTCTCGCTTCCGTCCGTAAATTGGCCATCTTCATCTTCGAGCTTGGAGATCTTTAAGTGTCACGCGTCACGGGCCTATCTGTCATGCTCTAGAAGAGAAATATGGCATAAAAACGAGCGACGAGTATTGAGCGAGCAAGATTGTATGTAACCCTAAGTTAAGGTATGCCAGTACTGCTGCGTCACGCTGTGTCAACCTTTTTGCAAACCGCTGTAAGTGTCACGCGTCACGGGATTGAGAAACCAACATGGTGAACATTTATCTGCAGATCGAGTTCTCTTTAGTGACATTGAGAGGCTCTCCGTCCGCCCCTGTAAAATGACTTTGGTTTGTTACATTCGTCATTTGTAGGGTCCGTGGAGATCTCTCTGCGATGCCCAATGGCCCCCCCTGTTGACTATGACAGTATCTCCATTGATCATATTGCCGAAGCTTACTACTATACTCCAGAGGGTAATTAATATTCACAGATCCCATATTTGTCGCTTAGGGGATTATCATCTCATCGACCACAATGCAATGAACAACCGAATCATCTCCTCTGTTGAAACAACATATTCTTCACGTTTCCGCCGTGATGTCATGGCGCACGATGGCCCTGTGTGCATCTTCACAGGGAGTGATGGCCGTATATGCGATGCAGCACACCTAATCTCCAAAAGCAAGGGCAATGAGGTATGTATCCATCGTCCGTGTCATTGTTCCATGTCACTCACTGCCTTGCTAAACACCTTCCTAGTAGTACATTGAGTTCGTTCTCCAAGATCGTCTCAATTCGTATGACCCCCCCTCTAGAACTTATTCAACTAGGCATTGACTCTATTGAGAACGGACTGTTTTTGAACGAGTATCTGCATACGTCGTTCAGCATCACTTTCCCAAAGGTACATGAAGTGGACATAAATTCTGAATATTTTCTGAATCTGGTGATCTCCAGACACCCTACTTTGCTTTGGACCCTGCTGACATCCCTAGGGTTGAAGCAGATCCAGTGCCACCGTATCTTTCGTCTTTCTTGATCATGTTAAACTCATGCCCGTTCGTCAATATAAAGTGCTAGTCTACACAAAAATAAGAATGTCTTAAACAACTACCTCATCTGCAATGGGGGTACACACTCTGGCACCTTCCCCAACTCAAACGTCTTGCTCCGGAACGCTTCCAAAGCCTCATCTGGCAGCATTCCCATGTAATCTGCTCCAAGTTGGTCGTCATACGGCGTTGCCCCGGGTTTGTATAATGCTGAGCTGGCACCCGTGACAGACAAACTTTGCAACCCCGTAGCAATGATCCTGTCAAAGTCGGGTTTCCCAGCGGGCGGCTTCTTCGTGCCAGGGCTAGATGTGGGCTGCGATGCGCCAAATGCTGATGATGATGATGATGTTGTTGTTGTTGCTGTTGATTGAAATGCTGAGAGTCCGCTGGATTGTGATGGTTGACCAAACAGAGACGTAGTTCCCGTTGTCGAAGCTGGTTGTCCAAAGGCAGAGAAAGTGGATGAGGTTGGTTGCATAGGTCGGCCAGTGCCAAACCCAGATGTTGGTGACACCGTTGCGGAATTTCCAACTAGTTGTGTCTGTTGGGCGGGCGTCCCGAACGCAGAAGAGGTTTGTGCAGGTGCCCGAAATGCAGAAGTAGATGTCGGTGATCCAAACGCAGAAGTGGGTGCCGGTGCTCCAAATACAGAAGTGGTTTGTGCGGGTGCCATTGCTCCAAAAGCAGAAGTGGTTTGTGTGGGTGCCGATGCTCCAAACGCAGAAGTAGTTTGTGTGGGTGTCGATGCCCCAAACGCAGAAGTAGTTTGTCCGGGTGCCGACGCTCCAAACGCAGAAGTAGTTTGCGCAGGTGCAGGTGCCCCGAATGCAGATGTAGTCGCCGGTTGCGCAAAAGCGCCAAAGGCGGATTGGGACTGAGAGGAAGGTGGCTGTTGTTGCTGTTGCGGCGCAAGTGCCCCAAATGCGGAAGGTGCACCGAACGAAGATTGTCCAAATGTCGCTCCGCCAGTGGTTTGTGGGGCAGCAGCTCCGAGGCCGAAAGCCGATGGCCGGCCCGCAAAAGCAGAAAATCCTCCGCTTGTGCCAGTACCGCTCGCTGCGGTGGTGAATGCACTTGGTCCCGCCGCAAAATTAGAAAAGGCGCCAGAAGCAGGCTTGATGATGTTCGATTGCGGCTGGGATGTCTGACCGAATGCAGGCGTCCCGAACGCCGATGAGGAAGGTGGTTGAATAGGCTGGCCAAATGCGCCCATCGCCGTACCTGCGGCTGCCGCCGGTTGTCCGAATGCTGACGCTGAGGGTGGTTGGACAAAGGAACTCGTCGCCGTACCGGTGGAGGTCGCCGGTTGTCCAAATGCAGATGGTGTGGTGCTGAAATTAGTTCGACCAAGCGCAGGCTGGCCAAATGCTGACTTTGGTGCACCGAATGCAGATGAGGTGCCGAAAGTGGACGTCGGTTTATTGAATACAGATGTCTTTGTTGAATCGAAGAGGGATGAATATGGACTTTGTTTCACGGCAGTATCATATGCTTGTTGAATGTTGGAACGGGCGTTCTGTCGAACAGTTAGTGTTTACGGGGATGGACGAAGATTTACATACAGCGTACACGCCTTCTGCCGCACTTATCTTGCTGTTTTCATACGTTATCTGAGTCAAAATTCAGTGCACCGAATTTGGATAGTTATTCATTGCAGCATACGTATTCATTTGTATTCCTCGACCGTAGAGCCGTGACCGCCCTCGCCCTCAACTCCTCTGGCGATTCATCCAACCCGCTGAGAAGGTTTGGTTCACCTTTTGCAGGGCCATAGGATGACAGAGGCCACAGTGGCTTGTCTGCCTGTGCTGTCAGGTCTTTCGTCAAGGTTTCGAGGCTACAATCCGAGTCAGCTGTTCAACCCCGAAAGAAAAGGCGAGATGACGAACGTGAATGGAAGCTGGGGCTTTTCATTTCGATTTTGATTCGTCCAACTGAGGTCTAGATTTGCGTCAGCAGCCAGACACGGCAGCTGCAGGGTAATGATTACTCACTGCCAAAGGCAGCACCTCGAGGATGCTCATTCCTGCAATTATCTCCGAACTTGCAATTACCTCGCAAGAAATACGAGCATACAGGCTATACGAATCGTCAGCTGCTTGCGAGGCAGATGAGAGGGTTTTGACTTGCCATCGTTGGCCAAGGCGAAGAGCATGTGATGATGTAATCAAACGGTGGTTTCATTTGACTCGACGAAAATGAAGACAGAATCAGAATCCAGCGGGTCGACAGGCTCTGCACAGACTCAACAGCCTGCACAAGCAGGCAGCACGAGCGGAACGCCAACGACGACACCAACGCCCAGCTACACGACAAGTCAGTGGACAAATGCTCGTGCGGTACCAATTCTATCGTCAATAATTGACCATTCAGACGCTCTTTACAGAAATTCCTATCGACCCCGCGTTGCAACAGCAGTCCCAGCATGCAACGTAATTCCTCCTACAGCTTTCATATATCGTCCCCTTACGCTCCATAGATCCACCTACCAACACTATCAAGGCTATGCTTCCCATTATCCCCAAGCTGCCTACCCAACTCATTATCAATCCTACGCCCCTCCTGTGACTGCACAGCAGAGCGCGCCGCGTCCAGCTTCCTCAGCAACAGGTGGCGGAGCCTCATCTAATCCAGGCAACAATGTAGACACGACAGACATCACCACACTGAATGACGCGCTTGGAAGCGCGGGCGTAGATCTCAGAGTACGCAACGCCAATGCCCCTTCCACTTCCCATACTTGATCTGTATTACAGGCAGAAGAAGAAAGCCTCCAAAGGACGCATGATCAACAACAGTCCTTCAGGGTCTATGACGACCGCAGCAAAAAGCAACCACCTACTCCCTCCTTCGACGTTCGTTTCCTCGGACAAACCATGCGCACCATAGGCACCTCGCACAAAATCACCCGCATCCCAGATGATGCCACCAACTACCTCGCTCTCGCCCTACGAGCGCGGCTCCAGGACCTCGTCACCTCCATGATCGGCGCTGCCCAACACCGCACCTCGACCCAATTCGACAGACCTGCATCTCTCTTTGCCGACAACCAGCCCATGTGGTCTATCGTGGTCAGATCAGACGTGGCGAAACAGCTTGCAGCAATGGAGAAGGCAGAACGGGAGGAAGAGACCCGGATAAGACGGGAACGAAAAGAACGAGCAGAGTTGGCAGCCGCCCATGCGGCCGCCTTGGCTGCCCAGGCGAACGCCCAAGGTGCACCGCTCGGCGTGGGTTTAGGGGACGACGACGAGGGCGGTGCCAAGAAGAAGCGAAAGAAAGAAGGGCCGGGCGTCACGGCCAGGAACATGTCAGAGGATGTGAGGAAGAAGATGTCAAACGCGGTGGCCACTCAGGCTGCTGGGCTCGGGGGAAGGTATGCATGGATGAACGCGGCAAACCTGAATACGCCTATCCCTCCCAAACCAAAGCCCGTGCAGAGCGCGATTACGGCGACGGCGATGGCTGCTTCGACGAGCACGACTGCTGGTACGTCGAGTGCGACGACGACTACCCCGTCCGCGACGCTCAACAGCTCGTGGGCAACCCCTTATATACCAACAAAACCTAAAACTGCGCCGCCGCTGCAGGAGGACGACACACGTCTCGCTATCACCATGCGTGATGCCATGTTCGTTATTGGAAAGGAACGCGGTCACGGTGGTGGTAGAGGTGCAGCTCGTGGATGGGTATAAGATCTCCATAGCACATGTGTAGTTGTTATGATAATATATATTGTATCGAATTACTTGAGTGATCTACAATATTGCTCGCCGCAAGCCCCCGTTAGGCATTCTTTTGGACGTAACCATCAATCATGTTCATCAAGTTACCAAGGTTCCGCTCCTCAGGCAACCATTCTCCATTATTGACGAAAAGTATCTTCATGCGTTTGTGGTATTGCAAGTCTGGCAGAAGCTTGGGCGTGATGAGGAAGTACTGGGCAGCATCAGGCCTGCACGTCACTTCCACCATCGAATTGTGCACCATCCGTTCGGCGCGGTTATCCATGCCCTGAAATATAACAACCAACCTTTGCCACACATTCCGTAATTTCATGCACAACTTACCTGATTGATCTCATCTACGAGTGAGAACGGTGCTCTCGCCTCTTCGGTCAAGCTCATAAGGTAAAGAATCGTCGTCAACGATCGTTCTCCTCCCGATTGCCGTTGTCCGGTCAACAATTGCAGTTTTTCGCTGTCACGGAACTTGACCAGAATATCAATCGCCCACTTGTCGTAATCTTCGTGAGGGGAGATACGAATTTCTCCGGCACATCCGATACCTAGAGGCATGTGACCATGAATGCTCGAGAATGTTGGACCCGTCATGTCCACTCACGGTCGAAAGCCGCCGAAAACTTCTCCCCGATGCTCGTGACCAACTTATCCATTGCAGGCTGCCAGCTCTCTCTTGCCACCTTCATGCTTTTCTCCAACTTGTTTACTTTCTTGTTCTTTTCATCAATACTTTTCTCCATTTTTTCAATCTAGAAACAACACAGTCGGTAAGTCGAAATTTTAATACGAGATCTCATCCTACCTCTTGCTTACGTCGCTCATATTGCTCAATAACGCCAGGGTGCGTCGTCATATTAAGTTCTAGATTTGCCTGTTGGATCGCCAGCTCAGCCTGTAGCTCATCCAACGAACGAACATCAACCCCTTCTGCAGAGGGAGGCGTGCATCCCTCCTGCTCAGCAGCACGAAGGGCCTTGTCATACTCCATTCGCTTCCTTTCAATCTCGTCGTATTCTTCCCGCAGATCGGCATCAATACTAGCAACGACTGCACGGCTTTCCTCCAGCAGTTCCTTTGACTCTTGCTTGACTCGCTTGTACAGATTGTCCACTTGTCTCCGATCGATTCTCAGATGTTTTTGTTCACTATGGCTGAAACGCACCCCTCTGAAACTCGAGCAATGCCTGTTGGTATTTTTCGTCTTTCCTCTCCAGTTCTGCCTTAAGCGCCGACTTGTTCGCGCTGATCTGTAAGGCCTCCATACCTCTCTTGCAGCATTCGCCTTGTTCGTTCACAAGAGCACGGATAACACCCTGCATCAACTTAAGGATAGCGAACCCAACCGGTGCGGTACACGTACCACATACTCAGTAATAATCTTAACGCGTTTTCGTGACAAGTTGCGCAACTGTTTGCTCAACTCCGCCCGCTGTACATTCATAGGTGGTCGATTGACCAATTCTGTCAATGTCCGTTCGCTGCGCTCTACGAGACAAAGCGTGAGACACATGGAGGATTTCAAATCTAACAGTAACGTACCTAGTTTGCCCTTCAACCTCGCTTGTTGCGTCTGGACTTCCCGAATAGCATCTCTGCGTTTCTTGATGTCAGTCTATCGAACACATCAGAACAAACCTTAACGAAATATGCAATTTATCACCAGCTTAGCCTCAAAGACACTATCCTCTTGCTTCACGACACGCAACTCAGCCTCAAGTCGCTGGCGTTCTCCGTTGAAAAGCTCAATTTCCTGCTGAGCAGTTGCTATCGTCTGATCATGGCCACTTTTCACAGTTGGATCAACTGATCAACATGAGCGAGCCGTAATGAGCAATCAGAACATTGTAACACACTGATTACGATGCGCAAGGTCCGTGCTGCACGTATCTCTCGGGTCATGTTGGCGACTGCACGTTTGCCATACCGCGATCGAGTGACGATATTGAGCGTAGGCCCATTGAAGAAAGTGGCACCGTTTCCTGCCCCATTCGGTCCGTCACGAGCGACAAGCCGCATAACCTTATTGACGTCGACATTGGGACGGAGGGAGATAGCCTACTCTCCGTTAGCGCCATGTTCGTAACAGCCGTAATGGCAGTCACCCACGGTCCGATGCATGTTTAACTCCTTTTTCAAGAACCAGTGTAACTCCTTTGGGCAATCGACATAGTTAAGGGCATATCCGTCAAACCCTTCTTCACGAAGCTGATGGTGAACTTTAGCGAGATCCCAGACATAAGAATCAGATCGCAAACCTCCGTCTCCGTCATTGGCGGAGGTGCCAACTGATCTTCGCGTTGTACACGGAACCATGTCGTCACACGAACTTTACGACCGAACTCTTGACCTTGACTATCGTTGATGAGCCTATTGAACAGATCAAGATCCTCTTGGCACTGCGCCACGAATGTCTGCAGGCACATTATTCCCGCTTCTCTTCATGAAGAAAGAACTTTACCCTCAGTTGCGCGGAGTTGAAACAGGCCTCAACCGTGTCTAGAAAGTTCTTGTTCGGGACATTGACAAGGATTGCCGGCGGTTCAAGAATCGGCATTCTAAACTGATTCTGGTTTTTTCTCAACCAAAGGATAACGTCGTAGACGTCCCTATCCCAGTTTCGCATGTTCTGGAGTTTGCGTTCCAGGACATCGTCAAGCTTCTTTAACCTAGAAATAGCATATTTACTCGTGCGAACGGAGAGATCAGTAACTTTAAGAAATACTCGGATTGTGCCGACTCCAGTCTAACTTGTCTTTCGGAACAGGAGTCCACGTTTCTTCTAAGTTCAGCCTCAATTGAACCTTTTCGCTCCACGACGCTAGCACGTTCTTGATTGACTTGTCTCTGCAACGCGACATCATTAATCCGACCCATCGGCAATGGATTCTAAACTTGGAAAGCGCTAATACCTGCTCATCATTAAGATCGTCAGGATTCTCCGTTTTCACCGGCGTCTCAAGGTCCTTCCTAGTCAGTTCAATATCTTTCTCAAGCTCCTTGATCCGACGCTGACGGTCTTTCTCGTCCCTTTTGAGCTGATCGAGTTTTGTCAGAAGATCATCAGCATCACTATCCTATTCGGCAAATTCAATGACATCTCCATACACGATCTCGGAAACTTACGAGTCTTTCACATCTTTGCCATTGGGCAACCATTTGTTGAAACTTATCTTTAGCACTCTCCTTCATGTTCTTGCGATCATCTTCACGTTGCTTGAAACTAGCTTCCAGCTTACTTCGGCACACGTTAGATCAACCACGCAGTTCACGAGAAAGGAAATTACTTCAAAAATTCGAGAACTGGCGCATTCCTCGCTTTCCGTTTGGCCACTTTCTTGTGCCAACGCCGTTGCTCCTCTTTGGTATCGATGAACCTTTGTCGCATCGTGCGATATTGCTCTACGGGAATGAGGACTTGTAATAGAGCGATCTGTCGCGACAATGAGTTGATACCACAATAGTTGAATCACTGGTCAACTAACATCACGTTCAATGCGCTTGCGCTCCCTGAATCGCTGCACGTCACGCTCAACTGCTGCATTCCTGTCCCTTAGAACCCGCGCATGCTCTTGCTCCTCGCGCATTTGCTAATGACGCGTTATTAACGGCAATGTCTATCGTAATTACCACGTGGAACCTACGTCTCGAACATGTTTCAATTCTTTGCCTGAATTGATAAGGGTGTCGTGCCAAGTCGTGAGGCGCTCATCGCCCGCAGCGCGTTGGGTCTCGCGCAATAATTGTTGGGGCGTCATTGCAGCAAACTCGGAGACTTTATCTTGTGGTAGAAACGAGCTATCGTCAACATTAGTGCCAAGCTGAATGCTGATAGGACCCGAGCATGCCATAGATTTGATATTTGGACATTGAGCTCTTGCACTTTGGTAGTTATTTCCCGCGCGGTGACGGTCTGGCCGTTGAGAGAAAACGTTGAAGCTTTGGACTTGGCAGAAAGATGTCTGCGGATTGTGTAATTGCCCTTGCCCTTTGCGCTTTTGAGCTCAATTTCTATGTAGCCAGAGTCCGTGCCAAGTTTGACGAAGGAGTTGAGCTCGCTAGCGCGTCCAAGGATCTGGAAATGTTGATTAGATGCTGGCGGGGGAAAAAAAAAAAGAGGCTGAGCAAACGTACGCTAGGAGGGAAGTTTAGACCAAGAGCAATTGCACACGCGATGCTGCTCTTTCCAGTTCCGTTTGGCCCCAAGATCATGTTCAGATAAGGCCCACAGTGGAACTGGACATAATCATATGTGACAAAATTTTTGAGTTGTATGCGCACGATGGAGCCTGGGATATATCTATGAAAGACACGTCAAGAAAGGTGAATTAGAATCAGACGGCAAATACCCGTCTGTGTCGCGGGGCAAAGTCTTGACGCGTATACGAGGAATGTCTTGTTCTTGAGCACTCGACGCGCGAGAATCACCCTGACCATTCACTCTCTGCCGTTTGGAACCATGGGCATTTTCTTCTTCGTCCCCTTCCTGCTCGTCGTCTTCAGCTTCCGGACCTTGATCTGGACCCTCGTTTACGGGTTGCGTAGCATAGATATCCTCTTGATCGCTATCCTCATCGATGTCAGATTGAATGGCGCGCTGTTTTCCCTTGGATTTTGAGGTTTCCTTTTCCTGCTTGACCTTTTCTTTCTTGATGACGGCCATCCGAAACAGTCCGCGACGCGTCAATTAGACACGATGTCGCGGTCCAAACAAAAACAAACCAGCTAGTACAGTACATACATTAACATTACAATGTACACTATTTCCAGTGGAAAGTCCCTATCACTTAGACCATCTAGGGGCAGAGCCTACCCCAGACGGCCAGGGTCATTCTACGCACGCATTAACTCAGGTTGGACGATATGGTCTGCAATGCATGCTCACCAGATGATAATCGAGGTCAGTTTCCTCGAGTTAGGCCAACCTCAGTCCTTCTCAACTCGCCTTCAGATTCAAGAGCAGGCCCTCGCTCCGTGGAGCTCAAACGTACTCGTGTATGGCACGTTTAACATGCATTGACGACAAAGGAGCGCATATAGTCAGGTCCATATTGTCCCCATCCTGACAATTAATACACCATTCTGACGGGACACGGAACGTGAAGCTCGTGTTCAAGTCGAGTTCAGACAACAATGACGGAGACGCAGTCCGCGACGTGTCTTCCAACCTGGGCGCGAAATTCGAGTCGACGGATGACTCATAAATCCCAAGTCCGATGGGTTCATCGTTGTCTTGCTTGTCATCTGTAAACTCGTCGTTCGACAGGATCATCGTCTCCTCCATCGGAGTCTGATACGCCTCTCGCAGCTGAATCCCAATCCAGCAAAGAATCTCTGCCACATACATCACTTCTTCCCAAAGCCCTCTGGCAAGTCCCCTGGGATCCACATCGCTCAGACCCACATCCATTCCTAAGATATCATGCTCCAGCACGCCGAGGAATATCTTCATATGCTGTACTTTATTCATGTTTTCTACAGTTTCGTTCTTCTGCTCGGGCGTCATTGGTATTGCAAATTCATCAAGAGGAATCCGAACTCCAAGCAGGGATTCTAGAATGGCGATAAGCAATGAAGGCGTCAAATCCAGCGGAGACTCGATGGGTATTGAGAGGTTGATGTTGAGGAGCTGAAGAAGATCGTTGAGCTGATCTACGAGAAGCGAAATATGCTCCGCCTCATCGTCCGTGTCGTCCATATCTCGTGGGTACGTGAAATTGCTGGCGCGTGAATTTTGGTAAGGCTGCTAATTGACCTGCCCTGAACAGCTCAACAGGTGCCTGAATAATCGTCCCTTACAGCATATTGCTAACATGGCTCATGCAGTACACAACTCTGTAGCAATAAAAAATGGGTCCTCGACATGGCGGATTTTAAACGGAAGGTTACATTACACGTTTGGTGTATCTCTGACGTATTCATTTCCGCAGGGTTATAAATCGGTCGAAGCTTCCTCGTTCTTGAGCTCTTATCACGATGCAACTCCCAGACTTGCCCTCAGACGTTTTGCGGGACATATTTTTTCACTGCGAACCCGCAAAAATCGCTGAAACATGCCGCACCTTTGCCAATGTCATCCATTCTATCGATTCTCTGTGGACTACCATCGACCTTCGTCCGCCGCAACTCGTTCCAGAGGGCAACATCTTCCTCCGATTGCGGTTGCAGCGCGCTGGATTGATGCCTCTCAAGGTATCAATCGCTCCAGATATGCAGTTAAACGACACGTCCATCGTTTCTGCATTATGCGCGATATTATCGGAGTTTAACGCGCAGATTAGCACTTTGGAAATCTGTGCACAAACGACCCTGCTTGCGAGTGCTATTTTTGGCGATATCTTTCCCAATGCCTCCAAGATCTTTCTCGAGTTACAATCGCTCACGATTCTTACCGGGCAGGACCTTACGGACGGGTGCGACTCGTGCGTGCCCGCTTTGCCTTCTTTGGATAAGCAACTGGAGAGCATAGAAGACAGGTTCCCAGCACTAAAACGACTTCGAATTCCAACGTTTAACGATTGCATGCCCATGCCTCCATTAAACGCTTCATTCAGCTCCCTTCGCAGTCTCATTCTTAGTGGAGCATGCCATTTGGAGAGCCCGAATATCGTCTCTGTTGTAGCAGTCCTCCACAGCACTCCTCAACTTGAAACTCTCTGGTTTAAACATGGCACTAGAGAAGACGAAGCATCGATTCCCGCGGACCCTGGAGTGCCACTTGACGAGACGAAGGGCAGAAATGATGTTTACATTCCCGTCACGCTTTCTCGCCTTACACACCTGGCAATATCGGTTCCAGGCTGTGCCTTGACCCTTTTACGGTGCATAGCAGCTCCGGTTCTCCAGAACCTGCACCTCGACGGCTCTCGACCACCGTGGTTTGGGTTATGCTGCAATCCGTGGTTAAGCTACCAAAGCAAAGCCACCCGAAATGCTTTACGGCATCTTGCATTGAACTCGCCAGGTCTGCTCCACCTCGCTCTCACCTCTACCTTTATCGAGCAACAAGGATGGGAATGGCTTCTTTTCGGAGAGGGCATGTTAAATCCCTCCCCTTTTCCACTGCTCGAGACTATTGCTCTCCACGAATACGAAACCGAATGCGGAGAGTGTGTCTGTGGGTTCGACGGCGCGCTATTGGTCAGACTTGGGAACGAGCCCAAAATTCCTTTGCGCCGGCTCGTTCTCTCCCAGTGCTATCTGGACTTCCGTTCAGAGGCCATCATCTGGGCGTTGACGGCGATGACAATGAGTAACCGAGTTTCCGAACTGGTGTACGATGACGCCAGTCCTCAATTTTCCGAAGAGGAGCTTGATCAGCTGGAGATTGCGGGTGTCAAGGCAATCTATCGAAGCAAGGAGGAGGAGCAGGAGGATGCCGAATGGTTTGAGGATGGTGTTAACATTGACCCATTCGATTCATATGCTTATTAACGGGTTCCAGTGATGATATCAAAAGGCAGATTGTAACCTTGATTTGTAGAAAAACATCAAAGACCTATCTCATCTCATTGTTGAGTGGATGTTATCAATCCTGTGTTTATTGCCTCGTGGTTCATAGACAATGAAATGCCCCTGAGTTCGGCGAGACGCGTGTGACATTGCGAATGCCTTGCGTATCGCGGCCATTTGGACCGGTTAAGACCAACCGATGCGTACCATACAATAAGTATGACGCATGGATATCAAAAATTCCTGAATCACGATCAATCTCCTTTGTCCCTCTTTTTTTTTTGGCCTCGGGGGACCGGAGGCCAAGGGAAGCGAGGCTGTCGCGAATATCATGATCGGGTACGGCTCGCTAAGCTGAGCCCCAACGGTTAGCGGTGGTAATATGAGCATCATATTGCAACTACGATAAATCCAGGAAGACTGATAGAGCCCATCACATCACATTGTTGGCGCGCCAAGCTGTACATCATAGTACGGATATTATCGACCCGATGACACCCTGTTTCCGCTGCTTCCCATATTGTCCTAAAAATAAACATAAAACAAGTAGAAAATTCAACTTCACATGAAGGTGAACTGGAATGGGCAACCGCAGCATTGACCCACATGAGATTTACTCTGTCCCACCGTATTGCCGCTGTCGCCCTAAATTAAAAAAAAGTGTAGTTCAGCTTTATATGAAGGCAACAGGAATAGATATTGAACCCACCATATGGTCGCCATTATTCCTTACCACATTACCGCTTCTTCTGGTGATAGGACTGTCCTAAAAACAAGTGGAGATCAAAGTAACTGGAATAGATACCACAGCATCTACCCACCCCAAGACCGTTTCGTCTCTAAATGGAAAAGTGCGCAAGTCAGACGTGAGGATATGGTGGTTTGATAGCATGGGAAGGATTACCCAAACAGAATTACTCCTACGACTGTAAGAGTCGGTTGGAGAGGCGGATGCCCATAGCGCAAAGGCAACGACAACGATGAGGGAGGAAAAACGCATAGTGAACAAAGATACAAATTGTGTGGTGTATGAGAACCAGCCTGGGGGATGATTCCGCTGAAACATCGAGTTTATAAAGACTCGGGATGCTACACAATCTCAATCATTTCGATGTCGAGCATTCTGATTGCAGTGCAGTCGTTGTGATGCGGCCTAATACGGGTGGGGGTAAGCAGATGCCGTTTGAAGGGGTCCGCAAGCTCGAAAACGATGACGGACAGCCTGTTGCGGTACCGCAGATGTTTGATACCGACGTCGTGACTGGGTTGGACAGCCAAGCCATATTCAAACTCCGACGGAGATCTAATCTGTAAAAAACTGATATCTCAGCCACCCATCCCTTCAACCACCATGCCGCCCTCAGCCTCGAAACAAAAGCGTCTTGCAGAGAAAGCAGCGAAAAAGAATGCGGCCGTGGCAGGAACAGCGACGTCGTCTTCAACACCGGCCGACTCACTCAATGGCAGTGCAATTAACACTCCTCTAACTAGCCTCAGCGCTTCAAACAGCCGTGATGATTTATCTGCTATGGCGAAGCTGAATATCGCCACAGACAGGTGTGCTGATCCTTTACGTCCCAGCGAGAAAGTTTACGATCTTGATTTAAGGAGCGCGACAGGTGTGCTGGTATCGGACCCAAAAGGTCGTGATATCAAAATTGATTCATACACACTTTCATTCCATGGGCGTCTCTTGATCGAAGGAGGCGAGGTAGCGCTAAACTATGGTCAGCGATATGGTCTTCTTGGTGAAAACGGTTCAGGAAAAGTGCGTCTTCTCTACCTGGTACTTCTAGTATGGACAACCTCATCATTTGACCAGTCTACATTACTACAATCCATCGCCGAACGAGACATCGAAATCCCCCCTCATATCGACATCTACCTTGTTCAAGGCGAAGCCGAGCCATCAGATGTCAACGCAGTTGATTTCATTGTTCAATCGGCCAAGGCGAAAGTTGCTAAATTGGAAACACGCATCGAAGAACTTTCCGTGGCCAATGACGTCGATGACGCTGCACTACAAGCCGCCTACGATGAGCTGGAAGAACTCGATCCAAGCACTTTTGAAACCAAAGCTGGCGGCATCCTACACGGTCTTGGTTTCTCACAGACGATGATGAAGAGACCCACAAAGGATATGAGCGGTGGTTGGCGGATGAGGGTGGCCCTCGCACGAGCTCTCTTTGTAAAGCCGCATCTGCTACTCCTGGATGAGCCCACAAACCACCTAGATCTCGGCGCTGTGGTATGGTTAGAAGCGTATCTCTCAACATATAACCATATTCTTGTCATCACTTCCCATTCCCAAGATTTCCTCGATTCCGTTTGTACCAACATCATGGATTTGACGATGAAGAAAAAGCTTGTGTACTACAACGGAAACTATACCACCTATGTCAAGACGAGAAAAGAGAACGAGGTGAATCAGATGAAGGCATATCATAAACAGCAAGAAGAGATTGCCCACATTAAAAAGTCGTAGTTTTCTCGTTCAATGTTCAAAAGTTAATGACGTCATCGGCGGTAGATTCATCGCGTCTGCGGTACATACGCCAATCTAGTCCGCCAGGCTAAGTCAAAACAGAAGATCATTGACAAGATGGAGGCCGCTGGCCTGATAGAAAAGATCGAGCACCTAGACCGCTTCGGTTCCACTTTGAGGGGATTCGCAGGCTTCCTCCACCCATAATTGCATTCGACAATGTTGCCTTTTCTTACTCAGGGAAGAAGGAGGACTACCTCTACCAGCGTTTATCGTTCGGTTAGAGTAGGTTTTCATCGAAACGTTCGCCTTAACCCGTATTCTGATTTACAATTGCAGCATGGATTCACGTATCGCCATTGTGGGAGCCAACGGAGCTGGTAAAAGCACGCTGCTCAACCTGATCATGGGCGTTCTTCAATCATGCATGGGCACCATTTCCAAACACATGCAACTCAAAGTCGCCAAGTACTCGCAACATTCGGCCGATCAGTTGCCATATGATTCCAGCCCGATTGAGTACTTTCAATCACTTTTCAGCGAGAAATACCCAGAGAAAGATATTCAAGCGTGGAGAGCACAGCTGGGACGTTTCGGGCTCTCGGGGTCCCACCAAACATCACCGATCAAACACCTTTCTGATGGCCTACGGAACCGGTACGTACACTTTGTCAAATTTCAGCTGTCGCGCTAACCATACATACATATCAGTGTCGTGTTTGCCCAATTAGCTATGGAACACCCTCACATCCTATTGCTCGGTGCATTTTGGTTCTATTCAGGCACTTCAGATGACTAACACTTAATGGAACGTGTACTATAGATGAGCCGACAAATCATTTAGACATGGCTTCCATCGATGCGCTGGCATTGGCCATCAAAGAATTTGAAGGCGGCGTTGTCATCGTCTCTCATGACTTCCGTCCGTGTCATTCTGCCATTGCTTATAACGGCCGTTGACGGTTATCGTTATTTTCCCACCAGGTTTGATCTCTCAAGTCGCGGAAGAGCTGTGGGAAGTTGCAGATAAGACTATCAAGAATCTCACGAAAGACGATATCAGTATCATCGATTATAAAAGGAATCTTATCAAAGAAAGTACGTGACCATAGCTTCGGTGATTGAATAGATTTTGAATACTACCTCATCGGTCAGGTTTTGCAGCTATCGAGAAGGCTAAGCTATTTAGCAAAACAGCACCGAAAGGAAAGGCCTAAGTTGGACTTTAGCCCCAGCGCCACCATCAATCAAGGACAGAACACATACAGTAGCCTACCGACCGATCTCACAGACTCGTTCCTTTCTCGTCGGTTGACAGTTCTACAACACTCAACGGAGACGATTGCATAGATGACATGTTTTGGTTTTATTTGCAGTGCCTTGATTCATTTTATCATCTTCCCATGCATTTCGTGTTTGTAGTCCAAGCATCGATTTGTCTTTTTTGCTCTGTGCGACATGCGATATGAACGGAGACCGTCTTAGTTCTTAGTAACATGTCACCATCACTCTCCGTGCAAAGCGCAGCATGGAAGAACCCGGGGCTCTCTAAGTTATCACATAACACGTCGGCATTGCAAATGTACCTTTTTAAAATTTCCTCAAGTGTTAGAGTTGTGTAGATCAGAGTAGATCATCGATTCATCAATTACGTTACACCGTTGCGTGTGTTGCCAACGGCGAATTGCCAGGAAAGGAATAGTGATGCAAGGCATGCACATGCTGCGGGGACAAAGCAAGCTTTTAGATCACATGCGCAGCCGACAGTCCGTATCTGGCTCTCAAACATTAGACGGTCTAATACCGTCCAAGCTAGAAGGCATTCGCGCCAGGTCCAGGACGCAACAATCAATTAAAAGTAGGTGCCGCCTTGACTAAGAGAAAAGCGCCGAACGGCTATTGGAGTTGCCGTCGCGGTGAGTAAAACGGAGTTATTTACTGAACCGCCTTGCCAGTATCTTGGTGCACACAGTACATGTGTTAGTATCGATCAATGCTAGAACAATACGCCAATGATTTTTTCTAATACATACGACCTGGTGCCGTCTGCCATGGCATTGCACCACTATCGCTGTCGATAGCGCATATCACCGACATCGTCATTGTATTGAGCACCCACATCGCTTGTAAACATTGATTAGGATGTAATGCTAATCACGTTTCATGTTCAACATGATCCGTCAGAATTCTAATATAAAAAATCTTCGGCACCAAAAAAAATTTTTAACATTCAGTCAAGCATCATTGTTGCCATCGGTGTTCAGCGCTGAAGCGTTGCAAGGCACTTGCAGTCACAGAGAAACGCTCTATCCTCCCAGCTGAATAGCGGAGACCACAATACGAAGCAACAGATTCTCGACGGCCGGGCTACAGACAGTAAAGCACTTGCGAAACCAAAAAAAAAAAAAAAAAAAAACGCTAGCCCCCGCTCTTCCAACCCCTGGCTATTGATCATTTACCAAAAAGCGATGGTCCGAGCGAGTCCGGAGCGTTCTCATGAACGGATCCTGAACTTGGAAAGCGAAATGGATACGTCGTGTACGTGTGCTGGTCTTGATCGCTTTTCCATGTGACGCCAGATCCGTTCCGCCCATGGTTTCACAAGAAATAGTCCGAAGGAGGCCGTTTCGCAGGCACTGATCGGACATCCTGGTCGATTCAAGGCAGGAAGCATGTCAGCAGCAAGAACATGTGAACGACAAGCATGGAGTAAGAAGTGATTAAAGGGAACAAAAAAAGCTGTACAAGATGAAACTTCGCTCCATGAACATGAGAAGAAGCGAATGGACCTTGTTGTTCCAGTCTTTGATACACGCGTTGTTAATGAGACGGAAGAAAGAGGCAGTTCCATGTGAGAAAAAAGAAGACCAGGCTTACCAGCGGCGCACTGTTGAAAACCTTGTACTCCTGACCAAGATACTCGTCCAATTGGAGTATAGACGCAACGTTACCACACCTGAAAGTAATTGTTGACAATCAATATAGTAGATAGGGGCCACGATTTAACGTCATCGACGAAAGTAGGAAAAAGAAAATATATTCAAAATGACGACCTGCATCGTATCTGACCGTTCGGCAAATATGGGACATATAACCCACAAATGCTACAGCCCGAAGTAACGGTTGCGCGCATTGTGCCAGGTCCTCGTGACCTTACGCAAACAGCAAGTCAAGAAAAGAACGTAAAAATCTGAAACAATTGTTTGAAAAGGTGAGTCCGAAAGATCGCATATAGAAAACATGCGTGGGATGCATTTTACGTTTGTAAAAAATTAGACACGGTCGAAGAACACAGCAGTTTACAGAAAAAATGGCATCCACAGGGAAATCTGTATCCAAATAGGGAATTTAATAGATCTGACGGACGTACCGGTAACAATAATTAGGTGCGCTCCAAACCGTTACAATGGTTTGATCAAACATGTGCTTATACCCCTCCATGGCCAGTTGATGAGCTCGGGCAATCAAATCAAGCGCATTGTGATGGGCAAAAACCTTTGTAATGTCCGCTCCGAACAGGAAGCCAGCTCCGCGAGGAGATAAGCCCCAACCTTGGATGTCTTCAGGAAACGGGAAGCAATCGATCCGTTCATATCGATAGCGCGGGCAAATGTGCAGGTGAAAAGATGAAATGAATGTCAGAAAGAGGCAAAGGCTAGACCAAAAATGAAATCATGTCCTCACCATCTGGATCCGACCAAAGCAGATCGCACATCGGTCCATCGTGAGGAACTTCTTGCTTTCTATCAATGGCACGTATCTGCGACGCTAAGGTTAATTGTATAAAGCGACTTCGAAACTCCGAGAAAGGTAACAGTGAATGCATTGTTGTGAGAAATGGTTGGCGTCTGAATCGAACGGGGCCTATATAGAAATCACGTACCTGATCAATGCTTTGTAAATTGGGACTCAAGCCACCGTGCACGCAAAACACGCGCCCGTCTACGATCGCACCCAGAGCAAGATAATCAAATACCTCACAGCACCAACGCCATACGTTGCTACTCCCATATTTTCTCTGACATTCGTCATAAAATCCGTAAACTTGTGTGATTTGTCGTGATTCATGGTTTCCACGTATGAGCGTAATGCGTTCAGGATATCGCACCTTCAAGGCAAGCAACAGAAGGAAAGTCTCGACGCTGTAGAATCCCCGATCAACAAAGTCCCCTGCAAATTGATCAGACGCGCATTCGTCCGCATTCGTTGTTAATGGAAGTGCGAGTTGTGCGCGCGTTTACAGCGTGTTATCGGAAAATGCCATCGTTTCCGAGAGAGATCGAATTGGCGATGTCAAAGAAAAGCGGGAGACGTAAATTTCACGACACAGGTTTTAAACGTATGTGTATGCGCACCCATGAAAAGATAATTCGTGTCAGGGCAGAATCCACCGACTTTGAAGAGCTCCATCAAGTCGAAAAACTGGCCATGAATGTCACCGCATATCTGTTAAGTTTTTTGACAGGCAGTCAACGATCAGGAGTACAGATCAAAAATCACCCACTGTTACGGGAGAATCAACAACCTGCACGTTGCCTTCCTCAATGAGAATTTCTCTCGCTTTCAGACACAGCCGTTTGACCTGGTCTTCTGAGATCGGGTCGCAGCGGGTTAACTGCTCGATTTGTCTAGGACGAAAGATACATTAAATCTCGCCATAGCTGATGGTGAAGCAACTCGATATGGTTTACCTGTCTAAGTCGCTTGGCATAGCTCCTGGCAAGTCTGACTGAGTCTCGGGGCCCCTCGCCGCCTTTGCACCAAGTTTTTTTTTTCTTCTTTTCTTTTCTTCCGTTCCCCTTCACATTTTTTATTTATGTAAAAAACTTGGAGTCAAAATGTACAACACACTTTTTGATAACGGGGAGCTGAAATATCAATACTATTCAATGTCCGATATGTAGGGAGGCGTCGGAGACTTGGGTAACTTCTTGAGGGTTAGATACGCTATCTGTCACGTTGTGATTTCCGCTTTTGGGCATGATTATATTTAGACGTCGGACTTGTTGCGCTTCTCCCTTTAATTGTTCCTTTAGCCATTTCTTGATCACACGTTGCAGTCAGTCACACGCTGCGTCTCGATGCGATAGACCGATGCTATTCACAATATAATACAGTACGATATGACAACCTAGGACGTAGCTAGAAAATATTACGCAGGTAAAAATTGTAGATGAACAAGAGGGAAGCGTTGAAAAATATGTGCGCATACAAAACATACCCCATGAGACCTAAATATGTCCACCGATTCTAAACAGACGAGAAAACAAATGACAAAAAATATACATCACTGCACGAGGGCACCGACGCCTTTGCGCAGACTATTTTCTGATTTCCATCCAGTCGTAGTTAAACCTATTGACTGAGGATAAGAGTATTCAGTAGTCAGAGGTTGTGGATGGTGGATATATGGTGACGATGAATGGGACTGCGCTGAATGTCGATCATCCCTCCTGATAAATCGCTCATCTTGGATTGGCGCCAAAACTGGCGGAGGAGAGTCGACGAAACGTCCACCGCTAAGGCCCATTGCCCCGGAATTCGAGTGCGTTTGGGGTCCATTATGATGATGATGATGGTACATGTTATTAGGATGCAAGATGTGGCTGGGTACACCCATTGATGGGTGGCCGTTGCCCTCGTTGCTCAGCAAGCCATCTCCGTGATAAGCATGACTATCATTGTGGAAAACAGAATAGGTCGGGGTAGGAGGACCCGACGTATGCGAAGAGACGGAGTGTGAAGAAGCGGGTGACGGTGGACCTCCGCTAGACGACTGCGCTTGGGAATACGAATGGGGATGAGATATGTGTGATATTGAATGGCGCGATGTGATGCCCGAAATAGATGGCTCGGAATTATGGCGAGTGTTATGAATAACTGTGCCCGACGAATTCATGTGTGGTAAGCTGTGATTGCCAAAGCTTCCGTGAGCGCTGGGGTAGGAGAAATTGCTCGACGAGTTTGACGGTGCGTGAATGGGTGTTGTGTGGACGTAAGTGAAACCTGCACCCTGAGATTGCTCTTGGTATGTTGTCGTACCACTGCGATAAGAGTAAGACTGAGAGGCAGAAAGATTCATCGAGTTGGACGGCATCGAGAGCAGATGGTGGTGACCAGACGAGTAGGGACTGTCTGGAGAAGACGAAGACCGGCTAGATACAGGATCAGCAAGGTGCATCGGGAGAGTAGCTGGTGCCAATGGAGGTGGTGTGTCCGGCGGAGGGGAGTGAGTTCCGTAGATGCGCGCTGGCTCCAAAGCTGGCGGAGTCATAGGTGGAGAAGGGATCTGCGCCTCCAGACTGGGAACCGTGTTCCGCTTCGTGGGCGTCGTAGTCGTATTATTCATGGCACGTGCAATAGCGGACCGTGTTGAACTCCTTCGAGATCCGGGTGAGAGATGAATACGATAGCTGAAAACAAATATGTCATCCAATAGCAAGAGGTGTAAAAGTAATTGAGCGTACTGTTGTTGAAGGTTATCTTGACGAGAGCACCGCGTTTCGCAGCCAGGGAAGGGGCATTTGTGATTTCTTTCACCCGTGTGTACCCTGGAATGGCGAGCGAGGTGACCGCTAGTGGTGAAGGCACGATCACATGTCGGGCATACGTGCTTCTTTTTGGAGGCTGCCGAAGAAGTCGACGACCCCGAGGAGGATTGCTGAGACTGCTGGCGTTCTGATGGGGAAGTAGAAGAGTCTGAGGAATACTGCAACTGAGATTGGTAAAGCTGGCTCGTCAAAGCTTTTGAGTCTGCTCGAGGCATTGTAGGGAAGGGTTCTGCGAGGGTTGAGAATTAGGGCTCGTTGGAGACCTACAACAAATATAGGGCCTTATTAGGCCTTGGCGAGGGTAACGTAAAATAGGGCTGTGTGAATCAAATCTGGACAAGGTGACTGGAATCTTTGGCTGAACTTTCTTACCACATCGGGTGAAAATCCGCAGAGTTCGAATTGCCCCATTTTGGACACGTGGCCAGAAGCACACGTAAACCTAAATGGGTGCTGTTTTTTTGTTACTCACCATTTGGGGTTACGCGGTAGCCCATAGATCATCTCCGATCAACTCTCTGCTAGTACAAATTCAGTCGGAGCCGATTTCAGCATCGCACCAATCGAGATCCATCTCACCCAACGCTTCCCGTATTTCACAATCGTATTTCAAATTAGAGCTGCCCGTATACAGCGAGCTCATGCCTGCACTCTATTTTTAACACAACTGGAATCATCACAAGAATTATGAATCTTCCTTCGAGTTAGCTGGCCAGCACCACGGCGATTAGTCCATGGGAAAAACTCTCATAAGGAATGGTTTGTTGTCACTTGTGTCCCGTTACCACAAACTGGGGTGCATTTTCCCAAAGATGTGCCCCATTCAGGTACAAACACGATCAAAAACCAAAACATGTAAACACCGTTCAGTTTAAAGCGGTTTCTTGAAGGGACAAAGGAGGCATTTTCAATCGAGTCCCATCACCACTTTGTACATTTCCCCGTGAACATGAATTTGAGGCACGTTTTATCGTGGGCAATATTTCATCGATATGTTACTGCGCTCATGAACTATTTCTGACTGCGGCGGCCTAAAGAGCGCATCAATCTGGAAATTTTGCAATCAACAAACAAATAAACTAACATGTTTCACGCTAGTGCCACGATAAAGAAAGATCCGTCGTCACATACAGTATAGTACACCAACTGTGCCTCACATGAAACTTACGGAGTAGGATTCATCCACAGTTTATCTTTATGTAAATTATAGCATGAGCGGCTCCAGTTGATCATACGTACGTGACACGCACTATCATACCTTTGAGTTGTCAGGAGATACGTCAAATGGCTTCAAGCCGCAGACTGCATGCAAGGCTCATTAATTTATCGCTTGGGTAGGTTGGACGGTACGAAATCCGCGACTCCAGCTTTTGGGACGTAAACTCTGCTCCCGGTGCTCTGACACGATCACATTCAGTTCGTGCCTGCCTGTCCGAATGATTACAAACCATGTCATGATTCGTGCATAAGCAAGACAAAGTCGTGGTCGGTTGAAGGGCAGTCGGAAGGAGGAACATTCAACGCCAAACAATGCTCTGATTTATTGAGCCCACCACTCGATACCCCGTTGTTGCCATGTCATTGCCCGAGTGATTGCCATCGTCAAGAACTCGTCAAGTCGCCCCACGCAAAAATACATTCTGACCGCGGTAAGCGACATCGGACCACGCCATCAATATCACCGGAGGCTCGTTGAATGGATCTTGAGCCTCCAACGCTGGCGAACATGTCTTCCCGAGAGGCGCGACGTTGACGCTCAGGATTGTCGGGGTCCTGGTTGTGAGCATCAAGGGTCTAGCTTGCAGGGATTGGAGTGGCTGTGCCACAAGCCATTGGATTGTAACCTATCATCAGAGGACCCTGCAGGATATCTCCAACGCTGTAGTGTAAATCAAGAGGTTTGGTGTTCCTGTATACTGAACATCCTACGGTATTTTGTAAAGAACCATAGCTTGATCCGAATCGAATGTCAGTTCCGCCGCGGCCCTCACATTCTTGTTCCACGGGGCCAGAAAGTTAAAAGGGCGGAAAGCAGAGCGGCATGGCATACGTGTCGTTAGGTGTAAAACGCACACATCATACATGATGGCATCAGAAGCCAAGCTTGGGCGCTCTTTACATAAGGAGGAGTGTGAAAAGCATCCGAATTGCATGGCATTTCTGAAATAGCACTTAGGACATGGAACTGTCGCACACGAGAAAAGCATCCACCCAGTTAAATCCTGCTAAAAGCGGCATATTGCTTCGGATCTTCGCTCCGAAAGGCCAGAGGGTTGACCAAGGAATAGTAATGAAATGTGGTATTTGTTATAAAAACGCAGCGCAGCCGTGATTATATTTGCGGGATGTGCCTCATTTATGTGTCACGCCCGTTGTATGGTTCAGATCGGGAGCCAGGGAAGTAAACTGTCCCGAGTAGAAGCTGTCTCTTGCAATAATCTTTAATGTGATTCAGACGTCATACAAACTGTCCCAGGGTTCAAATCGTAGATTTCGGGAGGCAAAGAGCGAGATGAAGACTAGGCGACCTTCAATCAATCTCGTCATCAACATAGTCATTGTGATGTACTTGCCAGTGTTAACTGCTGAAATCACGCAAATCCAATCCCCTGTTGAGATCGAACGCATGCATCACTGCATGTTCGCCACAGTCGTGTGCAGGGAATACGTTTGAATTTGCGCCATGGGAATAAATGTGTCCGTCGCTCATCGAGTAACGTGAACATGAAACAAGTTTATGTTGGCCTGGAAAGAGAGCAGTCCCCAATGGACCCGCGAATGCCGTGACTGAAGCTCGCGCTATTTGCCGAAGCCAGGTCCCGAAGCTACACTTGCTATATCAAGCTCGAACTCCTGTGAGAGTTTTGAACACAAGATGTGTTTCCCTGCTCGGACGCTTTTCATTTGGGGGGGGGCAATGGCGAGATGTTTGATATTGGTCTATTTTGGTACGACCGGTAAGGACGGCATGTGTCATGATCATTGAATGATACTCCCACTACGGTTCCTAGCAGCATGAATGGGACGGACGATTAGCTTGAGCTTCGTTGCCAGTACACAGAGAGACTCTGGGTTGAAACATGAGATATGGCTGGTATAATCCATCAGCTATCACTGGGTCCACAGTAGCTGTACAATTTCATAGCGCCGACAGCGTTGAGAGCGGCATGCTGCTGAGGCAGCCGATCCAGCGGGAGAAGAGTAACTGATGTATTTATTGCGGATGTCATGATGTCGAAGTGTTGCGGAGTTTGAATTGCAGTCCCACGCCATATACTTATTAGAGTATGTGCATCATCTACCCGCGATAAGATCAGCAGAAAGAGGAAGTGTAAAGTTAACCCTGAACGTCTCTTTTAGGGTGGAAACGATAGGCATTTCTCACCGGTACTTGTATGAAGGTGATTCCAACACATACTCACCGATTTGGAGATCGTCGCTCAGCAGCTACCAACGCTCGATATTCAGCCTGAGTGACCATGGTTGCCCATCAAAATATCAGCGCTCAACAGCCGTTACCATTTCCGCGGCTTTTGAGTACTCATTGACATCTCCATCACCCAACAACGAGTAACCGGGCGGTCGCGCCGAGAATCCACTCGTCTGAGCCCCCTTAGAGGAAGAACAAACATTGGATCATGAAGCATGGCGGAGTACCGAGGAAGCTAGTCTCATGCCAAATCGAAGCCACGCCAACATGCTGGGCCATCAACGGACTCTTTTTGCGCTTCCTGTGGATGACAGATGGGCCTTGCAAAAATTGATGTGGTCCGAAACATCGTTGTTGTCATTTTTCAAGGCAAGTAAGCACTATATTCTGGGCCCGAGAAATAATACGACAGGTCTACATCTTCCGTTGCTCGTCATCGCAACACCAGTGACGCTATCTGTTATAAACATCTCTACGCGGCAGTCGGAATTCGGGCGAGGTACCATTTATCATTCCCATTTCCCATGTCACCACCGTCCATCACCATCGTGCACGATAAGTCTAAACCGATCGCACGCATTCCGTATTGATTCTGTGAACTATGATTAGCCGAAAAGGCTGTATTTTGTCCGGACACGCCATCTCTTGGATGACACCAATGTACCGCTGTCAATTGGATCGCTAATGCCCCGCCTCCAATTAGCAAGTCAATCAGTCATATATGGCGGCGAACCCGGCGGCGCCATTCATTCCGTCAAACCATGGTCCAGCCACCGTCCTCTATCGTACTTCTGAATGGGCAAATCCGGACCGTACAACTCAGACGCTACTCTGCGACAGCGAGATGCTGCATGGAGAGAGGTGTCAAGATGGGGTTACTGGCGTAGCCTGCATAATGACCAGTAAAGAATGCTGCGTGCTATTTCGCTTTTCATTCTCGGTGAGCGTGAGTTCAGCAAGAACTTACTATACTAACGAGCTCGAGATGGAGCGCACATGTTTGTGTGGAAATCGGCGTTTGGACGAGCACAATCGTAAAAGTTGGTCTTCCGATATCTACCTATCGTTCCGAGTCTTGCTCAGCACTCTGCTCCATCTGAATTAACCTCTGGAGAGATCAACACGAGGCATCATGATGATCACCCAGAAACATATGTAGCGTCGCGGCGCCCTTGGCCGATCGTCTAATTTAACCCAAAGATGGCTCTTTTAAAACCAAATTTTTTTCGTGATTCGGGCGCGCTGGATGTGTCAGGAAAAGAAGCATGCACATGTTCTCTGCGCCGACAAAAAGTACAAGTTTGAAATTCATGACATGTTTTTCCGCGGCCTTTTGCCAAGATAGAATTTGGGGTGAAACTAATCACCGCACAAGACCCATACATAACCTATTTACCGCTTCGCCCATTTTTTTTTTTTTTGAATTCAAACACGTCCTGTGTGATAATCATACGTGGGTTCTTCTCGCTTGCCGCCCGTCTGAGGCCTGCAATCATCTGCTAAGCAGCGGCCATCAGTTCATTCCTAATACATATATTTTAGTCCTATTCAGTTTTTAGCAATTTACTCTTTTGTTGACGTGACTTTTGGGAATTCGTCGCAAGGCTGGCTGGCATGGGTAAAATGGAATGAATTGAATGGCTGGGAAAATTACTGATCTTTACCCGAAAGTATTGAAAAGAAGAGATACTCCTTCCTTTAACATACGAACCGTGAGTGAAAAAGAGATGGGTATTATTTCATGTAGCAATCAGAATCAGTGAATGAAACACACTTTAGCCACGTGCGTGTAATCTGTCTGTTAAACACCTTCCCCTGCGTATTGGATCTTGGTAGAAACCTAAAAATAGATAAGCTGACGAGTGTTGGCTACAACAGAGAGAGAAGGCTGTGGATAGAAGATATAGAGCCGGGTGATCGCCCGTCGGTGCGGATGCCGTCACTGCACAAGGCACGATCCTCCAGGGACCGCCGCCGAGAGGAGCAAGTCGCCATTGGGCGGTACTCGAGCAAAGTAGGCAAGTATCCCGGGTACGTTTGACGAGACGTTGGGCCCGGGGGGCCGACGGACGATGATCGATGAAGAAGAGACCCCCGACAACCAATGATGCACTGTGGGCCACGGAAACAATATGACTGCGAGCAATGGGACAGTAGTATGCATACGCGAGTTGTGCGTGTGACAAATGAGCTTGAGCTAGCTGTCAGATACTTGTCATGCTGCAGCTTCTCTTCTTCTCTGCTTCCTCGTCATCACTGCGTTCAGTAGGAAACCAGGGAGTAATTGATTTACGCAGAGTTGAGTGACACGGAGGATCAGTGCAGGGAAGGGAGCGTTTCAGAAATGAGAGAAGAACCCTTCTCGGTTCTATTTCGTCGAGTTTCGGCGATAGCTAATGAATGTCATGGTAGAAATGGGATATGCAGATAGTGTCCAAGACGACCGATTTGGAACCGTGTGCCAGCAAGAACCCGTCGCAGCATCTGCCTGAGCTAGAGCTGCAGCATAGTAGCATGAAGCACTCAGGATATGGCACTGCACCAACCTCACGGTTCCCCGTCGATTCTCGGGCGCAATTTCAGCTGGAGAAGCACTATAACCTTGAGAGTGAGTTGTAGTAGATGGCGTTTACATCGCACCAGCCTCACGGTGACACACGGACAGGTTTTGCGCTCGGACCGAACGAACACGTACCCATTGAAGTGTTCTCGGATGCATTAATGTCGAACTTGCAGCTGGAGCAGCCTGTGAGATGTTCCAAAGCACTAGAGAGCATGAGTACTAGTGGAACGGGTCGCCAGGACGATCAAAGTAGCAGTGATGTCGCCGCAAACCAGACCATCATGATGGAAACGATTTGTGTTGAATCGCAGCGCCGATTCACCGCCGACTGCACCAACCTTGCGGTCGGACGGCGACCTGCCAGGTGACATACCAAAGTGGTTTTTTGCTTCCGGACCAAATTGAGCAAAGGCTGGCCGTACCTGTTTTCGGGGTTGCAGCAAAAACGGAGCAGTTTGGAGTCACATTTTGTGATTGGCATGAGCGACCGAGAGTGTACTCTGAAGTACTCTGGTGAACGGTGAACGTACTAACGGTATGCACGCGTGGGATCTGTCTTTTTCTTGACGCGACTGGCGTACTGGCACTGCTTGCACTTGGCGCACATGTGTGTGTGTGTGTGGGGGGGGGCGGCGTCTTCAAGTGACTGCGCGAATTGCTCCCGGATACCACACAAAAGTATACACGAGTACACATGGAGACGCCAGGGCTGATATGGATGCATACGATTAGTTTAGTACGAGCGTACAGTGTACGCTATTTCGACCACAAACGCTCGCAATCTGACAAACGTGGGCGGGATCGGGAAAAGCCAGCCTCCCGATAAGAGATAAGAGACGTGGGTGCGCCTGATCAGAAAAAAAAAAAACAGAAAAAAAAAGAAAAGAGGGTTCTGGGAGGAACACGTGGACGGGAACGGGAATGAGACAAGTTGGTAAAAGGCACGCCAGCCAAGTTTATTGATGCCGAGCGGCGCGTACCCGCGTGCCCCAAAAGCGAACTGTGGGTCATGCAGGTTCCCGTCTTCCTGCGAAGGTAAACACCGGCAGGTATGGCACGAAAGACGACCGACGTTGGCCGTATGTCTATCAGCGTGTGACAGTGGGCGTTAGAGATTTTTATCTTTTTCCACTTTCGCAAAAAAGAGATGAGATATGTATGTTTCATGTCAAGACATTCTACAAACAGAGAAAGAGGTTCATCACGCCACCGCGCCCGTCTCCACCGCATTCGCAAGCTCTTTCCCTAGAAATGACCAGATTACCAACCCAGGTTCGGTGAGAGAATTGAGTACGCACGCCACAGTCTCTGCACCTCCCGCTCACGCTCCACTGCGTCGTCCCAATCTTCCTCAAACAGCTCCTTCTCCCCAATTCTCTCAGGGTCCGCAATCGACCGGGCGAGTTTTGCTCGTCCCCTGGTCTCCAAATCGGCTTTCCATGCGGCCGACGCTTCCGACACCTTACTACCAGAAGAAAGCATTCAGCCATATCGAAAAGAAGGGAGAAAGAAAGACAAAAACAAAAACAAAAAAAAAACAAAAAAAAAACTAACCTGGGCGCATACGTCCTCGCCAACATAGCCGCCTCGGGATACCTCCCCGTCCTCTTCAACAAATCCACACACCTTCCGACCTCGCCCATCTGCCACCACACCACAAACGCGAGATTGTTCTCTTCCCTTTTCCCTCCCGCCCGTAGTACGTCGTCCTCCCTCTCCGCGCGTTCCGCCACCTCTTTGAGCCCCTCCCGATCACCCACCGCCCACAAGAGCAGCGCGAGCGCGCCCAGATCAGCCGCATGCTCGTACGCCTCCTTCGCGAGCTCGAAGCGCCACACGGCCAACGCGCGGTCGCCGACGAGCTTCCACTTGTGCTTGTGCTCGGCCTCGTGCGCGGGCACAGAGCGCGCGAGAGAGGTCGCGGTGTCCAGGTCATCGAGAGACAGGGCGAGCTCGAATTTGTGATCAGAGTCGGTGGTGATTTGGATCGCGAGTTCTTTCAGGTCTGGTCACGGTTAAGCTATCAAGTAGAAAGGAAGAGAGAGAGAGAGAAAGAAACGAACCTCGTCCTTCGAGGAACCGCGCGACCTTGTTAAGCTGGTCTTTTGGAACGGTCTGGAGCAACTGTTCGGCGGCTTGCATGTCCCCGCGCAGAACGGCCGTCTGGTACTCGACAACGGCGAGAGAGAGGGCGTACCCGTAGACATGCATGTCCTTGTCGGCGAGGTAGACGCGGTTGTGAGTCGGGATATATCCGATGAGGTAGAGGGGGCTAAAGGATGGTTGTCGAAAAGAATATCAAGTAGAACGTGAAGAGAAACGAACGTGTCGAATGGACTGATCGTGTACGAGTCTTTTCCGACGAAATAGGCCAGTCTGTTGTTCGTCGTCGTGTACACGAAACAATCTCCAACCCATTTGGCCGTCTGCACGCTGTCCCGCGGGGTTAGCTCGTCAGAAACCACATGTAGTAGAAGCAGCGCACCTTTCATTCACTTCAGCCACCACTTCGAACGCATCCGCGATCCCTTCATCCCCAGGGTCCTCGCCACTTTCGACCTTTGCGCTGAACGCCTCTCGGTCGTAGCGGATGATGAAATACGTGTCTTCAGTGGCGATGGCAACAAGGGTAGCCGATCCCGACCAGACAATCTAATCGATTATCATTAGTGGGAAGGGGGAGAGCAAGAAAAGTGAACGAGAAAAGCGTTACATTCTTGGCATCTACATCCACTCTTCGCACGATCTGACCCGAGTCCCAATCCCAAAAGACGACAAAGCCGGGGCCTTTTGCGGCCAACAACGGACCGGGATACAAGGCATCCATACTCCAGGCACCTGCGCCCTTCATCCCACCCGTCGTCTTTTCCTTAAAGTTTTTGTACAGTCTGAGTTTCGTCCTGCCGTCGAGGACGGCGTAGGTGTTGCTATCCGGGGCCCAGGCAAAGGAGGAGCCGTTTCCAAAGGCCTTGTTCCGCCACGCAAGGGCGGTGTAGATGATATACTCACCGTCGCCGACGACGGTGACGAACCTGCCATTCGGGGAGTGTATGAGGGTGGTTGGGAAGATCTCTGTAGACCCGATCTCTTTGGCGGATATGGGGATGCGAGTGCCGTCGGAGACAGAGTCTGTGGGGAGGGTGGAAAAGTTGAAAGAGAGGACGTCGTGGGAGCGGGTGTAGACGAGTTTTCCAGAAGGGTCGATGCTAAAGGTGGGTTCGTCTTTGCCGAGCTTGATGGCGACCACACCGTCGTCGAAGCCGACAGCGACCTCGTTGGCGTCTCTGCGGAGGGCTATGGACCAGGCGCGTTCGAGCGCGTAGGAGAGGGTGTTTTCGATGCGATAGGTGCTGCTGTTCCAGATCTTGATGGTGCCGTCTTCACTCCCGCTGATGATGATGGGGAGGTTGGGGTGGAAGACGGCAAAGGAAACGTTGTTGGTGTGGCCCTCCATGGTCTGGACGCAGCTCTTGCTGTGGTAATCCCAAACCTTGACGGACTTGTCGTCTCCGCAGGTGACGAGGTAGGGCTTGTCTGCGGCAGGGTAAAAGTCGACGTAGTTGACGCCCTTGTCGTGGGCGTCCATGGTAAAGTTTGGGGAGGGGGAGGAGAGGGACCACATTTTGACGGTGCGATCTAGGGAGGCGGAGGCAAAGGTGTTGGGATCCTTTGGGTTAAAGGCGATGGCCATGATGTAGTGGGAGTGGCCTTCGTAGACTTGGAAGTTGCGCCAGGCCTTGTCCCAGTCCCAGGCCTTGATTGTCATGTCGTCGCTGCCGGTGAGGACGACGGAGGCTGTGGGGTGGACAGCGAGGGAGCGGATGTAGTCAGGATGGGCCTCGAAGGAAGCGACTTTTTCAAGGGTGTTGTAGTTGAAGACGCGAAGCTGAAAGTCATCTGAACCAGCGACAAACCAGTTCTTGCGGGGGATGAATTTGACGCAGCGGACTGGAAGATCAGAAACGTCGAAAGATTTGATGAGCACCGCCGAGTCGCGGTGAAGAATTGTGACTGAGCCATTGTAAAGTCCAGTGAGCAGCCAAGGCTCTGACGGGTGATAATCCACCGCCTTGACTCGCTCGGATCGCGTGTACAACTTGCGATTGACTTGGAATATCATTGTAACACCTGTGACAAATGTCACATCCTTACTAAACGCCTGTTCTTAAGCTTACCTTGCCACAAGGTCCCGCAATGGCCTCTGCCCAGCCTGCCATTGCCTCAGGCGACCTCCTCCATCTCTTCTCTTCCTCTCACAACCCATCAGACGACGCCATTCTTGCCGTCCTCGCAGCTCGTTTTCGCTCAGACCTGCCCTATACTCGCATAGGTTCTTCAAATCTCATTGTCGTCAATCCTTACAAGTCTCTCGCAAACGTAAACGACCTCAGTGCACAGGAATACCAGGACCGTTGCTACAAGGACACTTCTCTCCCCATCCATGATGCCTCCAGACCTCTCCAACCTCACCTCTATGAGCTGGCTGCCCAAATCTACCTCTTAATGCGCAGGAGAAACGAATCTCAGGCAGTCATCGCAAGGTTTGTTGCTTTTTTTCTCCTTGCCACCATTTTTTTTTTTTTCGCTCACTCTGCTCTAGAGGTATCACTGGTTCGGGCAAGTCTCACAGCCTCCGCCTTCTGACAAACCAAATCCTCCGCCTTTCCTCCCATTCAAAGAAAGAGGCAAAGGTTGCTGACCAGATCAAGTCCCTCTTCACTGTCCTCGACTCGTTCGGCAATGCCAAAACGCTCATGAATCCCAACGCTTCCCGCCACGGCCGCTTCTTAGAATTACATTTTACCCCGCGCGGCCGCATATCCGGAGCAAAAGTCCTCACGTATGCGCTCGACAAGTCTCGTTTGACCCGTCTGGCCCAGGAAGAGCGCTCTTACCACGTATTTTACCAGTTCCTCGCAGGTGCCAACCCACCAGAGCGAGACTATTACGCCCTCGAAGATCCATCAGATTATGCTCTTTTGGCCTCTTCGGGCACCTATAGACTCCCCGCTGGTCCCTTTACTGACGACTCGATTGGCATGTCTGAGCTGCGTGCCGCTTTGAAGACTCTCGGCTTCAAACAAAAACACACCGCAGCTATTTTTAGCCTCCTGGTTGCCGTCCTCGTACTCGGCAATATTTCTTTCCGTGACGGCGATGCCCATGACTCGACCGCCATCGTCACCAACCCACCCGTCCTCGACCATGCTGCTCGCCTTCTTGGCATAGCTCCCGATGATCTGGCCCAGTCTCTCACCACTAGGACAAATTACGTCAAGAAGGAGCTCTATACCATCCTCCTCGATGCCCAACAGAGCGCTGCCCAGAGAGACCGCCACGTTCGCGACCTCTACGCCATTCTTTTTGCCTTTGTCGTTGAAAACATCAACCAGCGTCTCTCCCCGAGCGCCAAAGATCCCCCTCCCCATTCCCAAATCATGCTTCTCGATCAACCGGGATTCCAGACCCGTGGTCCATCCGGGACTTCTTCTGTCGCTCTCTCGGGCCAGGCCCCGCTCCTCTCCAATGCATACGGACACAATGGCTTTGACCAGTTTTGCGTCAACTTTTGCGACGAGCTCTTGCAGTCCTACTACCTCCGCCACACCTTTGAAGATACTATCGGCCTCAACGCACAGCTCGTCAGCGACGGTATTTCCCTCCCCGCCATATCCACCATGGATAATAGCGCCTGCGTCGATCTCCTCCGCGGCGCCGGGCTGGCAGAGCAGGGCCTGCGCAAGCCTGCCGGGATGCTCGGCATCATGAACAAGGCTGCTTCCAATTTCAAGTCTGGAAAAGGGGGACAGGATCACCGGAACGAAGACATGCTCCAGCTGCTCCATTCCACCTTTGGCGTCCACGCTTCCTTTGTCGCTTCTCCTGCGCCTGTCCCAGGCGGCGCACAGGACCGGAACTTGTTTGGGATCAACCATTATGCGGGCTCGGCCTCGTACGACGTGAGCGGCTGGATCGAGAACGACGCGGATATGCTGGATCCGGCCATGGTTGTGCTCTTGAGAGGTTCGGCCGAGTCGTTTGTCGGCAAGCTTCTGTCCGGGCCGAGTTTGGCGACGGAGAGGCACAGCAAGGACGAGAGCATCGTCGTGCAGGCTCAGGTGTCGTCCAGACCGCTCAGGCAGATCACACCCGTCCTTCTCCACCCACCCTCGCCGTCGCCGTTTTCGGATCCCGGAGCGGATGCGGGCACGCCGACCGAGGTGCCGATGTCCGTTGCGCGCATGGACGCGAGCAAGATCTGTCCAGTGACGACGCAGCTCAGCTCGACGGTGCTCGAGCTCTTTGGCGCCCTCGATCGTTCGCCGAGGGTCTGGTCTGTGTCGTGTATACGCCCCAACGACTCGGGGTCTTCCAATTCCTTTGACAAGCGGCGCGTCAAGGCGCAGATACGGGCGCTTCTTTTGCCGGACGTGGTTGCCCGCAGGACGGGTTCCGAGTGGGTTGTCGGGGTAGAACCCGCCGAGTTTTGTGACCGCTTTGTGCCGACGATGCAGGGCCGCGTGGGCGAGCGCATTGAACAGTGCGCGCGTGCGAATGGGTGGAAAGAGGGGGTCGATTATGTGGTTGGGGCGGATGCGGGACCGGGGGGGAGGGTGTGGATGACGTATCCGGCGTGGAAGACGGTCGAGGATGCTGTGCGCGCCCGTGAAAAGGAGGCCAAGAACCGCGGTGGTTCTGCCGCTGCGGCAGAGGACGAGGATGAGGGAAGTTTTGTGGCTGGGGACGAGGGGACGGAGTATACCCATCCAGGTGGTGGTGGGGGCGCGCCTATGCTCAGCGTTGGACGACAAGATCCCTATAATGGGAGCGCGGATAATTTGCTCCCGCCGGGCCACCAACAGAAGATGTACAATTCCGGGACGTATGGCGGCGAGGATGGGCAGTGGGTAGGGGGCGAGAGCGAGTGGGACAAGAAGGGAAGCGCCCCTGGGAGTCCTGGCCTGCCTTATTCGCCTCAGAGCAAGGAAGGCGCGGACGGACTTGTCGTCAAGGAAGCGCCGAACATGGTCGAAGAGGTGCCAACCAGCCGCTCGCGCCGGTGGTGGCTGTGGATGGTGTGGGCGACGACGTGGTGGATTCCATCTTTTCTGCTACGATACCTCGGGCGGATGAAGCGGCCTGACATCCAGCTCGCGTGGCGCGAAAAAGTCACGATATTCTGGCTCATCTTTCTCCTCAACGGCCTCGTCATCTTTTACATCATCGAGTTTGGACGGTTACTGTGTCCGACCTACGACAAGGCTTGGAACCTGGGCGAGGTTGGCCAGCATACGGGGTACAACGACTTTTATGTTGCTGTGCGTGGGTACGTGTACGATGTGACCAACTTTGTGCACGGCGACCATAGCGATGTGACGGGTTTGCCGAGCAATCCGATTGGCGTGCTCGATTTGCTCGCCGGCCAGGACTTGTCGTACTACTTTCCCCCGCCGCTGACCCTCGCATGCCCCGATTTGGTGACGGACCCGAATTTGGTATTGACTGCCAAGAACTTTACTGCCGCCACGCCGCAGGCGATGCACGTCAGCGGGGGGAACCAACAGAGTCCGGCGCTGAGCAACGTTAACTGGTACAGGTCCAACTTTCTGGAGACGATGAGACCGTTCCACAAGGGGTCTCTTGTGTGGGAGTGGAGCGATATCAAGGCCCAGGCGATGGACACGACGATTGCAAAGAATTGGGCGGTGTACAAGGGCGCGCTGTATGACCTGACGGACTACGTGCACACGCAGAGCATGACCGGGGTGAATGCGCAGACGTATAATTTTATCGACCCGGATCTCGTCAATCTGTTCAAGCAGCGCACCGGCCAGGACGTTACGTCGACGATGCAGCCGATTTTGGATGCGATGGGCCCGGCGAATCAGACGGCGCAGATGAACTGTCTTAACAACTATTTCAGGCTTGGCTGGACGGATTATAGGAAGACGCCGAGGTGCCAGGTGCAGCAGTGGATGTTGATTGCAGCCTCGGCGGTCTTGATGGCGAGTATGGCACTCAAGTGTACGTCTGGTTCTGTTTTCTGGTTTCAGTTGCGTTTTGAAGCTGACGTTGGTGGGTTTTTTTTTATTCTTCTAGTTTTGGCGGCGCTTCAACTGGGTAAGAAGCGAACGCCGGAGATGCAAGACAAGTTTGTGCTGTGCCAGGTGCCGTGTTATACTGAAGGCGAAGACTCGCTCCGGAGGACCATCGACTCGCTCGCGGGGCTCAGCTACGACGACAAGCGCAAGCTGATTGTGATCATCTGTGATGGCAATATTATCGGAAGCGGAAATGACAGGACGACGCCGCGGATTGTGTTGGACATTCTGGGCGTGGATGTCAAGGTCGATCCCGAGCCGCTCATGTTCAAGTCGGTTGGTGAGGGCTCGCGCGCGATCAACTATGGCAAGGTCTATTCGGGCTTGTACGAGTTTGAGGGCCATGTGGTGCCGTACATGGTCATTGTCAAGGTTGGCAAGCCGACCGAGCGGTCCAAGCCTGGTAATCGTGGAAAGCGAGACAGTCAGATTATGATCATGCATTACCTCAATCGGGTCCATTTCGATGCGCCCATGTCTCCGCTCGAGTTGGAGATTTACCACCAGATGCGGAATGTGATTGGGATTGATCCTGCGTTTTACGAGTACATCTTTACGGTCGATGCGGATACGGTACGTGTGCAAGGAGTTTTTGAAAGGGGCCCAGGGGCTAACCAACTCTCCCTGTTTCTATAGACGGTCACTCCTGACTCTCTCAATCGTCTCATAGCCATGTGCGCAGACGATTCGAGCATTATAGGGTGCTGCGGTGAAACCAAGGTGGACAATGAACAAGTCTCATGGTGGACGATGATTCAGGTGTACGAGTACTACATCTCACACCACCTTTCCAAGGCGTTTGAAAGTCTCTTTGGGTCCGTTACCTGTTTGCCTGGGTGTTTCTCGCTCTACCGCATCCGCACTGCGGACAAGGGCCGGCCGATTATCATCTCGAACCGCATCATCGACGAGTATGCGGAGCCCAATGTGGATACGCTGCACAAGAAGAACCTCTTCTCGCTCGGAGAGGATCGGTACCTGACCACGTTGATGCTCAAACATTTTCCCACGTTCAAGACCAAGTTTTGTCCTCATGCCATTGCGCACACGATTGCGCCCGAGGCGTGGCGTATTCTGTTTTCGCAGAGACGAAGATGGATCAACTCGACGGTGCATAATCTGCTCGAGCTCGTGGTGCTTCCTGAGCTGTTTGGATTTTGCTGCTTCTCGATGAGGTTTTTCGTGTTCATCGATCTGTTGGGTACATTGGTGCGTTCTCCTATGTTTAAAGGCGCATGTTTCTCGTTGCTGATCTGTCTCTCGTTTTCTAAAGATTCTGCCGGCTACTGTTATTTACGTCAGTTTTCTTTTTTCATATCAAAAATATTGTCTTTGATGACGAGTTGCGTTCATAGTTGGCCTATTTGATCGTTGCGGTTTCCCTTCATTTGACAATTTTCCCTGTCATTGCGATCATCATGATTGCCGTCACGTACGGTCTTCAAGTACGTTCCCGACTGTGTGGGTTGCAGTCATAGTTGATGCTCACGTATACCACCTCCACAGGCTTTCATTTTCATATTGAAGCGCGAGTTTATGCTCGTCGGGTGGATGGTTGTCTATCTCTTATCGTAAGTTGTGTTTATCCGGTCAATTGACTCTAGGCCGACGGTGGGTTTCAGATACCCAATATACAGCTTCTTCCTTCCAGTTTACTCCTTTTGGTGCATGGACGAGTTTAGTTGGGGTAACACGCGTCTCGTCGTCGGAGAAGGCAAAGAAAAGAAGGTCATCATCAACGAAGACGAGAAGTTTGACGACTCCATGATACCGCTCAAAAAGTTTAGCGATTTCGAGGCTGAAGCATGGGAAACGGGGTCCCGACGCTCTGATGAGACAGGTTACAGCAGCAAGCCCCATTCGCGCGGTCATTCGGGTCTTCCAAGGTCACGCGAGGAGTCTCCGCACACGTACCAGCATGCGTCCCATTCCGGTGACTATTACCGCGACACCAATATCATGAATCGATCAAACCCGAATCTGCGTCACCTCGGAAGTAACAGCCAGCTTTCACACAGTGCCGCTTCTGTGCAGGGTACTACTGCCGGGGTTCCCCAGTTGCCCCTTATGCCATTTGGCGGTGGTCCAGGATCTATTAGTGGCTCCGATTTCGGACATGGTGCGATGCCTATGGCTACGCCGGCATATACCGGGAGCATGTACGGGATGATGCCCGCCGTTCCGATGATGCCTCAAATGACCGGCATGACCGGAATGAACGTGATGGGCGGCAGCTTCAGCGGATCGCAGGTAGGCGGTCCAGGTGGAATACCACCTTCTTTACCTCCTGTTGGCATGTCCCAGCAGCGGCCACTGTCGACGTATTCGTTTGCGACTTCTGTCAATCCATTTTCTGGCCCGAGCATGAGTACAGATCCGTCGGACGACGAACTCTATACTGCTCTCCGGAATTACCTAAGTACACAAGATTTGATGACAGTCACGAAAAAGTGAGTGCCTTGTTTCACCACCATGTGTCAGACCGCTGACTTGTCGGATGGAAAGGACCGCTCGAGAGGCCATCATGGCACGCTTCCCCAAGGCAGATCTCTCACCACGCAAAGACTTTTTGAATCAGGCTATAGACAAGATTCTGTCGGAATCCTAGACTTTTTTTTTTTTTTTCGTTCTCATCGGACCCAAGAAAGACGCTTATATCATCCTGCATCGTAAAGGACTACTTTTGGACTTGATTTTGGGTGCAATCTATTTTGTCGTTACTTATCTCATTCCCTCACACATCCAGTCATGGTTTTTACACTCACTAAAATGGACTTTCTCCATTATCATATACTGTAGCACCTGCCGAACATTGGCCATTCCATACCTTGTGGAAACGTCGATCATTATAGATAATATGACTTTTTTCATTTTCCGGTTTCTCTGATCTCTCCCAGCTCACTGGAAATGCCCGAGAAGAGACCTTGTTACGGCACCGATATGGACAACGTGTCGAGGTTACGGAACCGGGGGCTTTGTCTCTGCGTGCTTTGCACCTGATTTTAAAACGCTACAATCCATGTTGGGACCTGTCAGAATGCCGCTGATAGCTATTACTGTAAATCAGGGAAGATTCCGCATTCTTTTTCGAAAACAGGATTCAAACAACTCTCTTACATGGTTTAGGTGAACAGTGACAAAAGTGGGGTGTCAATTCCGGGAGAAGCAAGCTTCACTGACAACTCGTGTTGTGGTCATAGGCGTCCATCTTGTACACCGGGCACGATGGAACTTGTGCTATGCCAATAGGCCCATAAGGGATGCTGAATGCCATCGCCCCAATGATGCATGGGTGATCGCAATCGATCTGGCAACCTGCAAGTTGGTCATGTGAACAGTTTGCGTTATTGTCGGACATTCATTTTGCAATCCCCCCCAAATCGAACAAATGAAATCTCTCTCTCTGCAGTGTGTGTGTGTGTGTGTGTGACGGATCCTCATTTGCGGGCGCGGAAGACTTTACCACTGCTGGATTTATCACAACTAGTCTCCAACACGGAGCTAGTACTCTGAACAGCAGATCGGTTCCCAAAAAGCAATATATGTAACCTGGCATGACCGTGGCACCCCGAACATTGACATGATCAGTGTTGTGAAATGTTGTTGATCGTGAACGGAAAATGCATCCTGTACACTGGTATGTACTTGCTGCATAACGGCAATCGACTTGTCCATTTAGACAAATGAAATTCACGATGGAACGTCAGAAAACGTATCTTGTGCCTTTTCCACTAGGATCATGTGCTAATCGGAAAATTTTCAAAACAGAAAAAAACTTTTGATGTATTCAACATGGAGAAACCGTGGAGTTCGTTTACGGAAGTGAAGTCATGGCGCGAGGCCTTATCGTTTTGGAGCAAACTACTATTCCGATGCAAACGCAGAGAAGATTATTGTTATGCTTTGATGAGCGCGGATGTCATAACTTTACAACGGCAGTCGTAGGCTGCGCAAAAGATCCGAAACGGATCTTTGGTGCATGAGACGACTTCAGTTTTTGAAATATCCCCGCATGGTATTCACGTTGAAGCACGTAGATCGAAACAGAGTCCGGCACCTTTTCGTTCTCGCAACGATTGGTACTGTGGAAATTCACCTTCCCGGAAAGTTTGCTGATAGCTGCCAGCGGATAGTGGACAACCACCATCGCCTCAGGACAAGATCTATACGACTCACGTTGACACCGATCAGTGTAACGGTGGACATAGTGGCACCACTTGAAGAATTGTCAGCTTTCACCGCGGTGCCAGGGAACTGATAGGCAGGCGAAGCTATTGTCTGGCGAAAACAGTGGGTCATCTTGGTTCCTTACAACTTTGCGTTCGATTGGACCGAACAACTTCCGACGGCAGCCTGCAACCCGACCGGTGTTCTGAAAGACATTGTTCTTGCCCTACAAACAGCCGGTTGAATGACTTCACGTCGACACACGAGGTCGGGCATTTGGCTCGTCGCATTGAACAGGTGCTTCAAGTTTGGTCGACGGATATCGGGCGGCACCATCTACACTCTGCGCCGGTCAATTCTTATAGTTTACGTGCACAGTTTTCTGCCTCGATGTATACGCGAGGTTGAACATCGGTCCTTTCTCGGCACGTCTGGTCGATAATATGCCAAGTTGCAACAACACGAATCATTCAGATGAGCAGTGCGCTTTACTCTACACTTCCAAATTGATGAAATATTTCAACCCTGAAAGACGGCAGTAGGCTGTCTATCGTGACTTGTAAACGATTGCGAGTTTAATTATTGTCACAAAGAGATGAAAGTCTTATCAGATAGTACGGTTCGATTTCACCTCTGTCCAAAGCCAGGAAGTGCGAAATTTGCGAAGAGACTCGCGAGGCGAAGTGCACGTCCACGCAAGTAGCGCTATTCGCTTTCCTGCTAGATCATGGTTCAATTGTGAACTAGGAGACGCACTAGAAGACGTCCATCGTGTATTGGATGCATCTTCCGCCATAAAATATGCCTCTTTCCACCCCTATCAGTGTGTTGGGTTCAGGAAAGAAAAGGATCGGCAAACTTTGGGTGACAGGGCAAGGCGTTGATGACCCTCCCAGCCTTCATCTCTGCTATCTATAGCCAATTGTGATATTTCCATCTTATTCTACGATGTGAGTCCTTTTTTTGTCAAGAATTGCCATGTAAGATTTAGCTGACAGAGCCTTGCGCAACTAAATCAACACCCACAGAGGAAACAGCTTCGTTAAATACAGGTTTGGCCCTCGGTGGTCAGTTTTATGTAGCGAATTCAATGATGTCAGAGTCCCTAGATATCCATGGCAACCATGAACCCTACCGCAGATTTTCTTCCCAGGCTCATCGTCATCCATATATTCATCCATCGAATATCGGATATGACTGTTGCATTGCAAGTGCCAGTGGCCTTTATGATTCGCCTCACTGACATGGCCATGCGCGTTTTTCTAATTTTGTACGTACTCTTGACGTCTTTTTGCCAAGAAATCAATGAATTCACTGACCACCCTTGTTGATGATGCTCCCCCTTCATAACCAATCTAGGCTGCCTATCCTGCAGGTCCCGACGATATCCCTGATATCGCGATAGTAAAAGCTTACGTGACGTGCGGTGAAAGATGCATCGGGTTTGGCCGATGAAAGTTCAACGTTCAATTTTGAATCTGGCCTTTCCCGTTGCAGTGAATAAATGTAGAGATAGAGTGGTTTGAAGTTGAAGGATTCTTCAGTCTTGGAACTGACATGACATGCGCTGACAGCCGAGTCGGACTTGGCGATTTAAAAATATTGCTCAGCGGGCCTATCGTAGTGCCAGATCGCACCGCACTAGAAGCCGAAGTTTGGATGAACTACGCCGCAACTTACGTGTATTTACATTACATTTTTGTGTCATTTTATTTTTTTCAATGTTCCTTCTGATACCGTCCACGACTTCCGTCAGTTTGAATCCCACGCCAAAGTTCCGTCACCAGAAGCGGCTTTATTTTTCGTCCATCAATGACACCAAACTCTGGATTCTTAGGAACTGCAGCGAATGACGTAATGGCCGTAGTCGGAAGCGAACACCGTGTCGCACGAAGGGTGGCTCCTGTCACCGTCTCACAGTTCCTGGGTATTGATTGATATTGAGCATCAACGTTGCCAATAAAATTATTAGAAAGCGTTCCACCACTTTTGAGACGGGGAATCGACGCTTGGATTCATGGCATTCATCGAACGGCAAATCTTAGGCTCACAACCTCCTATGTTATACGAATCTGCAATCAGACATAGACAGGTTATAGTGTGGTGTGTGCAATATCCGGAGATAAACCTTTTTATACCCATTGAATACTCCACTAGAACGATTATAGTGGTGGGTTCTTACAATGTTCTGGCATAATGTTCCACTCATTCGGTCTCCGTGTTCAAATCATTATCTGGATCCCATATATTCTATCGATATAAAAGTGCAAGTTTTACTTACGAGAATCAATCAATTCGGAGCTTGCGTAGGTATCTTCATTAGGTTTTTCATAAGTGCGTTGCTTCTTCTGGCAGGTTCCCCATCCGATGCTCCAGTTGCGGAATTAGAGCGTCCGTCGACTCTATGGCAGACAGCATTCCCAGATCCTGTGGTCGCTCGGAGACGCGGAGGACCTTGTACGCAAGTCTACTTTATGCCTCGAGGTACCAATAGGGCGTTCAAAACACCAGTTGATGAACAAAAGTGGCATTTTGGGGGGTACTGCATTTGGGGGGTACTGCATTTGCTTGGTTGCCAGTTCGGCTCAAAGTAGCGGCGGCTCCGAATTTCCAATCCTCCTAAAATGGGCGAAAGCTTGATAGTCACGAAAAAGGCTAATGGATTGATGTGGGGACCACGCTGTGATGCATATGATGGCTAGATATAACGTAAATGCATGTCAACAGCCGCCTATGACCAAAAAAATAAATATGATATGATTGTTCTACACGATGAACAGAGATGTTGCACACACAGTACGATAGCTCAGAAGAGATGCAAGCGTCACCAAATGTACAGTTGAATTAGTTTTCATCGCTTGAAGAGCAGAATGGCACTCATGGTTGCCATCCCAGCGATAGCTCCCAGAGCGCCAGCAGCCGTCCATCGAGTGTACTCGTTAAATGGTCGCCGGACAAGGTTAACGTCGGTGATGGAAGCGCCTCGAAGAGAGAACAACACCACTCCTGTGACGAAACCGACGATAGAATACAAGAGAAATACAACCGGGAGCGACATGACCACACTTCGTCTCTGGTGTAGCAATTGAGTTCGACGAGCTGGAGCGACAGGGAGTACAAAACATACCGAGAGCATCAACAGCCCTTCACCGCCTATAACCTGAGGGGGTCTTTCCAAATCAGCCTTGATAGTAAAGATTGCAAGGAGGGTCGATGCCATGGAAAAGACGGCCGAAATGAGCGCCACAAATCCCGCTATGCGCATGATGCTGTCCAAGCCCGACAAGGTAAGGAACGTCACCGTAGCGCTCAGCACGATAGATGCCTGATGAAACACATTCTTTGGTAAAATCTGTCCAACCTGGAAACGAAGACAGATACTCACCATGATGCAGGTGCATGCGCCAATGACGAACATGGGAGCTGCCGTTCTTAAACCACTTTCTTCGTCCACTCGGTGCTCTCGCGAGCGGTCGAGGAAGAAGTAGGGGATGCCAAGGCACAAGAGGGATATTGTGAAATCTAGAATGACGCGAGGGAACGGCCGACGATAGCTTGGCGCTTTTGCGGTTTTTGCAGTGACATCCTTTGGTAGAGGTTTACTGGGACGGAAATGTTGTTGGCGCCATTGTGCTACCGTTAATCAGCTCATTGATTCCGTGCTAATGAGAAATAACTTACCAACTCGCAAAAGGATCCTGGCGATGGTACGGGTTTGGATTGCGGTGTCAACCTGCCTGTTTTTGTCATCTGGTACCCCGTTAAATCCTGTCAAGATAACAAACAGGTAGGGACGAACCATCAAACCTATTGAGCAAGTCAAGCAACGTTGCACATTCTTCGTGAGAGAAAGGTGCAGGGATTGGAGATTGCGACGGGAGCAGTCGTTCTGCACGATTGAATCAAGGTTCGTGCCTGGTGAGGGTAGAAACACAACATACCCGTCATTGCCCAATTGATTGCTTCATATGCTTCCTGCTTTGCTCTCGTTTGCAAAATCACATGCGATGGATGTGCCTCCACGAAAGCCCAATACCTATACTCCAAATCAAGCTCTTTGACCATTAATCAGCCACAGGTCTAGCGCGACGTCTACATACTCACGATCCTCATCTTCCTTTTTCTTCTTGAGCAACTTCCTCTTGACTGCCACGTCAAACGCCTTGTCGAACACCACCGAACGCTCTTTGTGGTTAACCCACCATCGCACGGGGATGAAACCTCGTTTGACATTGCCAGCGTCACGGACCCACAACTCGGAGCCTTCCGACGCACTTTCCATCGCATCCTTGTGCTGTTCCAACTCGAGGTGTTCCATGATGGCTTGGAATAGGCGTTCATTGCGCAGCTCAAAATCGGCGACGATGTGGGCCGTGGGATTGACATAGTAGACGTACGAGTCAGGGAGGTGGATCTCGACCCACCCGTTCTCGCGGAGCCTCGGTGGAGTTGAAGCTTCATGTTGTTCGAATGTATAGCGACCAACCAAGGGAGCGGTGGGGTTGAAGGTGTATGACGAGCTTCCAGTCTTCTGTGCTTTGCGCATGAGGGGTTCGCTTTCACTAGAGACGAGAATAGAGAATGAGCATACTACGTATACGATATTTGCGTTAAGCACTTACTCAGAGTCGGATTCATTGCCATATGCTTTTGGGGTGTTGAGGAACTGGGGATGATTGCCAGAGCTTTAACCGTTCTGTGAGCACTCCGAATTGTATGATATGTGGAGATCACATACTTTGACTTTGAGTTGCCAGGTACCAATGCAACGGGCATCGACATGGAAGCACGATTTTGGTCCGATGATGAAGGTAGATACCCATTCCCGTGTTGCGGAGCCAGTCTAGGAACAACTGGATCGCCGAAGGGATTTTCGAGCGACCGACTAGCGGGAACACTATCATTAAGAGTTCATCAGTTGCCTCTTGACACATTTAACCAGCTAATCAACGATCAACCTACTTTTCACTAGAGCTGGTCGATGAATTCAGACTATGCGCAACATTCCGTCTGTCAACGCTACGCTCGCTGGGTCCTGTCCATCCCTCCTGTTCGGAAACATACGTATCGAGGTAGGCCTGGCGGGAAGGTGGTGTTGTTGGCGGCTGTTCTTCATTAGCAGGAACAGGCATCGATATCTGAATTTGCGGGCCTTCCGTTTTTGGAGGAGGTACGATGCCATCTTCTTCAGGACTCGATTTCAGATGTTCAAAGAATGTGCCACGCGGCTGAACAATAGGAATGGGAGCAGACCCGTCTTGCTCACTGTCCTCGCCTCCCCTCGCTACGAGCAACTCGCTACTGTTGTGCGCAGTCGGGATGAGAGATGGTTCCGTTGGCTGAGTTCCTTCACTCAGAGCACGCTCAATAGGTGGCTGCTGCTGCTGCTGTGTTGGTAGAGCTTCGAGTTGCGACGACGCAGGTTCAGGCATGGCACGATCCTGTGGTGCACCTTCAACGGGAGCGCCAGTCGTCTCTGTTGGTCTTGCGACCGGCGCAAAGGGGTCGGGGATAGGATCAGAAGAAGGGAGGTCGTCAACATCGTCTAGGAAGGCACCAGGACCAGCTGCTGTATTATCAATGAGGGGAGGGGGAATGTATTCAGCCGGGGTAGGACTCGCACCGGCGGACAGTGGTTGTTGCTGCTGCGTCGGCTGCGGTAGTGGTTGGGAACCCGTATTCGCGAGTTTGACTTCCTGCGACAATGGCGACTTGGCAGCAGCCGGGGGAAGTACCGGTTCCTCCTGAGACGCAGCAGCCTCCTTGGCGGGAGACTCTGAAATAGGACTGGGTTGTTGAATCGGCTGAGTAGTCGCCTGAGCCTGAGCAGCGGGAGAAGAAGGCCTTGTCTGGATTGCCGACAAACTGGTGCTACTCCTAGAGCGACCAATACGCTTGATGATAGAACCACTGTCGGCGGCGCCATCTTCGCGCTCAAGATCGACAGAGCTACGCTCCCGTTCCTTGTCCGGGGTCTCTGAGCGAGCGGGAGCGAGCACGGTAGACGCCCGCTTCATGATGCGAGAAGTCCATTTCTTGGGCGTGGGGCTAGCCATCTTGATTTAGCTACGAGGGAGAGGACGTGTCTTAGGTAGGGTGCGGGTACGGGTGGGGCGGGGAAGGTGGTGGTGATAGCAGTGGAGGTGGTGATGGTGAGAAGGTCAACTCGTGAAAGTTAAGGACCTGCGCTACTTACTTTTTATCTCAAATGGTGCCAGGCCTTTGCGTCGAGGCAGGGTCCATCACGTCGAACACGCCTTGAGGCTCAAGGGGAGGGGACACGCATACTATGAAAACACGTTGTGTGTATGGCAGGTCGCTTGATGCGACAAGCCTTTGCGCGTGCGGGCGAGCGGCATGATTTACCATACACAAGTCAACCAGTCGGCGGAAAGCAGGCATAAATTGCACAGGACTTGTTGTATCGAACAACATGAGGCAGCCTGAAACGGGATAACGTAACTTGCCTGGCTGCTGCCACGAGTTCGGAAAATTCTTCATGCCTTACGCGGACTCAAATTCGCATGGAAGAGCTGATGGTGTGAGCAAAACAGAGGCAGGTATGGCGCGCCTTTTGTCCGAATAAGCGCTAACATCAAATGATTCATCAATCTTACCCAGACCGTGACCGCTATCAAGAAACGTGGTGCCAGCACAGAAGTCGGCCGCGAGGGTGGCGATGACGGTTCGGAAGAAGGTGGGAATGGCAGGAAAAAGGTCAAGGTCACTACTGGCACCGGCAACGGAGGACTGGAAGACCTCTTGGACATTTCTGAACTAAGCGGCGCCCACCGGGCCTCTGAGATCAGCACACGGTTCGAAGCAATCGCGAACGCCATCCTGTGTGACTACCACCTGGTCGTAGCAAGCTCTCAGGACGTTGGGAGTCGCACAGAGACTCGGTACGAGGTGCTTGAACTCGAATGTTACCTCTGGATGGATGATGCACACGAAGACCCATTCACGCATGGAAGTGAGGAACAGCGAGTTTGTGGACGATGGTGAGCTCCCCCACTATCAGGTAAAGCGATTCTGATGCTTTATATTGGTGACCGGAGCGTAGGTACTTTCACCGTTCGCCAAGGCGCTCCACCGACTCTCACCGCAATGCGACGAGTTTAAGCGGCTACAGAGGGGGTTCTCGTAAAGGACTCGATGTTACTATCGGGAGGAGACACACTTCCACATCCCGGTTGTCCCCGTCGCGCGACATCCGAGGCGGGATCCTTCTTCGCACCCTCCGCCGCACTTCAGATTTCAAAGTCATCTGTGGCCCCTCTCTGCTTGTGGACGAAATCCTCAAGGCCAGCCATGCCTCATCTATCTCCGAGCTCGTTGAAAGGAAGTGGGATCCCTCGACTGGTCGCAATGCGTTCCGGCCTGAACCTGCGACACCTAACAGTCCTAGTGGAACGGATCTTACATTTCGTCCTCACGGAAGAACAACCGAAGGCCCAACTGTATATTGTTCTCCTAGAATTGGGCTGGATCTCTCTCACCCTGGTACGACACCGATCCGAACCCATCCTCGTCTCCAATTCCTTCCCAGGCCCTACCGATTCTTCGTCCACCCCGAATTGCTCGACAAGGGCCGTCCGCAGACGTTCATTGGTGTCCTCCATGCATACCAATCTGCTCTCTCCCACGCTTCGACACTCCGATCGAAAGTGACCCAGCTGATGGGGATCAAGCAAGCCACATATGATAAATATTATGAGGATTACACAACCGGATTGGACAAGGGTGCTATAAGGACCTACGTCGGTATGGCGGGCAAGGGCGCTTCCTCTTCGCCCGCGACTTATTTGAGGATGGTTGGCGCTTTGGAACGATTTTTGGATGCTTGATCACAATGATCTGGAGATCCGCCACCCTTTTGCATACGGAATAATGTTACCCCCTGGAATGAAACTGCTGTTGCAGCCGCGGAGCACTGGATGTTTCCGCGAGCGGTTTTTTATAGCCCAAGTATAGATTCTCTACGTTGCGATACTATATCTATCCGATTCCGTTATCATGAACCTCTGGCGTACAGTAGGTACTTAATTCTTACTTACTTAATGATGTATTATCCCATCCATAGAAAGTCAATTAACCTCGACATCGAACATTCGAACACAAAATCAAGCGTACATAAGCAAGCTGAACCGAAGTGGCTATGGCCATCAAGGCAACTAGGTACCCGTGCCTAAGCCATATCACCCCTTCCTGGTGCGCGCATGAAATAGAGTTGTGAGTTCAACATTTCGAGTTTGCAGAATCCGTGATTCGTAACGTCGATGTTCAACTGCAAACTCTCACTCACCCTGGAGGGTGTCCTACTGTATGTGACGAAAATATGACACGGGGCGAGAATGCGAACTGATCGCAAGACCAGACTAGGTTCCCTCATCAGGGTGTGTGTTTCCCACTTTTCCTCATCTGGACGCTACTAAAGACATGAACAGGACAGCTTAGCATTCTACGGTGCCATTTGTGCTCATCCAGAAAAGGCTTCGAGTCCCAATGTCACATGTTTCAAAGTGCATGGAAGCATTGACCGGTATGTCGGAATTATTGCCATTAAATTTACAAGTGCTCGAACTGAATCAGATAATTATGTTCTGCTGGATGCCATAATCGATTAGTTCCCTTCCATGCACAGGAGCGAATAATGCCGCTGTCGATGAAAAGGGGACAAAGAGATTTGGTCAAGGCCCATTTGTGCCGTCGACGAACTGGCAGATATATAACAACCCCTTCAAATCACGCACTCCATCCACTACCTTCATACTATATTTCCATGGTCAGTACATATTATTTCACACGTGCCGATGATATCCCGTCCGCCACGACTTATATGAGCACTATAGCTATGGTTGAAGCTATTCACACTCGAATCTTGAAAGTCGGTTACGGAAATTTGAATAAAAACATGGAGGGAGATACTATTACAATGCAGCGATCCACTCTGCAACAGATTTCTGGCGCTCTTGTTGGTGCTTGATTTCTGCTTGCATGGCTCGCCCGCGATCAAACGCAGCCGATGGCCACTCAAATTCGCTGTCGGTGCCTTCATCGTCAGAGTCTCCTTCCTTTCGAAGGGGCAACTCATAATAATTAATGTTTTGCTGGTTTCTGTAGTGTGAATGAGCAAATTTTCGAATAACGCACTGTGAGTAGTGCCATCGAAGTAGGCCAGGTGGGGGATTGCTTGGATGTTGAGGCTGAGGAGGACTAATCCTGTGCCCATGTAGAGGGGGCTCGGATGCAGGGAAGTCTGACACCACAGTTCCAGCTACTGTGAGTTGCCAGCTTTGTGGCCAATCAGGTGGAAAAAAGTAATGACATTCATACTCATCCTAAGTTCATGAACCAATGACTAACTGTAGAAGACAAGAAAAGATGAATTTCGCACCGGTGCCACAAGTCGCAGACCCAGTTCATATGTGTCAAATGGAGCATCAAGATTCCGAGTGAGGGTGATGCCACATATTTCATTGTAGATAGATAGAATGGGCGGAGGTGTTGATACAAAGTTGCTGTAGATAATGTGGAACAGGTGGTCTCCCATTCGTTTGGGGCATATATGACTGTTGATAAGCGGGCCATGAGCTCTCGTCACCCAGCATTGTTGGTCTCGCTGCTTGACACGGTGCGCCATTGTGGAAGGATTGCCGCTGGCAGTGGTTTTAGATTTGCCCTCGCGGCTGCTAATCTTCGACAGGGCAATCACGGTCTGGACATGATAGAGATAGATTGCAGCAATCAGAGGGTCAGGGGGATTGACATTCCTCCACATCTCTTCAGCTATATCCCACACTTGGAGCATGCCACGCTTCATAACGGGATCACATATGTCATGGGCAATATCGATTAACCACTGGGACTGCTCTTGACCGCTATAAAGGAGGAAATTGCCGAGAGTGCCATTGAGGAGGCAGGTGAAATGGGATAAGGAGGTTATGGGAGGGTCCACCATCATTGCTGAACGTGCCTGTGTGTCGTCCATGATACTTTCAGGTGGTGGAGGATATAAACCGACGCGGTTGGTGTGAATGTACAGTGTAAGGTTCGATTGTGGGGAATGTTCACTGCTGGAGGCGGACAATGCCTGAAGTGGTTTGGTTGTAGCCGCAGACATGGGATCAGTACTTCACTGGCAGCTTCAGCTTCAGCACTTCAGCATTGACGGTAGGCTTACGCACCGGAGCGGCTGGTGGGAAGTCGAGTCTGAAGTGCGTATCGGATCGGCCAACGGCGTGGGCAAATTTACTTGAAGCTCCGACTTCGTCGGCTCTAAACCTTGCTCGGTTTATAAGAGAGCGAGCATCGATTGCATGGTGAGAAAGCAAATCTGTTATACAACAATCTTGTACATGAGCGCAGTTTGCATATCTAATAATTTTAATCGATAGTCCTCTTGCTCTAATTCCAATGGCATTGATTTATTTAGCAAGACGTCATCATTAAAATCTCTTAGAAGACGAATGAAATCTTGGGAGGGAACACGACTTAGCGTAACATATAAGTTAAAGAGATTCAACGAGCCACTTGCAGGCTGTCCTATGTCTGCGATTGTGGATGTAATTGTTTGTTCTTGGGCTCAATAGTCCGTTAACGCATAACAAGGTGTAATCGGAAATTGTTTTCTGGTGACGTTTCGAATACGAGTGTGTTGGGATGAATCTGTTATCTTCAGTCTTATTGTCTCTGAAGACGGTTGGAGCGGGATGACAGCGTTCGGTAATCCAGAGAGATTTGCCAATCTTGTTCTCGTTAAATGAACGAGTAAGTAGATAGGCAAAGATCGTAGGGTGTGAGTTGTCTCATCTTCAGAAACATTTTTGTTTGGGTGAAGAATGATACCAACAATTTTTCCTTTTGCGCCATTCATAATGTCTAGATCTGTGTTCAGATTCTGGGTTATTAGAATAGTCATCCCAATAGCTAAGGAAACAGAGTCAGGCAACGTCTGGTTTCGGCTGTGTGATGATTTATGGTTTCGGAGGGCCATTGCATATTTCTCTTCTAGTGTCAGATTTTCTCCCTGTTGAAACGGATGTAATCCGTTACACACACGATGTGTTCCGCACCGTGGGAAACATCTCGGATCTATCCGATCTTATCTTGGATGGGACCGATCTTATCTAATCTGTCATATAATCAATATTTGTATATGTGGACATAATTATAGAGTTCACTGCTATTAATATCTTGACAGATATTATAGAGTTAGACAGATATTATAGAGTTAGACAGATATTATAGAGTTTGACAGATGTCAAACTCAGACAATAGTGCACCATGTGCATGACTGTGCAAAGCTGTGTTCCACACAGCTATTGACACAGCAATGTGTCGAAGCAACAACCAACAGGAGCGCAGCAGAATAGTAGAGCTGAGTAAGTTAACACTTACTGGTAGCTGTAGTAGTCACTTAAGTCCACTGTAGAGCAATCACTTAGTAGAGCAGAGGATATAGATTGACGTCTAAGTACTGAGTATTTATACAGTCTGTTGAGCAGCAATCATATGTCCTTTAGACATAGTTTGTCTCAGTGGTCGTCACTGTCATGAACGATGAGCTCATATGTCCGTCAGACATAGAGTCATATGTTCGTGATGACAAGAGTATTGTATCACTGTCATAGACAGTGACCAGACACCTCTCCAGGTGTTTTGAGTATTGTATCACTGTCAGAGACAGGACCAGAGACCTCTCCAGGTCTTGCACTCATAGAGTGGAGATACTCACATCCTGGTAGGGAAGAAAGAGCAACTGAACGTATATTGGAAATCTACTGGTCTTATATACACTTTTAGTGTATGTACATATTTGTGTAAAAGACTTGTATCTAATATACATAAATAAAAGAAATAAAAGAAATAGAAATACCCTCTAAGGGTCAAACCGGTGATAGCCGTGTTGAAGGCTATACTTAGGGGTATTTGGGGTGAAGATCGTTCAACACCCCCCATAATCTGTACAGTCATGTACTGATTAGTAAAGATCTTCTCACAGGCCTGCAAGAAGAGGTGCGTATATTCTTTCAAAAATCTTCAAAAGAAATATGGCCGGAGATTCCCTCACGTCTCCATCTTTCCTTTAATTGCCAAGCCCAAAAGGCTTTAGGAGGAAATTTCCAAGGATCTCGTCCTTGAAGGGCTTGGTCCATCCATATGGCAACAGCCGGGGTATATGTGATTTGCGGCTGGGGTTTTTTAGGTGGTGGAGGTGGGGGTTCCTCAAATTGGCAGCGAGACGACCGCTCGCATTCGTGTCCGATGTTGGAGTGTCCTCCAATTGTCAGAATAGGTTGTTGTTTTTTACTGCGGGGTTTCCTATTTTTGCCCATAATGATAAAGTTGTTCGATGTTCTTTAATCAGCTGGAGTAATCTCTACAGTGATAGGCTGGTCTCTTTATTGCAGTAAAATGAAGCAGTTTAAGGCCCTACTCCAGGGCCATCAGTAATCAATTTAATGATTCTGATAAACCTAACATTGGTGTGAATTTTTCGAATAATATTCGACCAAGATTTTTAGTCAGAATATCGGCAGGATTTTCAGATCCTGGAATGAATCGTAATTCTATCTCTTTCTTTTTATGAGTTTTCGTATGAAATGATATTTAATATCAATATGTTTTGAACATTTTTCAGTAACAGGGTTATTTGCAATAAATAGAGATCCCATATTATCGCCATAGATAGGTGCAATTGTTATAGGAAAATGGATTTCACTTAGTATTGATCTAATCCATTTATTTTCTCTAGCACAGTCAGATAAGGCCATATATTCAGCCTCTGTTGATGATAGTGCCACTGTTTTCTGTTTCCTTGACGTCCAAGATACTACTCCTCCTGATAAAAGAGTAAAGAATCCTGATGTGGAATGTCGATCATTTTTATCTGAAGCCCAATCTGAGTCGGTATAGCTCATTAGGCCAGATTTTAATGATCTGTCGTATTTAATGAAGAGATCTGCAGTTTTTGCTAGATATCTAGCCATTCCTATTGCATGTTTTAAATGATCTGATGACAGATTTGCTGAGAATTGAGACATTTTTATCACAGCAAAACATATATCTGGTCTTGTTCCGATCATTAGGTATAGTAATGATCCAATAACTGATTGATATTGTGATCTAATCTTATGATCTAGTGATTGATCATTTGTCATTGGTTCATATCCAGTTGGAAGTGGAGTGTTCATATGCGTAGCATCACTCATTCCTAATCTCTGGATTACTTTATGCAAATAGGGTTTTTGATCGATGGTTATTTTATCTCCTTGTTTCTTTATTTGGAATGATAAAAAGTTTTTTGTTTGACCATCAATGAGATCTCCTAAATCTCTAGATTCCCATCTATTCATAAATTCTTGCTTTTTACGCAATGTTATGATTTTGTTAGATCCTAAGAACATTGAGTCATCAACATAGATTATTGCTATGACAATGTTGGATCCTTGTTTAAAAACAAACACACCCGCATCCGAATGTATTCATATAAAGCCCATTTTTTCCATTGATTTGTCTAATGACTTCCACCAAGCTAATGAAGCTTGTTTTAATCCATAAAGTGCATGGTATAGTTTATATACCATGTCTTTTTTATCTTTATTTATAAAACCTGGTGGTTGTTTCATATATATTTCTTCATCCAGTTTTCCATATAGGAATGCAGCAGTCACATCTAGAAATAATACATATAGTTTTTCTAGTGCTGCAAGTGCAAGTATGAGACGACTTGTCTCATATCTTACAACTGGTGAGAATATTTCATCGTAATCAATTTCTAAAATGTTCTTTATGACATCATATCCTTCTATATGAGTCATTATTATTAATAGATATTCCATAACATTCTATATGACATCATAATGTTCTATATGATGTATTATGAGTCATATGAGTCATATGAGTCATTTATGACTATCAGTGATGTCATAGGATGAGTCATGTCACTCCTGTGACTTGTCACGTCACTACGTCACGTTGTCACATAAGCGTGACCTCTGTCACACTATTGTCACAGCCGTGTGACAATAGTGTGACATGTGTCACAAAACACGTGGTAATGTTATGTAAGCTATTATGATTAAATATGAAACACTAATTAATAGTTATTCTTATTATATAAGATATTAGATAATATATTCATTACATTAGTTATTGTAATGAATGTAACTAATCTAATGTAACTATTATAATAACTATCAGAGTTTTGACACCCATGATACATGATTTACATATGCTTTTCATATGTGGTTTATTAACTTTAGAACTATTTTCAGTATTTCTGAACATATGACTTAACACGTTATCACTTGGATGTGCCATTCTTCAATGCCAAATAAAATAATTAATAGTTTTAGAACTATTATTTAATAACAAATGTTGTTAAGGTCTTTTAATCTCTGTAGATAACCAACTTATAGAGTTAGTCTCTAAAGGATATCCTGTCAATGTTGTGTTTCCCTTGTGTATAATAGTTTGTGTTTTTGTGTGATATACTTCATAATTCATACTAGTAAGTTGTGGTACAGAAATAATTCTGTATGGCAACATTGGCATATAACATACAATCCAGTTTAACATATGTCTTCCATGTCGAAAACATACTTGGCCTTGGCCTTCAATGAGTGTTTTCGCATTTTTGTCTGCAGTAGTAATGTTGTGGACGATGCCCTTGTTGTGGTTCGTTCTAAGTCAACAATGACAAGCAGAGTCTTGGTCCACTCCCAGTCACTGGACAAAGAGTCTAGACACTGAGTCAAACAATGACAAAGGTCTTGAGAAGGATGAGGAAGAAGAGCATCAAGATCAAGCGAGGTTGAGAGCAAAACTCATCTAAGTTGGAACTGAGGTTACTCTAGGATACATGGGCTTTATATATGTTTAGGGAACAAGGAAACTGTAAAAGGAACAAAGCCGTAGCTACCTGAGAAAGGAAATATGAAAGTAACTATGAAAGGAGATAGCGTCCGAAGCTGTACAAATGCACAGTAATGATGAGTGTGAAACGGTCCACTGAGACACGGAGACAAAAAGAAAAGAGAACTGTAACACAGGTCCTAGTAATAGACCTGCTTATGTACCCCCTGGAAACAAAAGAGGACCTAACTGGGAGTCAAATAAGCAACATAGAGATAATAGGAAAAGAAAACTTAATCTCCTATCTATGGCTGCTAATGCTCCTGGAGAATTATCCAAGAGGGATAAAGTGGATCTTAGAAAATTTGCTAACATGGTTATATTTGATAACCATGACATGGATGTGGATGTTCCACAACCTCTTCTTTGAAATTGGCCGATAGAATTGGACCAAACATTAACAAACTCAATTCTGAAACATTAAAAATAATGAAAAGAATCAAAGATCTTAAAGGAAAAGGAAAAGATCTTATAGAAGAAGAATTTGTTGATGCATCTATACCTAAAGCTAGGATAGATGACAAAGAAATTTCTCATAATGAGAAAGAAGCTGAGGAAAACTCTATTAATGAAATAGATAACGGTTATTGGGATGAGTATGTTCTTCTCACTAACCAGGATACAAGTACTGATTATAAATCAGATATGATCCTGAAGAAACCTACAATGAATACTATGATGATGATTTCTATGCAGATGATGGAAGAATGTAACCATCATAGAAATCACCATAGTAATGGTAAGTTTGTAGGTAGCAGATGTAAAAGTAGCCTAATAGCTGCTAATGTAATGAAATCTGCACTGTGTAAAAGTGAGAATTTAGAACAAGAATATTGGATCATAGACTCTGGTGCATCTGTGCACATTACTAATAACAAAAATGATTTTGTTGAGTATAATCCATATTCTGAACCTGAAGAAATTAAGACAGCAGATTCTAAATCAGCTGCTCTCACATTAGGTCAAGGAACCATGTTCCTCACCTTTAAAAATCCCAAAGGACAGAGACATACCGCTAAATTGGAAGTGTGTTACATGCCAAAAGCTTCTCATAAACTTATTTCATCAGGACAATTAAAGATCGCTGGTTACGTCAAATCATCTAACAGTGATCAGACAGTATTTTCATATAAAGGAAATAATTCAATAATTGCTAGACCTAAAAATCAGTTTGAACTGATTCATTGGGCAGAAGTGATTATTGATAAAAGAATGAACAAATTAGTCAACTTGGCTGATTTTACTACCTGGCATAATTGTATGCAAACAAAAAAATGTAATTAAAAATATGAGCAAAAATACTGAAGGTTTTGATAGTAAAATCAAAATACCTTCAGATATTCCTATTTGTTCAGGATGTGCACAAGGAAAGATGCATAATAAATCTTATCCTACTTCACAAACTCATTCAAAACAACCCTTAGAGTTGTTACATGCTGATTTGCTTGAATTTCCACAAGAATCATACCATCGTAAAAAGTGGTGTTTGATGATTCTTGATGACTATTCTTCATATGCCTTCTTGGCATTCCTACGATCTGTTATGGACGATGCCCTCGTCGTAGTTTGTTCTTTAAGTCAACAGTGACAAGCAGAGTCTCGGTCCGCTCCCAGTCACTGGACAAAGAGTTTAGATGCTAAGTCAAATGATGACAAAGGTCTTGAGAACGATGAAGAAGAAGAGCGTTGAGTTCAAGCGAGGTTGAGAGCAAAACTCGTCTAAGTTGGAACTGAGGTTACTCTACAGTACATGGGGCTTTATATACGTTTGGAGAACAAAGGAATCGTAAAAGGAAATAAAGCTGTAGTTATCTAAGAAAGGAAATATGAAGGTAACTACAAAAGGAGATAGCGTCCAGGCTGTACAATGCACAGTAAAGATGGATATGAAACTGTTCACTGAAGCATGGAGACGAAACGAAAAGAGAACTGTAACATCACCCCCTTCATATGTGAGAAGTCACTGACTTCTACCAAGAATTCGTCCAACCGTGATCTTGCCTTGACTCCAACCAGCTGATGATGTTACCGACGTCCTTGTCGGCAGTCTCCACACGCCACTGTAAACTTTGAATTGCTCGCTGCAATTGTTTCGCCTGAGCAAGCATTGCGTCACGTTCTTCGTAAGTGAGGGTGTGGGGGTCGGTAGTGAGAGTGAGTGCCGTGACGAAGTCTAGCGGTTTGGAGAACAGGTTAAAGTATGTGACGAGGGTGGCAAGATTGTCGCTAACGTTGCCCAACATGGCGTTGCGAGGACGAGTGACAATGGGTGGAACGGGTATAATGGGGACAGTTACGGTGTCAGCGAGTTCTGCTGGGTGTTCATGAAGCTCGGGGAGATCAGCAAATTCGAAGTTGTCGATGGTGATGGTGGTGTTGACAAAGACCTCGAGGGGGAGGTCGTGGGTGGTGGCGAGGAAGGGTGAGAGAACGGCGGCGGGTTTGACGTAACAATGGCCACATGCTGTGACCAGGAGGGCAAAGGCGAAGGCAATGAGATAGGCAATGGTGGTGAAGAAAGCGGGCATGGTTATGACAGACAGGATGGGGAATCCGATGCACTTCGAAGCGTCTTTTTATGTTCAGTTGAACACCTCGTCATCATAATTGACAGTCAGGAGTTCTTCTTCCGAAAATTGGTAAGATGATGCGGGCACTCTGATGGTGGGAATGTATTCAAGTTTGGCATCAGATTCCTCTGATTTGCTCAATTCATTCCTGGTAACGGTGGAAACCTTGTTCTCATGCTCGGTGTCTGTAATAGGGTCATTGCCTTGTGTGACAGTTTGTTCCGGCGCATCAGGGATAACCGGGTCGTCAACAAATGCATTCAGGAAATCCAGGCTGTCCATTGCGTCGTTGAAATTGGCTTGTGCATTTGGGACGTGCCGATCAGCAACCCAGCGGTATATTTCGATTTCTTTGCCAGCGCGTTTTAGCTCCTGAACGAAGACATATTTTTCAGGTTCTTCTCTTTGAAGGGCCATCTCGGCGTACACCTCGTATCTGTGATTCAAAGGTATGTTGGGTGATGGAAGGTATGATCTGGCTTCGGGATAATATGGTAATTCCTCAGGATCGAATGTAAGATCCATGTATTTTGGGAGATAGTGAAGGCAAGCATTAAATGGGAATTCTACGTGTCCTTGTGGATGTTTTAAGTGTCCTGTGGTTAGTCTTGAGGCTCTAGGTGCAGTTTGTCGGACTGCTCGTGTCCGGATGATTTTAGAGAATCGTGGTAATCCTAACGGAGATGTTGGAGGGCAATAGATAGGAATTTTAATGATCCGTCCTCGAAATCTTTTGTAGAGTTTTGGAGAGTATCGTCCTCGAGTAGAACAGTATTTCTTCGTATATTGGATATTTTGTTTAAGGATTCGGCGGTTATGATAGCGAGACATGGTTATTTTACAGCTGTCTTCTCTGTTTATATGCCTGCAAGATATCCGCAGCATTGCCTAGATTGCGTTCTGGTTCCCAGGAATTGTCATTTGGACCGTAGTTCTTCCATTTAACCAAATATTGATATCCTGCTCCACGCTTTCGGTGTGCAAGAACCGCTTCAACTTCAAACTCTTCTTGTCCGTTTACAAGGTCAGGAGGTGGGGCTGTGTAATTTGGTCCATGTGTTTCAGTCTCCTTATATGGCATAAGGAGTGATGTGTGAAAGACTGGATGAATGCGCCATTGTTTCGGAAGTTTGAGCCTATATGTTACTGGTCCTAAGACTTGTTCAATGGGGAAGGGTCCTTCTCGTTTCGGCGCTAGCTTCCTGGACTGGTATGGGATATTAAGATTTCTGTTTTCAAGCCAAACTTTGTCTCCTATTTCGAATTTGACTGATTTGTCTCTAATTCGTCTAGCCACCATTTGTCTAGCTAGTTCATGTGCTGCAAGCGCCTCTTCCCTAGCTTTTTGTAACATCTGTAGTCGTTCTTCTGCTGCTGGTGTCGTCATTTTCTGCGCCGCAGTAGGTAGTGCAACAGGGTCTGTTCCATACATGAGCCGAAAAGGCGGTGCTTTAACTGAGTCATGATGGCGATTGTTATGGGCAAATTTGGCAATTGGTAATAATTGTTTCCAAGTATGGGCTTCGTTTGCGCAGAATATTCGAAGATATACTTCTAGTTCCTGATTAACTCGTTCCGTTTCTCCATCGGTTTGTGGATGGTACACGGTGCTCATCCTATGATCGATTCCTAATGTTTTTCTGATTTCTTGGAAGACTTTGGCTGAGAACTGTGGTCCTCGATCTGAAATAAGTACGTCTGGTAGACTGAAGTGCTTGAATATTTCGGAAATGTAGAGGTCTGCCGTCCCTAGTGCGTCGATGGTTTTCTTGCAAGGAGTAAGAATTACCCCCTTCGTAAGACCATGGTCCACCATGACCAGAATCGAGTCAAATCCGTTGGAAATGGGAAGATCAGTAATAAAATCCAAAGTCACTTGCTGAAATGGTCGAGTTGCCTTTGATCCGATTGGTAGGAGGGCTGGGGTGTTGGGGTGAGTATTCACCTTCATTTGCTGACATGTGGCGCATCCAGTGATCCATTCCTTGACGTGTTTATACATTCCTGGCCACCAGTAATCTCGTTGTAACAACTCTAGTGTTTTCAAGCATCCAGGATGCCCGGAAGTGGGCGATTCATGGACCGTTTTGATAATACTGGTGCGGAGTGTCCCAAGATCAGGGATATATGCTCTGTTGATGTATCGAATGATTCCGTCAACAAATGCCTAATCCTGTAATTTGGATTTAATAGGCGGAGCGCGTTGCGTTTCTATGACTTCGATGATGGTTTTTCCAAAGCTGTCAAGTGACGTAGCATCTCGAATTTTCTGAGCAAGGTCTGTAGCGATAAGGCGAATAAACTTGTTATTGGGTAATATGATAACATTGTCCAGTATATCATCGTCTTTCATATGATCAGGACGGCGGGATAATGCATCTGCTTCAAACACTTTCGTCCCTGGTACGTGCTCTATCTTCAGGTCAAATTCTGATAGCATCATAGACCAACGAGCTTGTTGAGGTGTTAACCGTTGCGGGGTTCCATAAAATGAAAGGTTTTTGTGATCGCAATGGACTATAATTGGATGCAGAGATCCATGCAGCAAATGTCGCCATGCTTGTAATCCTTTAATAATAGCCAGTAGTTCTCGGTCATAGATTTGGTAATTCTGTTCTGTTGTGGTTAAGGTGTGTGATATAAAACCACAAGGATGGAGGGATCCGGAGGCGTCGGCTTGTTTCAATACTGCTCCAGTAGCTTTATTGGAGGTGTCCGTTTGTAGGATAAATGGCCTTGTGGGGTCTGGCATGCGTAGGACTGGCATTGACGAAAATTTTCGTTTTAATTCATCGAAAGCTGTCTGACAATCAAGCGTCCAACTGAAGGTTAAACCTTTCTTAGTTAAGTTTGTCAATGGTTTCGCTATGGCAGCAAAGTTGCCAATGAATCGTCTATAGAAATTTCCAAATCCGAGGAAAGATCTAACTTGTTTGACTGTTGTGGGGGTTGGCCAGTCTCTGATACCGGCGAGTTTTACAGGGTCCATTTGAATATGACTGGGTGTAATGACCATACCCAGGAATTCGACTTCTTGAACGCAAAATTTGCATTTTTCTAGTTTCAAAAATAGGTCTTTCTCCTGCAGGCGCTCCAAGACTCTTTCGGTTCGTTTCTGTATTTCGTCTTTCGTTCTCCCACAGATTAGGATGTCGTCCATGTAGATAATGAGCCATCCTTTGGTAATCATGTCCTGGAAGTATTCATTCATCATGGTCTGAAACGTTGAGGGCGAATTGCAAAGGCCAAAGAACATTACTGTTGGTTCATACAGCCCTTGGTTCGTAATGAAGGCCGCCTTCCATTCATCGCCTTCTTTAATTTGGACGTTATTATATCCCCAGCACAAATCAAGTTTAGTGAAATAGTTCGCGCCTTCTAATTTCGTCATTAGGTCTGAAACTAGGGGTAATGGATAGGCGTTTTTGATCGTCCATTCATTAAGGTAACGATAGTCCTGGCAGGGTCTAAGGGTGCCGCTTTCTTTCTTTGAAATGAAGAAAAATGGTGATGCCTGTGGCGATTTGGATGGTCGAATATATCCTTTATTCAATTGCTCCTTAATCCATTCGTCAAGTGTTGACTGTTCTTTTAATGATAGTGGGTAGATTTTGCTAACTTTTGGCGTAAATCTGGTTTTGAGTTCAATTGCATGGTCCCATGGACGTGATGATGGGAAATGCTCTGATGCCTTTTTCTCGAAGGTAGACTGCCAGGGAAGGTATTCGGGTGGTAAAACAGTTGGTGTTTTGTCACGTTTTGCTTGGTGTTCGAATGCCTGTGATGCTGATATTTTTACTCTTATCCAGTATTCATCTTCTCCCCATTGTTGAGTATCTAGCGCTATACGCCAAATAGGTTTGTCATCTCTTGAATTGTCGTCTATTTGGAGGGTTTTCTTTTGCCAATTAATAGTTGGATTATGCTTTTCCAGCCATGGTATCCCAAAGATGATTTCTTGATCCCCTAAGTTCATGATCCATAACCAATTATCATATGGTTTTCCATTGATAGAATAGGTCAGACGAGTTCGATGCGTGATCATGCCATTTTGATTAATAGTTCCGTCAGCGTTTTTGACTTTAATCAGTGTTTTTTAGTTCTTCTTTTGGCCAACTTTTTGATATGCGTTCGTCAATAAAGTTTCCTTCTGCTCCACAATCAATGAGGGCGGATATTTCAGCGGGTTTATCGTTCGTTTGCACAGTAATTGAGATCCGTTTATTATTATTGGATTGTACGATTACAGAATCGAGTGCTAACTGTTCAACTTTATGGGAGGCGTCAACTGCTTTCTGGCGTCTCCTTCTTAAAAACCCTCTGTTTCTAGTTCTTGGAGGGTATTTTCGCGCTCCTTGTCTGGGAGTGCTTTCAGTAGTGCCCTAATGCGTTGGGCAGTTGATTCTTCTGAGGTCGTTTCCTCTATAGTTCTAATAGTGCGATTCTGAGAAGGGGGTGATTTGTTGGGCGTCGTCTGGGTGTTCCCTTTGCTTGGGCAATCCCTGGATATGTGTCCCTGAGTTCCGCATCGGAAACACTTGCCGGTTTTCCGATATTCCTCCTTTTGGGCATCTGAAAGGTGTCCAGTAGTTATGGCATTGACCCCTTTTGATCCTGATGCCAAGTTTTTTGAGTTTTGGTTAAATTTGAAACGTCTCTCCGTGTTTCCTGATCCAGAAGATTGGTTCATCAGTTTCAGAGTTTCCCAGGCATTGTGTAATCGCTCCGCAGCATCATAGGCTGTTTCCATGTTGATAACTGCAGGGTTTTCGATGATTTTTGCTGCAACTGATGCTGGGAGTCCTTTACAAAAATAGATTTGCTGCGCCATGAACCCTGTGATTCCGGTTGATTGAATAAGTGATTGGAATTTCTGAATATAAGTGGGAATATCAATGTCTCCACCCACTTTGACTTTATCTAGATCATTCAGGGTCCTGGCTGTGGTGTCTGATTCGCCCCAATCGGCTAAGAATCGCTTTTTGAAACTGCTGTAGCTATTCCCAGGAGAGCGTTGTTTCTTCTTCCTTTTTCTTTCCTTTGTCTGTAGTTGCCTCGTCCAATTCTTCTCGGATATTGATTTCCAATCATCTAATTCTTCTCCTAAGTGTAGGAAGACGTATTTGATCTTCTTTTTGGCAGTGGTGAATCATTCCTCATCTAGATCGAAGGTGTCATCGAATGCATAGATGAAATGTTTCACTTGGATCGTTGTCCTTTGAATTTCTCAATGGAGATTCCCTTTATCCCTTTCGGAGATGTTTCCTTTTTGTCTGCCATATCCTTTTTCGTATCAGTTTCAGGTTCCTGTTTCGGTTCTGTTGCTTGTTTTGAGCTTTCTCCTTGTTTCGGTTCGTTGTCAAAATCTAGATCCAGTTTGATCTGCTGTTGCTCTCTGTATTCGTTCCACTTGGCAAGAGTAGACTCCTCAAGTGCGGAGAAGACTCCGTCGGTTAGATCCTCAGTGTCTCGAAATTCGTGCCACCAAGTGAGCTCTGGTTCTTTGTTTGGTGGGAAGAATAATCGGCTATCTGAATTGTTTTCTTCGTTATGCCAATTAATCCAAGTTTCTGCTGGTAATTCTTCGTCAGGGTTTCCTTCTCTGTATTCTCCTTTGAAGAAACTTTCTGGGACTCGCTGGTTCTTTTTCTTAGTGGTTGAAATGTAATACCACCCTTCGTTTGTTGTAGAAGGATAGACTTCCCTTCGTCCAAGGTAGTATTTTTGCCTATAACGAACGGAGTCGTTTGGCGGTCTGATCTGGGAGGTTCGGGTCTCAATGGTGTCTGGCTAGTGACGAAGCACTGAGCGATTCCTGAGTTCCAACTTGTGTTACGGACGATGCCCTCGTCATAGTTCGTTCTTTAAGTCAACAGCAACAAGCAGAGTCTCGGTCCGCTCCCAGTCACTGGACAAAGAGTTTTAGACGCTAAGTCAAACGATGACAAAGGTCTTGAGAACGATGAAGAAGAAGAGCGTTGAGTTCAAGCGAGGTTGAGAGCAAAACTTGTCTAAGTTGGAACTGAGGTTACTCTACAGTACATGGGGCTTTATATACGTTTGGAGAACAAAGGAATCGTAAAAGGAAATAAAGCTGTAGTTATCTAAGAAAGGAAATATGAAGGTAACTACGAAAGGAGATAGCGTCCAGGCTGTACAATGCGCAGTAAAGATGGATATGAAACTGTTCACTGAAGCATGGAGACAAAACGAAAAGAGAACTGTAACAGCTGAGCGCTATCCGTCCAAGTGTGACACTGCTGTCATGCAATCTCAGGCTCAATGGCATCCGTCCGAGTTGGACACTGCTATCATGCAATGTCACGCTGAGCACCATCCGTCCACGTATCCAGCTATGGTGCAATCTTAAGTTCAGGACTTGTATACTAACTCATTCATATCTGTATTCTGCAGGCTTTGCCGTCATCATATACGCCGAGATAAGTAGATGATGGCAATGCAGATATAGGCAATGGGTTACAAGATTCATGCATGACACCATTGTCACACTTGAAAATCACCCTCTCACTGCATAATAGCTTGTCGCACTTGGATGGATGCCCATCCCCATGAACTAAGATGCCACCTGACATTGCTTCACACCAGTGTCACACTTGGACGGATACCACTAACCCTGACATTACATCACAGCAGTGTCCTACTTGGACGGATACTGCTTGCCCTGACATTGCCCCACAGCCATATCTGTCTTGGATGCACCACACTCAGCCTGACATTGCATGACTTTACATTGCCATATATGGAAACCCTGGGTGGTTAGGGTCCATTAGGGTTAAGCTAGGGTTTACCATCCTACATCATCCTACGAGTCCCAATCAACCCTAACTCCTGCCCTCAAAGTGAAGGCCTTCAATCACTGCCTTGCACTGATTTAAGCTGCTACACTTATAGGTTAGCACTGATTGAAAGCCTTCAATTTGAGCACAAGAATGTGCAGGATGTGAGTGTGCGCTGATTGAAAGCCTTCAATTTGAGCACAGGAATGTGCAGGATGCAAGTGTGCACTGATTGAAGGCCTTCAATTTGTGCCACAGGAGTTGCAGATTATGCCATGGTATGTGCATTGATTGAAGGTCTTCTATTTTGAGCACAGGAGTCTGGAGATTATACCATGATGTGAGTGTGTGCTGATTAAACGCCTTCAATTTGAGCACAGGAGTGTGCAGGATGTGATGTGCGCATTGATTGAAGGCCTTCAATTTGTGCACAAGAGTCTGCACGACTATGCATGATATGTGCACTATGATGTGAGTGTGTGCTGATTGAATGCCTTCAATTTGAGCACAGGAGTGTGCAGGATGTGAGTGTGCGCTGATTGAAGGCCTTCAATTTGAGGGCAGGAATGTGCAGAGTAAGATAGCACATTAATGCATGCCAATTCAATTTGAGCACAAGAATGTACAGGATGTGAGTGTGCACTGATTGAGTTGAGCACAAAGAATGTGCAGGATGTGAGTGTACACCAATTGAAGGCCTTTAATTTGTGCACAGGAGTCTGCAGAGTAAACTATGATGTGAGCATGCACTGATTGAAGGCCTTCAATTTGAGCAAAGGAGTGTGCAGATTATACCATGATGTGTGTGTGCACTGATTGAAGGCCTTCAATTTGAGCACAGGCATCTGCAGATTATACCATTATACAAGTGTGCACTGATTGAAGGCCTACATTTTGAGCACAAGAATGTACAGGGTGTGAGTGTGCACTGATTGAGTTGAGCACAAAGAATGTGCAGGATGTGAGTGTATGCTGATCGAAGGCCTTCAATTTGAGCAAAGGAGTGTGCAGATTATACCATGATGTGTGTGTGTGCTGATTGAAGGCCTTCAATTTGAGCACAGGAGTCTGCAGATTATACCATTATATAAGTGTGCACTGATTGAAGGCCTTCATTTTGAGCACAAGAATGTACAGGATGTGAGTATGCACTGATTGAAGGCCCTCAATCAGCGCACACTCATATCAGGTATAATCTGCACACTCCTTTGCTCAAATTGAAGGCCTTCAATCGGCATACACTCACATCCTGCACATTCTTTGTGCTCAGCTCAATCATCTGTATGGGGTTGAAGAGGCATCTCTGACGTAGTAATTGGCCTGTCAGCTCCATCAGGACTTATAACACATTTTGTGCAAAAGGGTGGAATCCCTGCAAGACACAAAGGACAGTAGTCTGTTGCTCTTTGTCCCTCATCTTGTGATTAACCATTGTCTTTAGTAAACAAATGGACAAATCTATGCTTCGAAGTGCTCAACACATTGTGCTGCAGCACACTTAACAGTAGCAGGTATTGATAAGGTCAAACTTGCTGTATAGCAATCCTTAAACCTTAAACCATGCATTATTATGCATAGCCTCATTACTGAGTGAGCCTTCATGCTTATTCTAATCAAATACTGTAACTGCATTGTCTAGCTAACCCCTAAGACCCTACAACACTATGTTGCAAAGCACATGGTGGTGAACGCCTCCCCTTAGTAGTCATGGTTTGACTGTGGGAAAGGTGCACCCTCATTACTACTTCTAGTAATGATCCACCCATCAAGTAGGTCATGTGAAAGATGTCTTGGACTATGTGAAACCAGTCATTAGTAATATGGTCTGGGCGCTGAGGCGTCTAGTTGTGTGAAAGTGACTGTTAGTAATACGGTCTGGGTTTGGCCAGGTCATTTGTCCATTTGGATATAATAACTCCTTAAATGAAGTGCGGCGTTGTGTTGCTCACTTGCACAATGTCTCCCATGTCTTTCACAATCTATAGCGGGTTCTGAACTTGTCAATTCAACTGACAGTATGTCTCAACTTGTCATGATCACACAATCAATTCCTAATAAATGAAACATCACAACATACTTAACACCAAACTGGGAGATAAAAAGTAATGTATCCCTACCTCACAACTTCACATGTGAAATGCTCGCTGACATGATTTGCACTGAAGAAAATGTATGTTCAGTTCCAAATCACAAACATCACCTAATCAACAAATCAGCCTCACTGGCACAATGTCTTGTTGTATGGGAATGGTGCACGAGGCCCATCTTGGTCCTGGTACCAGAATGTGAGATTGATGACAACAAGACTTGGGATTACATGGTTTGGTTAAATCCCAGAGAGCATGACTGAATATGTCAAACAAAATTCAAATGGAACGATGACATGTATGGGAAAATACATTGTGTCATATTTCACCTTGACCAACACATGACTTTCACTACCATATAAAGAAAGTGGCTCAAAAAACTATTATTGATAGATAAGGAAAAAATAATGAATGTCTTCAAACAAATAATATGTAGCAATTTATTGTACCTTAAGTACCAGCTGGTACTGAAATACAGAGAGCAACATGTAAACATAGCAGGTCCTGCGGCACCGGTGCCATCCTCCATACTTATGGATTAATTGTCATTGACTTGCAATGACGTGACGTATGACACTGCAAGGATTGATGGCCCAAAGTTTGAATCGGTTGATTTAATCTCTGTTTCCCATGGCTATGGCCCCCTGACACCAGAGCTCCATGAAGCCTAGGACAGGGGTAAGCCTTGGCATTGCACAGCACGTCATTACAGCAATTTGTCCATTTGGAGTTATTGTATGTGAACGAACTCTATAATTTTGTCAACAGGCACAAACAATAGCAAGGTATATATTTGCTGAGGGAATACTGATGAGCTCTAGTGAAACTTGGACTCAGACCACCATCAGTGGTCCCAAGTTTATTCCCCAAACCTCACTGTCAACTTGCCTACCCTAAACCCCCTACCTAGTTGTCAAGAAGGGTATAGAATGCTCAGAGTTATGCTCAGAGTTACAGTGAGCATAATGTTACAGTCACAGTTACACTCAGCATATAGTAGCTACCTTAGGACAGAAATATGAAGGAAGCTATGAAAGGAGATAAGCGTCCAAGCTGTATGATGCGCAGTAATATGAGTAATAATGGTGAAGTAAAATGGTCCACTTAGTAAAGTAGATGACACTGAGGAGGAAACTGTAACAGTCAGACTTTCATGTCTGGCTCAGGCCTTTTGCACAGTGGTTAAAGTGACTTCAACAGTAGATACCCCACCATGTTTCTTATCATGCTCTCACCTAATAATGATAAAAATAACATTTTTCCTGATGTCACACACAACCTCCAAAACATTATTGTCCAATATGCATCAGGTTACCATCTAGACAGAACCATTGAGCAACAATCATGTCTAAATCATGTTGCATCCACATCAACCCATGTGGACATACACCCTCGGCCCATGCAATCTCTCCAGAGTCATTGAGAAGGGGCGGATAACGTGCCTTGCCCTCTGCTCCAACCCATTCAAAATCAGTTAACAGCGCTCGTAACCTGTTATCCTCTTTCTTGACGAGGATGTTGGGCCGGCGGATGTCCCCGAATACAAGTTTTGCATCGTGAAGGATTTCGATCGCTCTCCTCACATCGTGCAACAGATTTGAGGGAATAGTCTGGGTGCTACCGAAATGATGGAATGCATCCCTGCCCTCAACCAGTTCCATGATGACCATCATCACCCCGCCCTCCAGTCTTTCGCAGAAAAACAGCTCTGGCGCGCAGTCAGCAGCGGCGACCATGCGATGAGCTTCTCCGTGGTATGACTGGCAGAACTTGATGAGGACTAGGCGGTCATTATATGTCGCCTTAAAAAGCGAACGTCGATAGTTGTTTGGCTCGCGTCCCTCGTAATCGAATCGGTTCAAGATCATTAGCGACTTTTGCGGGTGCCTGTTGGCAGTATAGGTTGGCTGAGGAAATAGCCGGTTCACGAGTGGGTTTGAGTTTAGCTTTAGACAACGATAGTATTCTTTGAGCGTGTTCAAGGCACGCGCAACAGCGGCAAAAGTCCGGGAAAGGGTCACAATCTGCTCATTGGTCCCGCCAAGGCAGATGAAATCCGTAAATGCCTCGGCGACGAAGATATCGGCCAAGATTGCTCCGCCGAACATGATGTATGGACCAGCGATGGATATAATGATGCAGGGACAGCAAGTCGTATTACGTATATGCTTGTACTGTGGAAGACATCGTTCAGTTTCTTACATCCACGTAGTTGTGTAGGTAACGGACCTTGTCATTGGCGAGCGACTTACGCAACCCTTGCGTATTTTGGACCGCACATTGTCCTGCGACTCCGAGTTCGTTCTTTAGCTCCAGATGGCCCACAATAGCAACTTTTTCGCCGAACGTCTTATCACCGAGATCTTGCTCGATCAGAGCATCGCTTTCAGCCTTCTTCTTCCCGCCAGTAGTCGCGGCAACATTCTCACGTAGTTTGATCCCCAAAAGGCTGCATATATATGGGTAGACATGACTGGCCCGCTCCTTCTCCGTCTGGTATATTTCTGTCGATGCCAGGATCAACTTGGCGGTGTCATCCACGCGTTTCTGCGGTAGTGGGTCTACGAAGTTGTTGAGATCCTGCAATGAATCTTTAAGCTGGGCAAAAGCTGTGTGATATATCGTGATTGGAGGGCCTCTACGACTAGCCGGGCGTCCGTCATAAATCGGGCGTTTCTCTTGCTCCGACTTGAATATGGTAGGGCTGTTGGAAATGCTTGATGGTGGGGCGGCGGCCTTTGCATCTTCAATAATCTGATGGTGCGCTAGGGCATGCCTCGTCTACACACACGATGACAATGCAGAAATGGAAACACACCTCGTTCAGCAGGGTGAGTTGTATCTGGCTCGCCAAGAACCTTTGCGACAACGTGCAACTGTCCTTTTACAGGCCCTGTTGGAAAAAGTGTGGACAGCTCTGAAAGGGAGTCCAATGGTGTAAGATCGACGTTTTTGAGACTTTCTTTGAGGCTATCATCCACGAGTAGGGAGACCTGACTGAGAATAAGATCCGAGGCATCAACGTGGTCGAGGTGACGTTTCTTCTTCTCCTTGATCAGGTCTTTGAGAGTGCTAACATTTTCGGTCTTTAAAATCTTGACAGTAAACACCTGACCTGGGCCGTCGCCAAGAACGAGGCAATTGAGCGAGAGAAGTTGCGCTGAGATCTGGAGCTGCGATATGCTAGTAGCCAGGTCCACTGAACAACATCAATGAGATCGTCTGTGACGTTGGGGATCAGAAAAAAGGATTTTGGACGTACCGTAGCCTGGCGCTTTAACGAGAATGTGTACTACGTCTTCTTCCGAGTCTCTCGCAAGTGAGGAGACTTTCTCTGTGGGCCCCAACTTAACACCGTCTGCTGGTGGCTCCGAGACAACCGTGCCATGGGAACGGAAACTTTCCAGAGCTCCAGATCCGAGGCAGCAACGTGGTCGAGGTGAGGTTTCTTCTCCTCCTTGATCATCTTTGAGAGTGCTAACATTGTCGGTCTTTGGAATCTTGACAGTAAATATCTTATTTTGGTCATCGCCAAGAACGAGGCAATTGAGCGAGACGAGTTCGGTGGTCATGATGATCGAGTGTCACGAACAAGGTTGTCACACCGCTTCAACAAAGAAAGCGATGTCACAGAGTAGTGACTAGTGACTCTGTCCGTCGCGTCGCGTCGCTGCCGTGGTTTCTCAGCTTGTCATCTACAAAAAGTCGGCGGCCGGGTCGATTCTGGCAAGGCGTGACGGGCTGGGCGTGCCCTAGCCGGGGCTCGCCCGAGCTGGCGCTGCCCGACCATCCACCAAGCCAACATCCCACCTGTCCTGGCAATGCTTGACCGGCTGATGCTAACTCCCAGCGTTCCCGCTACATAGCTAAGACACATCCGGCGTGACGCGTCCTGGCCCATGGTCCAACTTAGCTTTGATATGCTGAAGTGTATTAGCAGCATCATGGCTTCGACTCAAATGTTATTGTTGGGATTCGGACTCTCCGTCATGCTGGATACGACGAGGGTTGCTTGTGATAGCAAAAACGCTGCGGCTTTCTGCTCTGGATCAGCCGATAAACGATTGAGGGCAGCTCCGGAAGCACCCTCTTCGCTTTCATAGAAGTGGCGTAGACTCGGTGATTCGTCGGTTCACAACTTGCAGAAGACAACCTCAGGAATGCAGTTCTGAATCACATTCAAATTAGTATAATACTATTGACATCATGACTACATGACGATACTACGCATAATGTGAGCATATGGTAGACAGATGTATGTATGAGTTCTAGCGATAGAAACCGAGCAGAGCCCTCTAAAGACAAATTATTACCCCAAGTGAAATACATGCTACGAACTACCAGGTTCGCCAGAATGGTTTACGCTATGGTAAAATAATCAGTTTGCCGTCGTGGAGCGGCGATGGCTTACATATTAACTGATTAGGATAGATTCTTAGTTGCCAGCAAACTAGAGAACCGTGATTAGTCTTGTGAATCGATGAATAGAGTCGACTTGCACATGCGCTACCACTGTACATGCTAGTCTTCTTGAAATCGTCGGCATAGCGCTCTCCACCAGAGTATGTGGCAACGCTGAATTCACCACCGTCTTCCGTCGTGTACGTAAGTCCCCTGATAAATATCGTAGCCGTTTATTCGTGTAGGCTGGGTCTGTGAGTTTCATCAGGAAAAACTCAATTCGTGAATTTTTCCTAAAATATATAAACCATCTTAGTAGCGTGTAATGTCAGTTATCAGCCCATTGCATCGTCCTGCGTTTCTACTGTGTCCAGAGCTTCTATTGCGTCTCCCAGTGTTCCGATTGCGTCCTCCTGCGTCCCAGTATCATTCTTCAGCATTTCCAGTGTCCTAGACTTTAGGGTTTTAGGGTTGATTGGGACTTGTAGGATGATGTAGGATGGTAAACCCTAGCTTAACCCTAATGGACCCTAACCACCCAGGGTTTCCATATATGGCAATGTAAAGTCATACAATGTCAGGCTGAGTGTGGTCCATCCAAGACGGATATGGCTGTGGTGCAATGTCAGGGCGAGCAGTATCCGTCCAAGTAGGACACTGCTGTGATGTAATGTCAGGCTTAGTGGTATCCGTCCAAGTGTGACACTGCTGTCATGCACTCTCAGGCTGAGCGCTATCCGTCCAAGTAAGACAAGGTATGATGTAATGTGAGGTTGAACAGTATCGCTGTGATGCAATCCGTCCAAGTCATATTCAGGAGAGACTGGCAATATCAGGCTCAGAGCAATCCATCCAAGTCGTTTGGGGCATCCTTCAACATCAGGTTCAGCGCAATCCGTCCAAGTTGTATTCAGGAGAGACTGGCAATATCAGGCTCACAGCATTCCATCCAAGTCATATTCAGGAGAGACTGGCAGTATCAGGCTCAGAGCATTCCGTCCAAGTGGTATGGTGCATCCTTCAACATCAGGTTCAGTGCAATGTCAGGCTCAGCAGCATCCGTCCAAGTCGGACAGTGCTGCGATGCAATATCAGGCGGAGTGGCATCCATCCAAGTTGTATCCAGGTATTGCGCAATGTCAGGCTGAGTGGTATCTGTCCAGTGCTGGGATGCAATGTCAGGCTCAGCGGCCTCCCACAAAGTTGCTCACAGATGAGCAGCACTCAGGGAAAGTGAAGTGAAGGTGTATTCCCGACCCAAGAGCGTCCGTCTGCAGAAGGAGTGTAATCTATGTCAAATGACAAATGCGTAGCTAGAACACTCATTGCATGCGCAAAATCTAAACTTGAGAAGGGTTTAGTGCATGTATATATCCCCATCTAGTAAGTCCGTTTAGCGCCTCGAGCCAAACAAAATACGTAATAGAAGCTGTAATGCATCTGTTACAACATGAGAATCAAAAGCATTACGTGCCAAATAAACTAATAAGCTCCACGATCAGTCGGCTACCAAACCAACATGTAACAATAGCGATGCAGCTTCTAGTTCACATCAGGGTTTAGGGTTGATTGGGACTCGTAGGATGATGTAGGATGGTAAACCCTAGCTTAACCCTAATGGACCCTAACCACCCAGGGTTTCCATATATGGCAATGTAAAGTCATGCAATGTCAGGCTGAGTGTGGTGCATCCAAGACGGATATGGCTGTGGGGCAATGTCAGGGCAAGCAGTATCCGTCCAAGTAGGACACTGCTGTGATGTAATGTCAGGGTTAGTGGTATCCGTCCAAGTGTGACAGGTGTGAAGCAATGTCAGGTGGCATCTTAGTTCATGGGGATGGGCATCCATCCAAGTGCGACAAGCTATTATGCAGTGAGAGGGTGATTTTCAAGTGTGACAATGGTGTCATGCATGAATCTTGTAACCCATTGCCTATATCTGCATTGCCATCATCTACTTATCTCGGCGTATATGATGACGGCAAAGCCTGCAGAATACAGATATGAATGAGTTAGTATAAGTCCTGAACTTAAGATTGCACCATAGCTGGATATGTGGACGGATGGTGCTCAGCGTGACATTGCATGATAGCAGTGTCCGATCGGACGGATGCCATTGAGCCTGAGATTGCATGACAGCAGTGTCACACTTGGACGGATAGCGCTCAGCCTAAGATTGCATGCGAGTGTCCTACTTGGACGGATAGCGCTCAGCCTGAGATTGCATGACAGCGGTGTCACACTTGGACGGATACTGTTCAGTTGACATTGCATCATAGCTTAGGCTGAGCGCTATCCGTCCAAGTGTGACACTGCTGTGATGCAATCTCAGGCTCAGCGGCATCCGTCCAAGTCGGACAGTTCTGCGATGCAGTGTCAAGCTGAGCGGTATCCGTCCAAGTGTGACATTGCTGTCATGCAATCTCATGCTGAGCGGTATCCGTCCAAGTGTGACACTGCTGTCATGCAATTTCAGGCTGAGCGCTATCCGTCCAAGTAGGACACTGCTGTCATGCAATCTCAGGCTGAGCGCTATCCGTCCAAGTGTGGACACTGCTGTCATGCAATCTCAGGCTGAGCGCTATCCGTCCAAGTCGGACAGTGCTGCGATACAATGTCACGCTGAGTGGCATCTGTGATGCAATGTCAGGCTGAGCGGCATCCATCCAAGTAGGACAGGCTCAAATGTGTGACGAAATACAGACGATAGATGTGTACTCGATGGAGGTGTACTCGATGTTATCAAAGAGATTGCAGTTCAAGTGCAATATATATCGAACTGCGACCTCAGAGTCGTCCGTCCAAAGTATGAGTGTAATCTGTGAAATATGACAAATGCTCAAGAGCCATAATAGTATGAAATGACACAGCATTCATGCATCCAAACTGCCATAGATCCTAGCGCATGTATCTATCCCCATCTGGTAAGTCCGTTCGAATCTCCCATTATGTAAATAGAAGCGGTAGTACTTCTATTTACCAGATCAGACTCTACGCCTGATAAGAAGCACGATCATTTGTCCACAAGGTAATACGTAACAAAATCTATGAAACTTCTATATCACGTCAAGGTTAATATATAAATAGAAGCGGTGGTGCATCTATTACCTACAATCAAGTAGCCTGACACGTAACAGAAGCGATGGGGCATTAATTCCCGTCAGGTTATCAAACAGAACACATGGTGAGTGAATATATAAATCAGGACGATCCAGTGGACGCTATCATTCTTCCTTCCTCTGGTCGTCGCGATGCCCACTACTTCAGGCTGGTTGTTATTGCGCGCCCTGCTGTTCACGAAGCTTGAGATCAATAAGGAGATCTTCAGCTTGTACGATCAAGACGTAACGAACCAACAATTTGGAATTTCACGCGTGTCAAATACACTCAGCCCCGACGATCCTCCCGATTTCGTCAAAGAGGCAGAGGTTTTTCTATCATATATATCATGTCTACGGAATGCCGCGGCCAAGGATCTCAGGGACGTTACGACACTCGGGACGGCTCAGGGCATTAGCGTGTGGAAGTCCTTCTCAAAGAAAGTCACCTGCAAAATTAACAGCATCGTCGAGGAGGAAATGAACCAAACGGGAGTTCATCCCACCAACTCATGAGCCTCGCAGAGGTGGACGCGTGGCCGCGGATGGCCGACCATGTACGGCGCACGAGTTGCCAACTCGTGTACAAGTCGCTTGATCGGCGACCGTAACGCACTCAAACCATCCGGTTTTACGACATCGACTATCTTTCAATCATTTGTTGCGCTCAATTATGATCGAATGCGGCGCCAATTTAAAAAAGTCACACAGCGCGGGAACAATGCTGCCGACGCCCTGGAAAAGTGTTTACAGTAAGTGACGTGTGGTTGGATTGGAACACCAGGACTGACCAAGAGGTAGCCATCCAGCAACGGGAAAGCGTGAAGAACGCTGACTTGCAAGACCTAATGCGGGTGGTGAGAGACTTTCAAAAGCACGGTGCGGCTGCCGAATTTGGCAGAGAAGGCGACGGTGGTGGAAGAGTTTATCCAGCATTGGTTGTTGGAACTCGGGGTCGATCCTGATCTTCTCAAGATTGATGAGAAGGACAGGGACAGAGGTAAGATATCGTGAATTGAAGATGCGGTGCTGACGATAAGCAGTTGGAGGCAGCGCGACGGCAGAATAAAATCAAGTTAGACCCGAACGACCTGGCAGATGCGGAGGCTGTAGAGCGAACGAAAAATATGTTCCTGGAATTCTTCGAGAACGACGAAGATCAACCGTTCAGCCTGGAGAATGTTCGAGCGGGTACGCTTTGGGAGCAAGCGACGAGCGAAGATATGGGGGTAGAAGGGATGTGTTCGAGGAGCACTGAAGAGCTGAACGCGCTGCTCGGGTTTCAAGAGGTGAGTTATAAATGGATAGGAGTGGTCGCTGGCTTATTGATGGTCGGATGGGTTAAAGGAAAGGCCGTTCGTGTGGAACAACTTCAAACGGATGGACAACATTGGGAATGCGTGGGAGGCTGAGAAGGAGGAGGAGGCAAGGCCCTATCTGCAAGGAGGTGAGGGAATGGAGCCTGTTCGACTTCTGTGGCATCAGCTGGTGGGAGTGGCGGCGATGGCCAGCAAGGCATGGGTGGGGCAGGACGGTGAGACGGCCTTCGGGATGCTGTTGGCCGACGATGTAGGCGTTGGGAAAACAGCGCAGGTGATGGCGAGCATCGCGTTCACACAATTTGTGTATGAATGCGAGCAGCGGGAGCAGCCGCGACCTCCGGTGATTGGTACGTGTGTCAAGTACAAAACTTATGTGTTCTGACATTTGAGTAGCGGACAAACCGTCCTTCATGGGGAAAGGGCGGGTGCCCAACGCCCCTCATGTGATTATCGTCCCCAACTCCCTCGTGAATCAATGGCGTCGAGAGTTGAAGACTTTCTTCAAGCCATACGTCATTGATATTTTTGTCCTGCCAACGCAAAAGGCACGACTCCAAAGTACTTCGCAGCTACGCCTGACAGTGTGTGGCACAAGTCGAAGCATGAAATGATTCGACGCATTGTGTTGGTTCCACACTCGGTGAGTAAGCACAATGAAGGAAGATGATAGAATTGATAAAGTGGGCAGGTCTTCGGGTCGCTGACGAGTATGTCGTTCTTGGGATCGAGGGAGGGTGGAGCGAAAGCGTGCGTAGATGATCAGCGGACGCTATTACAAGATGGGGCCGATTTCTTTCAAACGCCATGGTGTACGGCGTGGATCGACGAGGCACACGAGTTTCGAACTGTGGGCCGGTTATTCAACGGGGCGGTACAAATGGGCTTCAAGACACACATGATGAATGTGTGCACGGCAACGCCCCTGTTCACGAAACCGGAGGTGAGCTGTATCCGTCCATGGACGGATAGCTACTGACGACTACTTTTACTTGTCTGCATGCCTTACCTGTCCTGCAATGTCCAGGTGAGCTCGTATCCGTCCACGGACGGATAGCTACTGACCACTACTTTTACTTGTCTCGCATGCCTTACCTGTCCCTGCAATGTCCAGGTGAGCTCGTACCCGTCCACGGACGGATAGCTACTGACCACTACTTACTTGTCTTGCACGTTTTATGTGTCCTTGCAATATCCAGGTGAGCATGTATCCGTCCACGGACGGATAGCTGCTGACCACTCCTTTGACTTGCCTCGCACGCCTTACCTGTCATTGCAATGTCCAGGTGAGCTTGTATCCATCCATGGACGGATAGCAACTGACCACTACTATGACTTGTCTCCCACGCCTTGCCTGTCCTTGCAATGTCCAGGTGAGCGTGTATCCGTCCATGGACGGATAGCTACTGACCACTGCTTTCATCTCCGTCTCACCTTTCATCCGGTCCTCCAATAATATCCAGGTAAGCGTTTCTCCATCCAAGGACGAATACATAGAGCTGAAGAGTCGATAAGGATACTATTAACCTTGGACGAATTATCCGCGCGCCGCGGTTGTCTCTCGATCAAGGCTACCTCTTCGAGAAGGACTCCAGGAGGGAAGTTGGACGCATAGCGGTTTCCATCACCGCAGACGAATTGAAAGAAATTCGTCAGGCTCAGCAGGCCCAGCTGCTAGGACGTCAAGTCACGATGCCGCTTGCCCGGCAAAACCTCGAGGATAAGAAAGTAGCGTGGGTGAAAGATATCCAAAAACGGTTTGACGGCCATCTGATTCGTCGCGACAAAAACTCGAAACACTTTGATGGTCAACCCATCAACGACTTGGAGCCGTACGAGCTTCACATGATTCCCGTCACGCTGCAGGACTGGGAGCTCCAAGTACTGGCAAATTCGATGGGCGACACGCTATCGAAGAAGCGGGATGGTAGCTTGGGTGATATCACGAGCGAGGTACGTATCTGTCCGGAACCAAATAGATGGCGCTAACAACATTTAGAAATTCTATATATATTATCGGCTAAACATGGTATACCCCATTGGCACCAGCGACGAGCGGCGGAAGACGTTCCCTACATTTAAATCCAAGGAGGAGTGGGACGCCAAGCCGGGAAGCAAGCTGGCGATGCTAATCAAGATATTACAACATCTGCTATCATCGGACGATATCGACCACTTGACGGTGGACGGCGAGCAAGTGGTTTTTCCGGATCCGCCCGCAAACCCGCAGTCCCGGCAAAGAAAGATACTCGTCTACTACGAGTATCCCACCTCGACGGATACTGTTCGTACGGCGCTCGAGGTCAATGGTATCGTGCCAATTGTGATCAACGGCAAATCATCTATAAAGCAGCGGGATCACAGTGTGCAGCGCTTCATTCAAAGCAACAACGTGGATGAGCGTGTACTGCTGTTCTCAAGAGTTGGAGCAGCAGGATTGAACTTGGCATGCGCCGACGTTGTGATTTTATATGTAAGCTGCATTATAAACTCTCATCACATAGCTGACCAGCTATCAGGATACGGTCTGGAGTGATCAACTAACAGCGCAGATCATCGGGCGCGCGCATCGACTGGGGCAGACGAAAAAGGTACACGTGTATCAAATCTTGGCCGTCGGCACAACCGACATTATCATTACGTCGCTCGCTCGCGAGAAAAATACCATGCTGCAGGCACTGCTGAATAAGTCCCGGCAGATCGCGCCGGGGTTGGAACAATTCATGGATCCCAACGAACAGGTCGAGGAGTTGGAGGAGGAGATGCCGGAGGTTGAGGAAGTTGAGGCAGAAAGTGCTGGAAAACGGAAGTCTAAGGGAACGCGCGGCAAGAAGAAGGCAGAAAAGGCCGCGAGCTCGTCGCAGGCGCCACGCCGTAGCAAGAAAGGTAAGGGGAAAGGTGGTCCATCAACAACATCGGACGAACCTCCAACTCCTGCGCCAGCAACTGGTTCGTCCACAATTCCAGGTGCATCTCATATGTCACCCGCCCCCACGCCAGGCCCCGAGGCTTTGCGATCAGAGCCTGAACCCGTCCTCGTCCCTGTCCCCGACATTGTTGAGCCAATCGCACTCCCGCCACCAGTGCCTGCCCCCTCCGCAACTCCGCCGCCACCAAGCCCTCTTACGCCCCCCCCTCCGACTGATCCTGATCAGCAGATGGCATCACTGCCGGCAGCAGCAGCATCGTCTTCCAAGCGCCCTCTATCGTCGCCTGACGATGAAACGCGCCGCCGAACTCTCCGCCGTCGAACGGCGCTCCCCGAGGCAGACGGTGATCACGACGTTAATCCGCAGGTCAGCAGAGTTGGCGCGAGCGGGATCGTGAACAAAAAGCGTGGAGCCCGTGGTTGATCGTTGATTGTTGGCCTGTTGCCGCAAACATTGTTTGTAGGACTCGTCGCGTGTACATTGAGTACATTAATTTCTGTAGTGTTGCCCAAACATCTTGCAAAATTGGGTGTGATGAATTGATCGGACAATGCTACAGCATCAGTGAATTCAAAAGTCAAGATACTACATACATGTCTAACTGACTTAATAAGGCCTAGATAATACAGACAAAATAAGTGAGTAAGAGTATTTCAGCTGCTTTGTCTTATATACCACCTTGGACGGAAAACGCTGAGCGTGACATTGCTGCACATCTCCAATATGCCAAGGACAGATTCGTCTGAGCCGGACATTGCAACATGTCACACACGACTTGGACGGACTGCGCTGCGCCTAACCATCAAGTTGATTGTAACGTACGACTTGGACGGATTGCTCTGAGCCAGACATTGCAGTACGCCACACGCTGATAGTGCCTGAACATGACTTGGACGGACTGCTGTGAACAACAGAATGCTCCTGTCTCCTTCCCGCGACTTGGACGGATCGCTCTGAGCCTGGTATTGCTGTGAGCCTGATATGTTCCATAACGACTTGGACGGATTGCTCTTAGCTTGACATTGCAGTTCGCCACAAGCGACTCGGACGGATTGCTCTGCACTAATACCCGTGTCTCCTTTCCACGACTTGGACGGATCGGTTTGAGCCTGACAATGTAGTACACCACAAACGACTTGGACGGACTGCTCTGAACCACACAATGCTCCTGTCTCCTTCCCAGGACGTGGACGGATTGCTCTGTGCCTGGTATTGCTGTGAGCCTGACATGTTCCATAACGACTTGGACGGATTGCTCTTAGCTTGACATTACAGATCGCCACAAACGACCCGGACGGATTGCTCTGCACTAATACCTGTGTCTCCTTTCCACGACTTGGACAGATCGCTAGAATACAGATAGGAATGAGTTAGTATACAAGTCCTGACCTTGACATTGCACCATAGCTGGATACTTGGACGGATGGCGCTCAGCGTGACATTGCATGACAGCAGTGTCCGACTCGGACGGATGCCATTCAGCCTGAGATTGCATGACAGCGGTGTCACAGTTGGACGGGTAGCGCCCAGGTGGCGTCCTACCCGTCCAAGTGTGACACCGCTGTCATGCAATCTCAGATGACATCCTATCCGTCCAAGTGTGAAATGGCTGTCATGCAATCTCAGGCTAAGCGCGATCCGTCCAAATAGGACAAGGTATGATGTAATGTGAGGTTGAGCAGTATCCGTCCAAGTGTGACACTGCTGTACAATCCTTCCATGACGTTTTCAGGAGAGATTGGCAATATCAGGCTCGAAGCATTCCGTCCACGTCGTATTCAGGAGTTACTGGCAATATCAGGCTCAGCGCATTCCGTCCAAGTCATTTGGGCATTCTTCAACATCAAGTTCAGCGCAATCCGTCCAAGTCGTATTCAGGAGTTACTGGCAATATCAGGGTCAGCGCCTTCCGTCCAAGTCGTTTGGGGCATTCTTCAACATCCGGTTCAACGCAATCCGTCCAAGTCATATTCAGGAGAGACTGGCAATATCAGGCTCAGCCCATTCCGTCCAAGTCGTGTGGGGCATCCTTCAACATCAGGTTCAGCGCAATGTCAGGCTCAGCGGCATCCGTCCAAGTCGGACGGTGCTGCGATGCAATGTCACGCTGAGCGGCTTCCGTCCAAGTCGTATACAGGTATTACGCAATGTCAGGCTGACTAGTATCCGTCCAAGTACAAGCTTCAGGGGCCCCGCCGTCTCGCCCCTTCAGCTTGTCCGTCCAAGTATGACAGTGCTGGGATGCAGTGTCAGGATCAGTGGCTTCCCACAACATTGCTCCCAGATGAGCAGCGCTCATGGAAAGTGAAGTTATGGTGTATTCCAGGGCCAAGAGCGTCCGTCCGCAGAGGGAATGTAATCTATGTCAAATGACAAATGCGTAGGTAGAACACTCATTGCATCCGCGACACCTACACTGGAGAAGGGTCTAGCGCATGTATATATCCCCATCTAGTAAGTCCGGTTAGCACCTCGAGCCAAAACGAAATACGTAAATAGAAGCCGTCATGCATCTGTTACGACATGAGAATCAAAAGCATTACATACCAAATAACCTAATAAGCTCCACGATCAGTCGGCTACCAAATCAACACGTAACAATAGCGATGCAGCTTCTATTTCACGTCAGGGGTATCAACTAGAATTCATGGTGAGTGTGTATATAAATCAAGACCATAGTCCGTTAGGCGCCTTCATTCCTCCTCCACATTTTTAACCCATTTGCTAAGTCGTACCATTTTGCTAATCATGCCCACCACCGCAGGCTGGTTGTTGCTCCGCGCTCTCCTCTTTTCGAAGCTTGAAATCGAGAAGGAGATCGTCAGGTTGTACGATCACGATGTCACTAACGAGGTCCTTGGGATTACGAGAGTCGCGCGTACCATCAGCCCCGACGATCCTCCTGTGGTCGTCCAAGACGTCGAAGCGTTTCAATCATACATCTCGTGTCTGCGGAACGCGTCGCCCAAGGACCTCAAGGACGTCTCAACGCTTGGGACGGCGCAAGGGATAGCGGTATGGAAGGCCTTCTCAAAGAAGGTCATGCGTAAGATCAGCGGCGTGGTGGAGGAGGAGATGAAGCTTACGGGGGTTCATCCAACTCAGTTGATGAGCCTCGCGGAGGAGGACGCGTGGGCGCTCGGGTGGCCAGGCATGTACGGTGCACGAGTGGCGAATTCCTGCACGAGCAACCTGATTGGGGACCGCAACGCACTCAAACCAGCCGGGCTGACGACAGCAACAATCCTTCAGTCATTCGTCTCGCTCAATTACGATCGGATGCAGCGCGGCTTCAAAAAAGTGTTGAAGCACGGCAACAAGGCCGCAGAAGAGCTCCAAACAATCTATAGCAGTAAGTGAAATCAACCGGTTCGGTTTGAAATCCGCTGAACCAGGGGATAGCTATCCAAAAGCGGGATCCGGTGAAAATTGCCGACGTGCAAGACTTGATGCGTGCGGTGAAGGTGTTTCGAGCGGCAACATTGCTACTGCCGAATCTGACGGAGACTGCGAGCGGTGCGGAAGAATTCATCCGATTTCGATTATTGGACCTTGGGGTCGACCCGGAAATGCTGAAAATTGATGAGAAAGATATGGGCAAAAGTGAGATATCTTTGTCTAAAGAAATAGTACTGACGAAGTATAGTTGACGCTGCGCGGCGACAGCACAAGGTGAAGATTGACCCGAACGATTTAGCAGATGCGGAGGCAGTAGAGCGGACGAAGAACATGTTTTTGGAGTTCTTTGAAAGTGACGAAGATCAACCCTTCAGTATAGAAAACGTTCGTGCGGGGACGCTGTGGGATCAGGCGACGGATGAAGACATGGGGGTGGAGGAGATGTTTTTGAAGAGCACCGAGGAGCTTAACGCATTGTTAGGATTTCAGGAGGTCAGTGAACGATGCGCGATGGCGGTTATTGACTTACGTTGTGTGGATTCCTTGGTTGATGACAGGAACGGCCGTTCGTATGGAATAATTTCAAGCGAACGGATAATATTGGCAATGCGTGGGAGGCACACAAGGATGAGGAGAAAGTGGCGTATATGCAGGGCGGTGAGGGAATGGAACCGGTGCGCCTCCTCTGGCATCAATTGGTGGGTGTTGCGGTGATGGCCAGCAAGGCCTGGGTGGCGCAGGACGGGGAGGGGACCTTCGGGATGCTCTTGGCGGACGATGTGGGTGTCGGCAAAACCGCGCAAGTCATGGCGAGCATTGCATTCACGCAATTCGTGTATGAATGCGAGCAGCAGCAGCAGCCGCGACCGGCATTGATCAGTAAGTGTGTTGGAAGGGGGATATGATGTGGGCTGATTATTGGGCAGCGGAAAAACTGTCGTTCATGGGGAAAGGGCGGGTGCCAAACGCCCCGCATGCAATCATTGTGCCGAACTTGCTCGTCAACCAATGGCGTCGGGAGCTGAAGACATTCTTCAAGCCCTACGTCATTGATATATTCGTCCTGCCGACACAGAAGGCGCGGCTACCAACATATTTTGCAGAGATGGTGGATGGTGTTTGGCATCAATCCAAACACGAGATGATCAGACGCATTGTGTTGGTGCCTCACTCGGTGAGTAAGGAATATGACAGATAATGACAACACTGATAGTGTAAGTAGGTCTTTGGGTCTCTGACGAGCATGTCCTTCTTGGGATCGAGAGAAGGAGGAGCGAAGGCGTGTGTGGATGACAAGCGGTCGCTCCTACAAGATGGGGCTGACTTTTTCAAAATGGCATGGTGTACGGCGTGGATTGACGAGGCCCATGAGTTTCGCACTGTGGGTCGACTGTTCCACGGGCGGTGCAGATGGGGTTCAACACTCACATGATGAATGTCTGCACCGCTACACCTTTGTTCACGAAACCAGAGGTGAGCTCGTATCCGTCCATGGACGGATAGCTACTAACCACTGGTTTCATCTGCTTCCCACGCACACGTGGCCTGTGGACTTTCAGGTGAGTACTTTCCGTCCATGGACGGACAGCCACTAACGAAGAACTTGAATTCTCTCCTGTGCGCCGATTGTGACATTCAGGTGAGCCCGCATCCGTCCATGGACAGATAGCTGCTGACAAGAACCTTCATCTATCTCCCACTTGTGCGGTGCGGTTGCAATCTCCAGGTGAGTGTATATCCGTCCTTGGACGGATACACTACTGACTAGACCGTAAACGTTTCATGTGCCTCCCACGCGCTGCATATAATACAGGTTAGCCCGTATCCGTCCCCAGACGGACATCTCAGAGCTGACCATTGAAAAGGATACAATAAATCTCGGTCGAATTATCCGAGCGCCGCGGCTGTCCCTCGACCAAGGACACCTGTTCGAGAAGGATTCGAGGAGAGAAGTTGGACGTATCGCTCGATCCATCACCGCTGACGAATTGAAAGACATTCGTCAAGCTCAGCAAGCACAGCTCCTCGGGCGTCAAGTCTCAATGCCGGTTGCGCGGAAGAACCTCGAGGACAAGAAGGTTGCATGGGTGAAGGACATCCAAAGACGATTCGATGGACACCTTATTCGTCGAGACAAAAACTCCAAGCGGTTTGATGGTCAGCCCATCAACGATTTGGAGCCATATGACCTCCACATGATTCCCGTCACGTTGCAAGATTGGGAGTTACAGGTATTAGCAAATTCAATGGGCGACACTATGTTGAAGAAGCGGGATGGTTCGTTGGGAGACATCACGAGCGAGGCAAGTGTCACATAGTCCAACACAAATCAATTGCGCTAACGACAAGTAGAAATTTTATATCTACTATCGGCTCAACATGGTGTACCTGATCGGCACTAGCGACGACCGGCGGAAAACATTTCCCAAGTTTCAATCAAAAGAAGAGTGGGATGCGAAGCCGGGCAGCAAGCTCGCAATGTTGATCAAGATTTTGCAACATCTGCTTGCAGCGGACGACGTCGAGCATCTGACCGTCAACAACGAGCAAGTTGTATTTCCAACTCCGCCTGAAAACCCTCAATCGCGAAAGAGGAAGATCCTCGTTTACTACGAGTATCCCACCTCGACGGATACTGTTCGCACTGCGCTGGAAGTCAACGGAATCGTGCCGATTGTGATCAACGGCAAATCATCGATCAAGCAGCGGGACCAAAGTGTCCAGAAGTTCATCCGAAGCAACAACGTGAACGAGCGGGTGCTACTGTTCTCGAGAGTAGGGGCAGCGGGTTTGAACTTGGCATGCGCCGACGTGGTCATTCTTTATGTAAGTTTCATTAAGAGCTCTTATCACCTAGCTGACCAGCTGTCAGGATACTGTGTGGAGCGATCAACTCACAGCGCAGATCATTGGGCGTGCGCATCGACTCGGGCAAACTAAGAAGGTACATGTGTATCAAATCTTGGCAGTCGGTACTACCGACATCATCATTACATCACTTGCTCGCGAGAAGAACACGATGCTGCAGGCGTTGCTCAACAAGTCACGCGAGATTGCGCTGGGGTTGGAGCAATTCATGGATCCAACGATCGAGATCGAAGACGAGGATGACGTAGAGGTCGTGGATGAGGCAGAGGTCGTGGATGGGCAAGAAGCTGCTAAAGGCAAGGGGAAGGCGAAAGCAACGAAAGGGAAGAAGAAGAAGTCCGACAAGGTTGCGAGCACGTCGAAGCCAGCAGGCCGTAGCAAGAAGGGAAAAGGGAAAGCTGGTACGTCGACGATGACGGATGCGCAAGAACCCGCTGCGCCTCAACCAGAGGAAAGGGGAAACTCCTCCCTCGAACGGCCGAGCTCACAAGAGCCGCCTGAGGTACCTGGTGGACCTGCGTTCCCCGATCCCGTCCCCGAAAGTGTAGAGCCCACCGCAACGCCGCCACCACCGCCCCCCACAACTCCGCCACCGCCGCCAAGCCCGCCTATGCCCCTGCCACCGACAGATGTTGATCAGCCGATGGCGTCACCGCCAGCTGCAGGAGGCAATTCCAACAAGCGCCCGCTGTCATCACCAGATGATGACACGCGCCGCCGGACTCTGCGGCGTCGCACGGACCTACCTGAGGCAGGCGGCAACCGCTAAAACCCTAAACCCTAAACCCTAAAACCCTAAACCCTAAACCCTAAACCAACCAACCTAAACCCTAACCCTAAAACCCTAAACCCTAAACCCTAATAACCCTAAAACCTAAACCCTAAAACCTAAACCTAAAAACAAATAAACCCTAAAACCCTAAACCCTAAACCCAAAGAATCCGTCCAAGTCGTTTGTGACGCACTGCTATGTCAGCTTCAGAGCACTCCGTCCAAGTCGTAGTCAGTATAATCTTTACGGTCAGGCTCAGTCCATTCCGTCCAAGTCGTTTGTGACGCACTGCAATGTCAGCCTCAGAGCACTCCGTCCAAGTCGTGTGGGACGTACGTTAATGTGAACCTCAGAACAATCAGTCAGGATATACTTCACGGCCAGGCTCAGTCCCTTCCGTCCAAGTCGTTTGGGAAGTACTGCAATGTCAGGATCAGAGCAATCCGTCCGAGTCGTAGTCATGATGAACAGCTATGATCAATCTCAGAGCAATCCGTCCATCTTGCATTGAGGATAGACGGGCAATACAGCCCCACAACACTCCGTCCATATCCTATTGGAGAGATACAGCAATGTCACGCTCAGGGTAGTCTGTCCAAGTTGGTATACAATCTCAATCCAGCAAAGACGCTGACATAATATCGCTCACTCATTCTTGAATGTAGTATTTAGGCTTTATTAATTCAATTATGCTTGAATGGAGTATCTAGGCTTCATACATTCACTTATGCTTGTCTGCAGTAGCTTCGGATCAATTCACATCACACAATTTGGCACATATGGTTTTGTCAAAAAACGAACACAAATAGCTAAGTGATTGTACAAAAAAGATGTCCTACACAACTGTTCGGGGCGACCGGTCAATGTTCAACGCTCAACGACGGGATCCACGCTTCTTGTTCACGATGCTGCTCGCGCCAACCTGCTCACCTGTGGTTGTCGTCTTCATCG
>JAEBUS010000109.1:0-37808 GCA_023014475.1 Amanita pallidorosea | reverse complement strand
TTGCTCTCCACCGTTTCCCTCTGCTGCTTGTTCTCTGCCTTTTCCTCTGCTACCCGCATACGGTCTCACTCTACCTGCCAGTAACTTTGTCACATATGTCACAAGACAGTGACCAACGATGATGATCTTGTACCATCAACGGCTCGAGTGCTCAAGAGCCCTACATGGAGTGCAAGGTGAGGTGGGATGTGGGGCGAGCTGTGTGAGGACAGCTGGATGCTATGGTAAGCCCTCTCTGCATCCCTCCAATGCCGCAATTCCAGCATTAGAGCATTTTATGTTATGGATGATGCCCTCGTCGTGGTTCGATCTAAGTCAACAGTGACAAGCAGAGTCTCGGTCCGCTCCCAGCCACTGGACAAAGAGTTTAGACGCTAAGTCAACGATGACAAAGGTCTTGAGAATGATGAAGAAGAAGAGCGTCGAGTTCAAGCGAGGTTGAGAGCCAAACCTTCTAAGTTGGAACTGAGGTTACTCTAAGATACAGCGGGTTTATATACATCTGGAGAACAAAGTAAACCGAAAAAAGGAATGAGGCTGTAGCTACCTGAGAAAGGAAATGTGAAAGTAACTACGAAGAGAGATAGCGTCCAGGCTGTACATTGCGCAGTAATGATGGATATGAAATGGCCCTACTGAGACATGGAGATAAACGAAAAGGAAACTGTAACATTACCCCTTTCGTATGCGAGAAGTCACCGACTTCTACCATGAATTTGTCCAACCGTGATCTTGCTGGACTCCAAACCAACTGATAATATTGCCGACGTCCTTGTCGGCAGTCTCCACTCGCCACTGTAAGCTCTGGACTGCTCGTTGCAACTGTTTCGCCTAGCGAGCATCGCGTCCCGTGCTTCATAAGTAAGAGTGTGCGGGGTCAGTCGTGAGGGTGAGGGCGGTAATAAAATCGAGGGGCTCGGAAACAAATTGAAATAGGTGACCAAGGTGGCGAGGTTGTCGCTGACATTGTCAAGCATGGCGTTGCAGGGGCGGTGACGATGGGCGGAGCGGGTATGATGGGGACAGTGACGGTATCTGCCAGTTCTGCTGGGTGCTCATGTAGTTCGGGAGGTCGGCGAATTCGAAGTCGTCAATCGTGATGGTGGTATTAACAGAGACCTTGAGCGGGAGGTCCTGGGGCGGTGGCGAGGAAGGGCGAGAGGATGGCAGCGGGTTCAACAATAAACAATGGCCAATGCGGTGACCAGGAGGGCAAAAGCGAAGCAATGAGGTAGGCGACGGTTGGTGAAGATAGCAGACATGATATAACGAATATGTTAGGGGATTCGAGGTCTTTACACTTAGCCACATATCCTGGCGGACTCCGATCGGAGTCTGTCGGAGTCTGATCGGAGTCTGATCGGAGTCGATTCAGACTCTGGTTGGACTTGAGGTCAGTGTGACACCAGCCAATTTCCATCTCATGTCTGATCAGAGTCTGATCAGACTCTGGTCGGATCTCTGGTCGGACTCTAGGAGTCTGATAGGAGTCTGAGCTCGGAGTCCTCGGGACTGTTCTCTGATCGGAGTCTGTCGAGTCTGATCGGAGTCTGATCGGAGTCCGATCAGACTCTGGTTGGACTTGAGGTCAGTGTGACACCAGCCAATTTCATCTCATGTCTGATCAGAGTCTGATCAGACTCTGGTCGGACTCTGTCGGACTCTAGGAGTCTTTTTGGGTAATTTTTTGGGTATTCTTTATATTTATCTGATTTTTTTTAATATTTTTTCAATTATAACCAAAATCAACCAATGAAAAGCACTGTACATACCAGGAATCGAACTCTCAGTCACACATAAGTGTGACATTAGCCAAATAAACTGCTGTGCACGCAGCCAGTTGGATGTGGCTGCCTAACAGCACTATAGGCATTACATAGCCACCTGCCTTTTTTGGACTACCCAGAGGGTTCTGCCTGCGTCCTCACACTCGCTCATTGCCACCCCACCACAACCCTCGACTCCTGCGCCCAATGCCCGACACCCGCTCCAGTGCACCGAGGTCCGAAGCGGCCATCCCGACTCCCACCGCCCATTGCCTCACGCAAGCGAGGGCTTGTCCAGCGCTGACGCAAACCGGAGCCAAAAAAGTGAGGACAGCCCGCCAAGCGAGACAGAAGGGCAGGTGGCTGTCAGCAAGCAAGGCGGCTCCAAACGAGGACCTGAAAGCGACGAGGAGCAAGCCTCGCAAAGGTGCGTATGCACCTCTTTCAAATTCCACATACTAACTATGTCCCTGACAACTCCCCCATCTGCCACCTCACTGCCGCCACCTCCACGACTTGTTCGCCTCATCGAACCGCCCTGCGCCACCACGTCACTGCCACCATCTCTGCCCACGACCACAACGCAACCACACCCGATGCCCGACCCACGTCCTGCCACTGCCACCATGCCCACCGTCCTCTAACCTGCCACCGCCACGCACCCGCAACCCCACGCACCCGCCACTACAACGAACCGCCCACCCGTCATCCCCTGCGACTCAACCGGTCACAACCGCCGCCACGAACCGCCCGCAACCATGCCCATCCACCTGCGACTCAACCGGCCAAAACCGCCAACGCGAACCGCCCGCAATCACGCCCCGTCACCGACTGCGACTCAATCACCCACAACCGCTGCCACGAATCGCCCGCAACCACGCCCCGTCACCGACTGCGACTCAACTGCCCTCAATCGCTGCCACAAACCGCCCGCAACTGCTACCATGAACCACCCGCAACCACGCCTAACCCCATCCACCTGCGACTCAACCCCCGCCACGAACCGCCCGCAACCGCCGACGCGAACGGCCTGCAATCACGCCCCGTCATCGACTGCGACTCAACCACCCACAACCGCCGCCACGAACCACCCGCAACCGCCGACGCGAACCACCCGCAACCACGCCCTCCACGCCCACCGTCCTCTAACCTGCCACCGCCACGCACCCGCAACCCCACGCACCCGCCACTACAACGAACCGCCCACCCGTCATCCCCTGCGACTCAACCGGTCACAACCGCCGCCACGAACCGCCCGCAACCATGCCCATCCACCTGCGACTCAACCGGCCACAACCGCCAACGCGAACCACCCGCAACCACGCCCTGTCACCGACTGCGACTCAACCACCCACAACCGCCGCCACGAACCGCCGACACAAACCGCCCGCAATCACGCCCATCACTGGCTACGACTCAACTGCCCTCAACTGCCACCACGAACTGCCACGAAACGCCACGAACCACCACGAACTGCCCGCAACCATGCCTAACCCCATCCACCTGCGACTCAACACCTGCAACTGCTGCTATGAACCACCCACAACTGACTGACTGCGACCCAATTTTGCATGACCACTTTCCTTCTACCAGGAAGCCACAACAAAGGTGTGTATGATATTTTATTTATTTCATTGTGTTAACTATGCTTCAGGGCTGAGACAGTTCTTGAGCAGAGTGGGCTCAGCATTGCCCCACCCCCTCGTCCTCATCCTCGTCCTCGCCCCATCAAAGTGGCCAGTACTGAAGAGGAATGTAAGATGTTACTCCTGAATTAGATTTTTTTCTTGCTCAATTAAACAATATTCAGACAAACCAGAACAACAAGCAGAAGACTCCCTTGAAGGGCAAGTACTGACTAGAGGAGGTTCTGGGAAGGAAAAAGACTCAACTGTTATGATTAAGGGTAGGTGGAGAATGTGTTCCATCTCAATGACTTTCTAATTTATTTGAATTCAGACAAGTCTGTAGAGTGGGATCCTATAAAGGAAATGGAGACAACTGATATCATTAATGGTAATGTCAAGAATCTGTTTTCATTTCATTGACTTTCTAATTTAATGAATTTAGACCAGTGTGAAGAGTATGGTTCTGGGGAGGAAAAAGATACAATTGATGATACTAGTGGTAACTCAAGAACCTGTTTCTGTGCCGGTGACTTTTAACTTTATGAATTTAGACAAATCTGAAGAGAGTGACGAGAAGGAAAGAGATGAAGCATCCAACAATAGTGGTAAGTTGAGAAACTCTTAACTATTGTTGCTCTCATCTTAAGGACCATATATCCAGATAATTCTGCAATATCAGATGGCTTAGGTATGCATTTTAATACTTGTTGGGAACATGTTTAACTCATGGTGTCACCATTGAAGATTTCTTAATGCAGCTTGATGAGCCTGAAATGGAATATGTGTCAGAGGCAAGTGAGAACATCATTCTCTTGGTATTAAAAGTTCATTCCAATGCAGGTTGATGAGCCTGAAAAAGAATATGTGTCAGAGGCAAGTGAGAACATCATTTTCTTGGTATTGAAAGTTCATTTGAACAATACAAGGACTTGAAAGGAGCTTCAAGGACTGTTGGGGGTTTTATGAGGGGCAAAGCACAGGGTAATGTCTTCAATCTTGCAGATGCTGAAGATCCATTCTTGGAGTCTCAATCATCTGTTATGGGGAAGGTCCATCTGTATACTTCTTATGCAGATCCTCATGACAAACTCCCTGTGATGACCTATGATCAACAGGTTGTTGGGTTTATTTCACCTGTGCTGGAGAAGTTGGCAAGAAAATATCCACATGCTAAAAGTAAGTTGCAACAAATTAATTGAGAAAATGTTTCAAACTGCTCCAGAACAATCAATCCTTGTTTATGATGGTCAGTCATGGGATTTGAAAGGTCCTTACCAGTATGCATTGGAGGATGATGAGTCAATCAAGTGGTTGAAACAGAATGGGGCTTATGTTCTCCCAGTTCTCATTGTAAGTTGGCACTCTTTGCTTTAATTGCTGGGTTACTTATTTAATTAAGACAAATGAAGAGTCCTTATCTGCACAGATTACTAACCCACCTACCTCTGCTACAGTTAGCACTACAGCATCTAGGCTCACCACTCCTGGTGTTGGAGTTCCAGGCCCCTCTACTGGAGATTTAACACATACTGGTTTTCCTGTTTGGAAGCAGCAGCTGATAACATTACTTGATGTTCCCACTCATCTGGCTGAGAGGGCTGACAGAAACCTCCATTTTTGTTATGAAAAGTACAAAGCCTATCTTGCTGCTGTCAGAAAGTTTGAAAAACTTAAAAGAGATGGAGACCAGAGGGCAAAATCTTTCAATAGTACTCAACTCATTGAAATTTTTGCCTCTAGATCTTACTGGTTCTCCCACTATAAGGCTGCATTTTCCAAAGTGCACAATTATCAGCCAATGGTTGATTGGTTGGAGAGCAAACAGAATGGACCTTCAGATAAAGAGGCTTGGGGTTTTGTAAAAGATCATTATAGTTTCAAGGACCTGATTAAGTTCATCAAGCAGGATGGAATTGTACTAGGATCATCTTCTCCCAAGAAAGATATAGGAAAGAAGGAGAAAAGTAAAGGAAAGAGACAGGATGGAGAGTCTTCTGCCAAGAAAGATAAAGGAAAGAAGAAGGAGAAAGGCAAAGGCAGGAAATTGTGAGTACTGTTGCAGAAACCTGTGTTCATGGAATTGTGTATGTACTATATGTCTTATTGTATGCAAGCAGATGTTTTCCATTATTCTGGATGTTCATTGCACTTTCAACTTGCTTTAAATCATCCCAGAGTTTGCTCTGGCTATGTTTGGCACTGGGATTCCTCCCTTTGGCTGGTGCATCACAAGCAGAGTTCCCCAACATATCATTTAAAGTCTTCAGTCAATTCATTGAGGAGCAGTTCAGCTCAAATGTTACATTGCCCACAATTCTGATAGTGCTGTTCACTCTTGTAGAGAACCCAGACTTGCTCAGTCTACATGCTAGACAACAAAATCCAGTCTTTGATGAAGAGACAAGGTCTGTTGTTTCAGGATGGATCAAGGCAATGGCAAGAGGTCTCAGCCAAAGACTTGGTGCACAAGCCCCAACCTTGTTCAAAAAGAGGGAAAGAAGAGCAGAAATGACAGAAGACCAAAAGGTGACAAAGTTTGGTCAGAAGTTAGATGGTTTGGCAAAGGTCTTGGAGCTATATCCCTATGATAAACATGGTCAATATCTGGGTAGCCTCAAAACAATTTCACAAAAAACAATTGAACCAGTACACATGATTTGCCCTCCATCAGTTACATGTCAGACAACAACATGCCATCCAAGATCATTGCTTCAGCACACAAGGAGCAGAGATATTCCACAAGTCATGCTTGTAAAAAACTCACAGTGCTATGTCCACACTCATGTACTTACTGGGATATGTCCAAAGTGCCATACAATGTATTCTGCTGACCACAAGCGTTTCCCTGATCCCAGTAATCAAGATCATTGGTGCAGAGCATATGTGAACAATGCCAAGTATTTGAAAATTGGGCAAAATATTTGGGTGGACAGGCATTTCTCAAATGCAGTACTGAATGGGATGTACAGTTTTCATGCTTCTGCTTCAGCATATCAAGAATACTGGCAAAGGAGCTTTGGAGGTCAGGCTGCAGAAGATAGGAAGATATCAAGGCGGCAAGTTTGGGCTGCATTTGTTCAAGAGTCAATAAGAACTGTTGCAAGTGCAACAGGCATGGACCTTGTGATTCAAGATGATTTGAGACTAGATGAGGTGACAAAAGAAGCATTTGCTAGATTAGGAGGAAAGGGGAAGATACAAGTTGCTGAGGGCCATAACTGCTCAGAGTGTACTCAGAAGTACAGGACATCAGCAGATGTTATTGATGATGCACCATCTGCTGTCCTGGAAGAAAACAGAATAATCAGGTTGCCTGCAGGTGTTGGACAACAGCCAGTGAGTAATGATGCAGAGGACATGGATGTGGACAGTGCACCTGTGAAGATGGTAGTTGTGGATGGTATAGTGATGGGACCAAATGTATGTATAGCACTTGCACAACATGTGAGCATCACTGATTGTTTTTCAGCATTGTGCATATGATAAGTGTGAAGATGAGCTTGCAAATCATAGGGGTGGTGTATTTTGTGCTTACCATGAGTCAGAGCATGGTAATAGATGTCATGTCATGGACTGTGCAAGACAAAAACTGACAGGAACACTGGCATGCTTGCAACATCAAGAGCAATGGAGAAGACATGCTGAGAGTCATTCACAGCAGGCACTGAGAGGTGCAAAGCGAGCACTGAGGCATACTGGAGAGAACCTGCCTTGGCTTCCACAGGTCCAACAGAATCAACAGCCTCATGATCAGGCTGCTCCTGTGAGACAACAGCAGAAGAATTACTTTAATGCTCCAAGGTTTTATTGTGTTGAGACTGTATGTGCACCATGTGGAGTGGTCATTGCATGGACCAAGTTTGCCAAATCAGAGTCACCAACACGAATACTGGATTACCTGGAAGAGATATACCCAACAGAAGAGTCCAGACCATCATATGTGTGCATAGACAAGGCATGTATTCTGTTGAGATCATGCATCAGTAGGGGTCGATGGGACATATGGAAGAATACCACCCGTTTCATTGTTGACTCATACCATTACAAGAATCACAGCAAGAATGATATGCTATGCCAAACATGGTGCAATCCTGCACCACTTGATGGTTCAGCACCAAATCTTGTTGTTTCTGGAAGGGATAAGCATGGCCAACTTTATTATAAGCGTGCCTTTAATACCCAGGCATGTGAGCAATTGAATGCTTGGATAGGGGGTTTGAGTCAATTTTGAAGAGAATGGTGCCAGCTAACTTTAACTGGTTAATGCATACCATGCTATTTTATCACACAAGAAATGTGATTGAGAAGCAGAAGCAGGGTGAGAAAAGTGTGGAGAGAGAGAATAGTGATAGTGAAAATGAGTGACTGAGTTGTAACATACACACTTTGTAAAATTAATTAGTTTGTCAGTTGTTCTGATCAGACTGGGTAAATGTCTTCTCTACAAGTTAATTATTTAGTTTGTCAATCAGAGTCTGATCAGAGTCCGATCAGAGTCCGATCAGAGTCCGATCAGAGTCCGACCAGAGTCCGACCAGACAGGGCAAATTTCTTCCCTGCAGTTAATTATTCAGTTTGTCAGTCAGAGTCTGATCGGAGTCTGGTCGGAGTCCGATCGGAGTCTGATAAGACTATCTTAGTCTTAAACAGTCTGATCAGACTCCGATCGGACTCCGATCGGACTTGACAGAGTCCGATCGGAGTCCAATAGGATATGTGGGGGAGTGTAAAGTACTGGGGGATTCGATGCATTCCAAAGCGTCCTTTTATGTTCAATTAAACGCTTCGTCATCATAATTGACAGTCAGGAGTTCTTCTTCTGAAAATTGGTAAGACGACGCGGGCGCTCTGATGGTGGGAATGTATTCGAGTTCTCCATCAGATTCTTCTGATTTGCTTAATTCATTCCTGGTAACGGTGGAAACCTCATTCTCATGCTCGGTGTCTGTGATAGGGTCATTGCCTTGTGTGATTGCTTGTTCCGGTGCATCAGGAATAACAGGGTTGTCATCAAATGCGTTCAGGAAATCCAGGCTGTCCATTGCATCGTTGAAATTGGCTTGTGCATTTGGGACATGCCGATCAGCGACCCATCGGTATATTTCGATTTCCTTGCCAGCGCGTTTTAGACTTTGAACGAAAACATATTTTTCAGGTTCTTCCCTTCAAAGGGCCATCTCTGCGTACACCTCGTATCTGTGATTCAAAGGTATGTTGGGTGAGGGCAGATATGATCTGGCTTCAGGATAATATGGTAATTCCTCTGGGTCAAATGTAAGATCCATGTATTTTGGGAGATAATGACGGCAAGCATTAAAGGGAAATTCTATGTGTCCTTGTGGATGTATTAGGTGTCCGGTGGTTAGTCTTGAGGCTCTTGGTGCAGTCTGTCGGACTGCTCTTGTCCGGATGATTTTGGAGAATTGTGGTAATCCTAACGGAGAAGTTGGAGGGCAATAAATAGGGATTTTAATGATCCGTCCTCGAAATCTTTTGTAAAGTTTTGGAGAATATCGTCCTCGAGTAGAACAATATTTCTTTGTGTATTGGATGTTTTGTTTAAGGATTCGGCGGTTGTGGTAACGAGACATGGGTGTTTTACAGTTGTCTTCTCTGTTTATATGCTTGCAGAATATCCGCAGCATTGCCTAAATTGCGTTCAGGTTCCCAGGAATTGTCATTCGGACCATAATTTCTCCATTTGACCAAATACTGATATCCTGCTCCACGTTTTCGGTGTGCAAGGACCGCTTCAACTTCAAACTCCTCTTGTCCGTTTACGAGATCAGGAGGTGGGGTTGTGTAATTTGGTCCATGTGTTTCAGTCTCCTTATATGGCATAAGGAGTGATGAGTGAAAGACTGGGTGAATGTGCCATTGTTTTGGAAGTTTAAGCTTATATGTCACTGGTCCTAAAACTTGTTCAATGGGGAAGGGTCCTTCTCGTTTCGGTGCTAGCTTTCTGGACTGGTATGGAATATTAAGGTTTCTGTTTTCGAGCCAAACTTTATCTCCTTTTTCGAATTTGATTGACTTGTCTTTAATTCGTCTAGCCACCATTTGTCTGGCTAATTCATGCGCGGCAAGCGCCTCTTCCCTAGCTTTTCGGAGCAACTGTAGTCGTTCTTCTGCTGCTGGTGTCGTCATTTTCTGTGCCGCAGTAGGTAGTGCAACAGGGTTTGTTCCATACATAAGTTGGAAAGGTGATGCTTTAACTGAATCATGATGGCGATTATTATGGGCAAATTCGGCGATTGGTAATAGTTGTTTCCAAGTATGCGCTTCATTGGCACAGAAGATTCGAAGATATACTTCTAATTCTTGATTAACTCGTTCCGTTTCTCCATCGGTTTGCGGATGATAGGCGGTGCTCATTCTATGATCAATTCCTAATGTCTTTCTGATTTCTGAAAGACCTTGGCTGAGAATTGCGGTCCTCGATCTGAAATGAGTACGTCTGGTAGACCAAAGCGCTTGAATATTTCGGAGATGTAAAGGTCTGCTGTTCCTAATGCATCGATGGTTTTCTTACAAGGAGTAAGAATTACCCCCTTCGTAAGGCCATGGTCCACCGTGACCAAAATTGAGTCAAAGCCGTCAGAAATAGGAAGATCGGTAATGAAGTCCAAGGTTACTTGTTGAAATGGTCGCTTTAGATCCAATTGGTAGAAGGGCCGGGGTGTTGGGGTGAGTGTTCACCTTCATTTGCTGACACGTGGTGTAACCCATTCCTTCACGTGTTTATACATTCCCGGCCACCAGTAGTCTCGTTGTAATAATCTAGCATTTTCAAGCATCCAGGATGTCCGGAAGTAGGCGATTCATGAACCGTTTGATAATGCTGGTGCGGAGTGTTCCAAGATCAGGGATATATGCTCTGTCAATGTATCAAACAATTCGTCAACGAATGCCCAGTCCTGTAATTTGGATTTAATGGGTGGAGCGCATTGCGTTTCTATGACTTCGATGATGGTTTTTCCAAAGCTATCAAGTGTCGTGGCGTCTCGAATCTTCTGAGCAAGATCTGTAGCGATAAGGCGAATAAACTTGTTGCTGGGCAACATGATAACATCGTCTGGAGTGTCATCATCTTTCATATGATCCGGATGGTGGGATAATGCATCCGCTTCAAACATCTTTGTTCCTGGTACGTGCTCGATTTTCAGATCAAATTCTGATAATATCATAGACCATCGAGCTTGTCTGGGTGTTAATCGTTGTGGAGTTCTATAGAACGAAAGGTTTTTATGGTCACAATGGACTATGATGGGATGCGGTGATCCATGCAGCAAATGTCGCCATGCTTGTAATCCTTTAATGATAGCCAATAGTTCTCGGTGTAACGATTAAAGTGAGGCTGACGTGGAATGGCGTTCGGCCTAAGGGGCTACAGAGGTCCGTCGGCGGTTACTGGACAACTATGACGGCGCCGATATGGGAATGATAATGAGCGGAACGGCGACTACGTCGCCGAGCGAAGAGGTTCACAGATATAAGGAAGGGAACGGAGTGGTATTAACTGTCCTCTACTACATACATGTTGAGCAGCAATCACATGTCCGTCAGACATGGTTTGTCTCAGTGGTCATCACTGTCATGAACGATGATCTCATATGTCCGTTAGACATAGAGTCATACGTTCGTGATGACAAGAGTATTGTATCACTGTCATAGACAGTGACCAGACACCTCTTCAGGTGTTTTGAGTATTGTATCACTGTCAGAGACAGTGACCAGAGACCTCTCCAGGTCTTTGACTCTCATAGAGAGGAGCAACTCACATGCTGGTAGGCAGGAAAGAGCAACTGAACGTATATTCGATATCTACTGGTCTTATATACACTTTTAGTGTATGTACATATTTGTGTAAAAGACTTTGTATCTAATATACGTAAATAAAAGAAATAAAAGAAAAAGAAAATACCCTCTAAGGGTCAAACCGGTGATAGCCGTGTTGAAGGCTATACTTAGGGGTATTAGGAGTGAAGATCGTTCAACACCCCCCCATAATCTGTACAGCCATGTACTGATTAGTAAAGATCTTCTCACAGGCCTGCAAGAAGAGGTGCGTATATTCTTTCAAAAATCTTCGAAAGAAATGTGGCCAGAGATTCCCTCACGTCTCCACCTTTCCTTTAATTGCCAAGCCCAAAAAGCTTTGGGAGGAAATTTCCAAGGATCTCGTCCTTGAAGTGCTTGATCCATCCATATGGCCACAGCTGGAGTATATGTGATTCGAGGCTGTGGTTTTTTAGGTGGTGGAGGTGGTGGTGTCTCAAAATGGCAGCGAGATGATCGCTCGCATTCGTGTCCAACATTAGAGTGTCCTCCAATTGTTAGAATAGGTTGTTGTTTTTTACTGCGGGGTTTCCTATTTTTGCCCATAATGATAAAGTTGTTCAACGTTCTTTAATCGGCTGGAGTAATCTCTACAGTGATAGGCTGGTTTCTTTATCGCAGTAAAATGAAGCAGTTTAAGGCCCTACTCCAGGGCCATCAGTAATCAATTTAATGATTCTGATAAACCTAACATTGGTATGAATTTTTCAAATAATATTCGACCAAGATTTTTAGTCAGAATATCAGCAGGATTTTCAGATCCTGGAATGAATCGTAATTCTATCTCTTTCTTTTTTATGAGTTTTCGTATAAAATGATATTTAATATCAATATGTTTTGAACGTTTTTCAGTAACAGGGTTATTCGCAATGAATAGAGATCCCATATTATCACCATAGATAGGCGCAATTGTTATAGGAAAATGGATTTCACTTAGTATTGATCTAATCCATTTATTTTCTCTAGCACAGTCAGATAAGGCCATGTATTCAGCCTCTGTTGACGATAATGCCACTGTTTTCTGTTTTCTTGACGTCCAAGATACTACTCCTCCTGATAAAAGAGTAAAGAATCCGGATGTGGAATGTCGATCATTTTTATCTGAAGCCCAATCTGAGTCAGTATAGCTCATTAGGCCAGATCTTAATGATCCATCATATTTAATGAAGAGATCTGCAGTTTTTGCTAGATATCTAGCCATTCCTATTGCATGTTTTAAATGATCTGACGATGGATTTGCTGAAAATTGAGACATTTTTATCACAGCAAAACATATGTCTGGTCTCGTTCCAATCATTAAATATAGTAATGATCCGATAACTGATTGATATTGTGATCTAATCTTATGATCTAGTGGTTGATCATTTGTCATTGGTTCATATCCAGTGGGAAGCGGAGTGTTTATATGCGTGGCATCACTCATTCCTAATCTCTGAATTACTTTATGCAAATAGGGTTTTTGATCGATGGTAATTTTATCTCCTTGTTTCTTTATTTGGAACAATAAAAAGTTTTTTGTTTGACCATCGATGAGATCTCCTAAATCTCTAGATTCCCATCTATTCATAAATTCTTGCTTTTTATGCAATGTTATGATTTTGTTAGATCCCAAGAACATTGAATCATCAACATAGATTATTGCTATGACAATGTCGGATCCTTGTTTAAAAACAAATACACCCGCATCCGAATGTATTCGAATAAAGCCCATTTTTTCCATTGATTCATCTAATGATTTCCACCAAGCTAATGAGGCTTGTTTTAATCCATAAAGTGCACGATATAGTTTGTATACCATATCTTTTTTATCTTTATTTATAAAACCTGGTGGTTGTTTCATATATATTTCTTCATCCAGTTTTCCGTATAGGAATGCAGCAGTCACATCTAGAAATGATACATCTAATTTTTCTAGTGCTGCAAGTGCAAGTATGAGACGACATGTCTCATATCTTACAACTGGTGAGAATATTTCGTCGTAATCAATGCCATCTATTTGGGAAAAACCCTGGGCAACTAGACGAGCTTTTTTACGTCCATCGTCTTTTTGGACATAAACCCATCTGCAACCTATAGCCTTTCGACCTTCAGGGAGATGTTGTAGATTTATTATTACGCCTCTTTTGATGAGCATATCCCATTCTTTCTTTTCGGCGTTTATCCAATCCTTTTGTTCGCTGATTGGTAAGCGAAATATCTCGTGATGATGTTCAGGTACAGCTGCATTTGCTGTTTCATTGATAGGAATTGCACATAATAATAATTTATTAATTGTGAAACGATTTAATTTCGTTCTTCTATCAATTTTTTCGATTTCAACTGGATCTTTATCTCCATAAACATTATCTGGTCGATTGACTGGTCGTCTATTTCTGGTTGGTCTCGATGGACCTGGAGATGAGGGTCTTGAAGGAGCAAATAGATCTTCTTCAATTTCTCTTTGATCATCTGAATCGTCACTCCCAGAATTACTTCCGGAGTTATCTGAATCATCACTTCCTGAATCGTCATCTGAACTATCAGATCCCTTTCCTTTGGGAGATATACTAGATTCATCAGATGAGTCGCTATTGCTCTCTGATTTTGATGAATCTTCTTCATCTGATATATTATGATCATTAGACGTTTCATGAGGTATTTCTGGCATGAGATCCTCAAACTCTTCCTCTGGATTGAGGAATGTGGGAATCAAATCAGAGTTTCGACATTTTGGAAATTTTGTTTCGTCAAAGACTCCAGTTGTTCCCATAAAAATGGTATTATTTTCAGGATTCATGAATTTATATCCTTTCATTCCATTTTTATATCCCAGAAAAATCATCATTTAGATCTGGCTTCAAGCTTATTTTGTCTGCGTTCAGCAGGGATATATACGTAAGCTTGGCATCCAAACACTTGTAAATCCGATACATTCGGTTTTTTCTTTTCAATAAGAAAAAATGGTGTCTGCCATTTATTACGAGCTATGGGAGTCCTATTGTATAGGTATACTGCGTGTTCAAGCGCAAATTCCCACCATGATTGTGGTAAGCAGGCGTCGAATCTGAGGGATTGTGACTTTTCCCAAATAGTTCGATTCATTCTTTCAGCTCTGCCATTTTGTTGTGACGTATATGGAAGTGATTTCTGGATCTCAATACCAAGATCTTTGAGATATTTTTCACTTTTAGTGAATTCACTTCCTCCGTCAAACCGCCATTTCTTTGGCAATATTCCATATTTGTTTTTTATTAATGCAACAAATTGTTTTAGCGAAGATTCTGTATCGGATTTCTTTTTTAATAAACCAATCCATAAATGTCCAGAGAAATCATCAATGAATGTCACAAAATATTTATATTTGTGATATGATATGATTGAGATTTCTTTAAGATCTGAATGTATTAAATCAAAAGGAGACGATGCTCTACTTTGTGATTCTGGAAATGATTTACTTCGCATTTTTCCTTTTGCGCACCCTGAACATATTTGTTTCCGTTTTGGAACTGGAATATTTGGGAATCCGTCTAAATGAATTTTTCCTTTTCGGATTACTTCATCTTGTGGATGTCCCAATCGTTTATGCCATATATGAAAATCAGGTTTTCGTGTCACAACATTTATTGATTCATTATGAATTTCGGAATCTAACCAATATATGGTTTGTCCTTTTTCATGTGGTGAGAATCTTATAATTGACGTTTCTTTAATAAGATCAATATGATCTTTGTTTCCTGACAGGGAATACCCTTGATTTAGGAAAGTTCCCATGGAGAGTAATCTCGTATCCATATCGGGAATGTAAAAGACTGGCCTGATCAATTTTATATCTGCTTTTCCATTAACAGTTATTTTGATCATAACGGCTCCTACGCCTAATATCTGTAAAGTTTTTCCTTTAGCAGCGGTTTGTACAAACCTTTTATCGATCAATTGTCGATAATATAAAAGTCATTTTGATTGTGTGTAAAATGCAATGATGCTCCTGAGTCAAGAATCCATGACGACTCATTTTCTTTACATTTCACACAATTATTGCAATGAGAAAAATAATGTATATTTTCATTATATACATTTATACTACCATGTTGCTGTGAAAAGCATTTAGTAGTTTCTCTATTGACAAATAAATGACTTAACTCGTCACCAAGGCTTACAGCATCGTCATCAAAGAGCGGATCCATTGGGATGTCGTAATCTTTGTCACCATCCTCAAACAACGTTTCTTCCAAAACGTCTTGTGGATTTCCCACAGTTGAGTAATCAAGATCTATCTCAGATCTTTTTCGTTTGTGAGGCGGTTCAAAAGATATTTCATCTTTTGTGACGGTATCTAGTATTTTTAGAGTTTCCGTCGTGGGTGTAGCGCCGATGCGTTCTGCAAGCGATCTAGTCTTATTAGACTTGTCCCATACACCCTTTCGGGTTTGTGACTGACCCGTGAATCGGGCAGCTGGTGGGAGCATGCGGTTTTGTACGTTTCGAGCCGCAATTGAAAGAGCCGGAGAAATGATCTCAACGGCATTATGTTCCTGATCAGACTCAGGAGGAACGTCTGCTTCTTGGGCGCGTTTCTTTCCCTTGCCTCTGAAACCCTTGCGAGGGCGAGGTCTTTGATCTTTGGATTCGTCAGAACCCTGACGCTGATTGTCGTCATCCTTTTTCTGATTATTCCACGTTGCATCTTTTTCCTTCCTTTTTACTCCACTTATTTTATTCGCTTTATCCCTAGAGTTATGCTGTTGTCTCATGGCATAATTTCTGCGGAATTCTCCGATGATGGAATCGGAGATGTTCTCGAAGGTGAATTTGTCTGTTCCATATAACTGAAACATAGTTGTAGAGACACCGGTCCATTCCTTGGGAAGAGCGGCTGCAAGTATAAGAGCTTGCATAAAATCGGGGATCTCTACTTTGTCCTCTGTAAGCTGCGCGAAGTAAGATCCTAGTCTTTCGATCTCAGGTACAGGATCTTTTCCTGAGAGTTGGAATTTGACCGTTTTCTGGAAACGATCAAATATGAGCGCTGGTGTAGTCTTTTTATAGCTATTAGCTAATGTGTTCCATGCTGATAGCAACTGATCATCAGTGGCAATGTGTCGTCTGATGGAATCTGAAACTTTGAGACGTAATGCGCCCAGACCGGAATCGTTAAACTTTTGCCATTCGCGAAGTTCTTTTCTATATTCTGCTGCTACCGCAGCAGTAGCGGAGTCGGCGGGAGGGATGGTTTGGGAAATGATAGATTGATGATGGACCAGGATCCAATGTGAAGGAGATAGGACTTCATCCTTTCAGCCCAGACACGATAGTCAATTCCAGTAAAAACATTGATGGAATCGATTCCAGTGGAGGTCTTGGAGGACGACATAATATATGATAGTCTTATCTATGAAACATATTATGTTAGCGTCTTTGTTTCATAAAGTTAAATTTTGAAAAATATGAAAATTTTTCGTCGTCGTTGATCATGTCCTTGAGACATGTTTTGTCATCGTTGGCAACAATGACGGGCTTACTGGGGCCCATAACCTGTTGAGCAGCAATCACATGTCCGTCAGACATGGTTTGTCTCAGTGGTCGTCACTGTCATGAACGATGATCTCATATGTCCGTTAGACATAGAGTCATACGTTCGTGATGACAAGAGTATTGTATCACTGTCATAGACAGTGACCAGACACCTCTTCAGGTGTTTTGAGTATTGTATCACTGTCAGAGACAGTGACCAGAGACCTCTCCAGGTCTTTGACTCTCATAGAGAGGAGCAACTCACATGCTGGTAGGCAGGAAAGAGCAACTGAACGTATATTCGATATCTACTGGTCTTATATACACTTTTAGTGTATGTACATATTTGTGTAAAAGACTTTGTATCTAATATACGTAAATAAAAGAAAATAAAAGAAAAAGAAATACCCTCTAAGGGTCAAACCGGTGATAGCCGTGTTGAAGGCTATACTTAGGGGTATTAGGAGTGAAGATCGTTCTACATACATGCATTCTTTATATAACTTCCGGACACGAGGCTTACCTGCGGTGATGCTTCGTCACCGAGTCCATTGGTCTTGCGCGTCCTGTTCCTCCTCCTGCATTGGATTTATCGTCCAGTTGGCGGGACGGCCCTTATGATGCGGTTCGGCGCGAAGGTTCGTAGCTCGGCGTTGTCCGGTCCGCTTCGGCTGTCGTCTCAACGTAGCCGGAACCGGCACGTTACATCTCCCGGGTTCTTTTAGTGCTGACCCCCGGTCAGGTCTGCGGTGATAAGGAGGCGATAAAGTATTAAATAGGGAGTGGTGGGTGGGGTTTTCTCCGTTCCATCATGTCCGTTCTCTCGTTGCAAGCCGGGGGCGATACCGACAGCCTTGTCCAACTAACTTTACAGCAGCTGAAACTTCATGCTCGGAGCTTCGTCGTCGATTGTTGGAAGTTCCATCGATGCCGTGACGGAGGAGAGCGCTCCTGCCATTCGCGTATGGTTGGAGCTTGCGCGGGATGATGTCGTGCGTGGTCTTGTCATTGTAGCGCCTCATCTAACGGTTCCCTAGGATAAGATTCGAACCCTATTGGGCGAGCTCGATCAAGACGGTGTGGATCCTCGCCTCCCTTCCGTTGTCAAGGACGGCCTCGATCAGTACGATCAGCTCCACCGGTCGTTACGGAGCTGGGTGCGGCAGTCACCATGGCACGCTCATCGTCGGGTGGAGTCTTTGTCCCGAAGACTCCGCAAGTCTCCTCAATGTCGAGCGTTCAGGCTTCCAGTAGCGTTCAGAGCAGCGCGGAGCAGTCTGGTGTGCTTGTTGGGGTGTCGCCATTGTCTGTAGCTCATCCGGTTCACATGCGGAAGGCGCGACCCCCAGACGTCCTGTTGCAAGAAGTGTGCGTCCGCTCATCCTATTTCGGTGCGGAAGCTATTCTGACCGACGGTTCCCAGGTTCGTTTGTAGTTGACTACGTCCGAGTTCCAGCGCTGATCTCAGATGCACAGCGGTGCGTCAAATGTGCCCAAGATGGCCGTAATTGCGTGGTTACTCCCGGTCGCGCGTCGTGCGACTTCTGTCATGGTCGGAAGGTCAGGTGTTCATTGGCTTCCGGTCTTCGGTCATCAAGAAGCGGCCTCGTCAGCTACAAGCGGTGCAAGTTCGTTGGCACGGGGAGTGGAGAAGATCGCTGTGACCAGAAGGTTCCGGAGACGCCGATGCGTGGCGATAAGAGGAAGGTGGAGCCAGGGACAAGTCTGGAGGAGCAGCCTCCGCGTACACGCAGCAAGGGGAATTTGAGGGATGGCACCGTCAAGGACGATTCACTTGCTGTGAGCAGGGTGGTTGTGTCGAAAGGTGCGCCGGTCGCTGGTTCTTCGCGGATTATGGGGCCTCCGGTGCAGGCTCCTGCGGACTTCGGAAGGTGTATGGGTGCGCTCGAGCAGCAAATAGCTACCCTCGACTCGTTTTACCTTCAGTCGATGAAGACGCTGCGGCAATCGGTGGAGGATTTGCGGGAGGAGGTTTCTCGTGCGGAGACGGCAGCACAGAAGGGTAAAGGTCGCGGCAGGGGACGTGGCAAAGACAAAGGCAGGGAGGAGTAATCGGGTGGTTTGGGACTCGGTGTCATTCGCATCGTCGCCGGCAGCCCCTGTAAAGAATAATTTGAGTGTAGAGTATCGTCAAATTATATTTAGAATAAGTGTGTTTGCGGAGTGCATCAGACGGAGTCCGCATGAGCGTCCGTTGTGTCACTGAAACCATCACGATCGCCGTCGGCGACGGAGGCTTCGTCGGATGCGTGTGTCATCATATACAACTCCTCGTCTGATTTACTAAGTAAACGTGAAAGCTTCTCACCGGGTATAATACTACGAGAAAAATAAGGAATAAGTCGCTTGGCCACATACCGTAGCCTTGAAGCGTTCCGTCTGTTTCGGCGAGTATGTACGATCCACCTTCCGTTCTTCGAATGACAACCATCGGTCCCAAGTACTGGGGTTTTGTTTTACAATTGAGTTCCATATCAATCTTACTGTTTCGCACAAGTACAAGATCACCTTTCCCGAATGCAAAATTCTTGATAGTCTCTTGGAATCGCTGTTCTAACTTCCGGACTGCTTCCAAGCGTGTTTTGTAAACCGTATCCCGGATTGTTTGAAGGTCCACGGCTCATTTTTGCAGTTGCCAAGCACGGTACCCAATGAGGTCCTGCATGGTGGTTTCAGCTGTGATGGGTGGACATAAATATGTTGCTTCCACAATATCGAGTGGCAAGATCGGTTCCACGCCGTGCGCAATGTAGTACGGGCTGTAGCCTGTAGTCGGGTGGATGTGATCCTCTCGGCCCAAAATACAGATGGCGCTACTTGGTTCCATCTGGAGACGTCGCTGTCGGCAGCTTTGATTAATGATTCCCGGACATCGCGGTGACGGCATTCGACTATACTGTTGGCTTGTGAGTTGTATGGCGATATTCGAATGTGATTGATCCCTATCTGGTGACGCAGAAACTCGAGCGCCGCTACGTAGGGCGTACCGTTGTCGGTGACTATGACTTCTATGGCTCCATGTCTGCATAGGATATCTTCGAATATGAATTTGGCAATTCCTTCGGCCTTCTCGGTTTTGAGCATGCGGTACTCGGGCCACGCAGATAGCGAGCATCGGGCCGTGTGATGTAATTGTATCCCCCCGACATTGGCATTTTCATGGTGTCCATGTGCACGATCCTGAAAAGCCCTCCCGGTTCCGGCACCGTTGACGGAATATGCAATCGCTGGGCATTTTTACTTGGCAATTGTGGCATGATCGGACATACCATTTAATATCGTTATCGAGGGAAGGCCACCAGAACCGATCCCGGATGCGCGCCCGTGTAGCAAAGATGCCTTTATGTCCGATGTCGCCGTGTGCTTCTTTGATTATTTGTAACCGCTTGGCGTCGTCGAAAATGACAAGTTTGTGCCGGCAGTGATCATCCCGGTACCATAGCCGATTGCCTTGAACAAAGAACCTTGAACCTTGTGCATCCATTGTCGAAGCAGTCCGCCGGCATGTCGGAGGGTCGCTGTGGGTCCTGAAGGTATGCTTCTATGCGTCGGAGCTCGGCGTCTCGGGTATCTTGCTTGTCGGATCTGGGCAGTTGGATTTGGGATTCAGTGGTAATCTCATATGACGCCACCATGGTTCGCAGTCTAAAGGTCCAGTTAGCAGCCTTGGCGCAAAATCCGTTAGCTTCATCAATCCAGTCGTCGGGGTCGGTTTCATCCTGTGGCTCGTTGTCTTCAGATGCCGGTCGCCTTGATAACCCGTTGGCCGGCGTGTGTATCTTGGGGAGACATGGCGAAGGGTGAAGTCGAATAGCAGTATTCCGGCGATCCATCTGTTGATGGTGTTGTTCGGCTGGACGTCTGGGTTGTTGATCATTCCCTTGATATACTTGGCGTCTACTTCGACTATGAGGTTCTTGACGCCGATGATGAATATCTTGACGTCCCGGAGGGCGCGGAACAGTCCGTACAGTTCGAGCTTTGATTGGGAGTAGCACTGCTCTCGTTCGTTAAATGTAATGGACCCATACCGGTTCGGATAGCGCTTTTTGTCATCGCCGATTTGCGAAAGCCAGTATCCTACCGCGTACCAGGATGAGTCGACTGCCAAGATTACTTTGTTATCCAATTCATAGTCGAGTCCTCGGATTGCCGAACAGTTAATCGCAAGTTGTTTCAAGTTGTCGAAGGCGGCGATGTGGTGCTCTGTAAATTCGAACTCGATATCCTTCCGAAGGAGGTCTGATAACATTCGGACGTGCCTGGCGTAGTCCTTGACGTAAATGCGGACGGTGCCGAGTGTTCCTAGGAATCCTCGCACTTCAGTGATGCTTTCCGGAATGGGCCAGTTCTTGATTTTTGATATGCGTGACTCGTCCGGAAGTCGGCCTTCGTATGTACACTTATGCCACAATAACTGCTTCCGGTACACAAAAGAATGATTTTTTGCCTGAAAACGTGCCTCCGGCGTGTTTGACGCGCTGAATGACCCGGTTAATGTTCTGCATGTGTTCCCACATGAATCGTCGGATACCGGGATTTTCTGGAATAGTTTCACACGTGCCGTCCGGTAGCTCGTAGCGTGTCTTCGGACCTTTGCAGGGACAGTCGTCGACAAAAGGTTTAGTGACCCACGGAATCTCATCTTGCAGGATAAATGTAAGGTCACCATGTTGGATCTGCATTGAATTTGTATATCCCATAGGTATGGATGTCAATCGGAAAGTGCCGAGGGGAGTTTGGAAGGTGGTAAGGTCTCTTGATTCTACCGCAAGTCGGTGCTGATCAAACCCAACAAATAGGTCGAACGTGGTGTAACATGAATACCCACCGAACATATTGGCTAACAGTTCTACATTCGGTGGCTGTCCGGAGTCCTTGATTGCTACGGCGTTGAGTGGCTGTAAGTCATGGACTATTCATAGTGACTTCCCATCCTTCTTGGTGACACAGAACCATCGGGAGCGGTATGATGAATTTGACGGTTCATAAACTCCGGAAGCTATCTTGTCTTTGATAATTTTGACAATCTCGTTGTATTTTCCGGGCGGAATCGGTATATTCTTGAGTACCCATGGCATGTGTTCGATGGTCGGAATTACCACGGGGTCAAAGCAGTCGTCTGTAAATTTTCCTTTTTCTTCCTCCGTCCACGCGAAGCCGTCTTCATGTATCCGGATTAGGTGGTGAACAAGTTTCTCTTCTTCGGCGGTTAAGAATCCTGTAGGATTGATATTTTGGGCTTTCATTCGTTCTTCGGTGTATCTGGTTCCTGGGGCAAAATCCGGTGGCTGTACCGGCAGTGTGGGAAGATCAGCCAGAGGGTCGGATGGTATACGGCGGACAATGCGGAAGTTTTCTGGCAGGGTGGTGGCGACGGGCTTAATACGGTTGGCGACTTTCTTATATGCGTATGCTTCGGCGGCGGAATCTAACTCAATTTCTAATGCGATGCTACTATGGTGTCCTTCGTATGGTAAAAGAATATTCCCGGTCGTCTTTGGCGCTGTCAACATCTCCACAAAATGCTCCCGCGTTAAGTGGTATGGGTTATCACCCTCCCCGACTGTGTACGCTTGAGGGATGTGTTCAGCATCTTTTGATATCGACGGCGGTTCGGCGGTATGAGGCGTATGATTAAATGTGTTACAATCACGCCTCAAGTATGCTTATGTAAAACCCCTATCCCTATGCAGTACGTTTTTCTCATCATTATGCTCTTCTTACTTCGTCGAATATGCCAGAGTCCTTTTATCACATGCCTATCGCTTTTATCACATGTAACATTCCTTTAACACATGCCAGCGTTTATTATCACATGCTACCTTTATTATCACATGTCTATGCACTCCTGTAATGTATATAAACCTTGCAATCCATAGACTGGACCTCCAGTCTAGTTTTAACGGTCAAACCGTTCGACTGAACTGTTAGCTCGTCTCAGCACACTCTCACTCTCCAGTCTTACACTCGTGTAGTAGCTTGGCTGTTCCTTGAGAAGGCCTTGCTCTCGTCGTCCTTGAGATTGACGATCTAAACACGTTATAGGTGTAACAATAAAACTAGACTCCTCTCCACTTTCCGCCAGCTTTCTAGCTCGCACCACCCACCCACCTTCGTCACCATTCCATCACAAACACCACACGCCCACCTACCGCTTCTGAAGTCGATCCAGCCACTGGAAAGCGAATTCTATACGGACGTCTTATTGAATACCAACCGATCAGGCGATCTTGGGTATACACCAATCACCAAGGATTCTTTACCAAGAACGTCCCAGACAACGAATTCTATACACCCAGCACGCAGGTAGACCACCAAACGGAGCAGTAGCATTCAAAGGAGAATTCTACAAGAATTATAGCGTTGTAGAGTTCAATTACAGGGAACAGTGTTGGAAATACCGAATTACAGATACTCTATCACGAAGAGTAGACGAACAGGACTTTGAAGGCATATACAGCGCAGGAGATCCAGAGGAAGAGATCCCAGTCGACGTTTTAACAGATTGGATAGCAGAAAATCGTCCAGAACAATCTGATACACAGCATACTCCTATCCCATCATCGTCGCATCACATCCTCCCACTAGAGCTCGGATCGCATAGGCAAAAGGAAGAAGAATCTTCAGGAGAGTCAGATAAAGAAAGAGAAGGATATACAAGTGAACGATCTGCAGGAGAAAGCGAACATCAACTTGAATATTTCGACGTAGCAACCGATCCTTTATCCTTAGGACTAGCCCAGCTTGATATCAGCGCACCAGTACTAGAATTTTACACCCCAGAAATACCCAAAACCGAAGAAACAAAAGTTCCTTCTAGACGACAACACCTACCCCTCCATCACCTCCACCACCGATAAACCCGCCCACAAATATGGCAGGAAACGCAGCAAAAGATAAAACTCGTCCAAAGATTGATCCTCCCGAATACTTCACAGGAAAACGATCCCAGTTACGGAATTTTCTCGCCCAAAGCAATCTATATTTCCGACATTATAAGGACACCTATGAAGACAGTCCTAAAGACAAGATCCTCTTGTTGTTAACTCGCATGAATGGCTTAGCAGCTGAATGGCGAAATAATAAGATGGAAGAATTCGACAAAACTCCAGCCCAATGGATAGACTATGACGGATTCATCAAAACGTTGGAAAAAGATTGGGGAGAAATAGATAAGCCGACCACAGCCCTCAGTTGGTTAATGACAGCCAAGAAAGGCAAAGGGAAACCGCTTAATCAGTGGATCGCAGAAGTAGATCGAAAAATCAGCGAAGCAAAGATAACTGATGAAGGAATGAAGAATTGGATCATGACGAAAACTTTACCACCTCAGACACAGATCAGAGTACGATCAGGAGCAGCTATCACCACCTACAATGACCTAAAGGAGCGATTACTCGGATTTGAAGTAACCGATGCCCTTTTGGGTTCCACAAGTGGACACACACATGGATCTAGCTCTCACAGATCTTATCGAGATAGCGATGCTATGGACGTAGATCGGATCAATCTGAGACAAGCATCAACGTCAAATAACCCTGCTTCATCAGCGAAATGCTATGGCTGCGGACAGATCGGACATTTTATAGCAAATTGCCCAAATAAAGCACAAAGAGGACCGACTAAAGGAGGTAGAGGAAAGCCTAGACGCCAAGGGAATTTTGAAAGGGGAAAGCGCCGAAATTGGAAAGGCAAAGGACGCCGAATCAGGGCTATGGATAACGAAGAAGAAGAAGAAGAAGAACAGGATCAAGACGAAGAAATAGAAGAAGAAACTGGCTACAGTGATGGCGAAGCACAGTACAGAATCATCAGAGAAATGAGCAAATCACTCCCAAAACATATTCGCAATCGACTCAATCATGAGGGTTTTTAGAAGGAGATGAGTGTAAAAAGGCGTCACCCATCTCAGACAACGAATTAGAACAAGAACTAGCTATCAGAGGTGTACGAGTATATTCTACAAGTCAATACAAGATCTCCGTACCAATCTCTGAATGTTCTAACTGAAAACCGCCGAAACAACCGCTCTAATCGATTGTGGAGCAGAAGGGAAATTTATTGACAGCTCAATAATCGATTGGACACAAGTACGAAAACTATTAAAGCCATTACCAGTCAGGAACGTAGATGGAACGCTTAACAAGGCAGGATCCTTAAGATACAAAATCCAAATGCAATATACGATTAAAGGCCAAAGTTTTGAAGATTGGTTCTATGTAACCAAGTTAGGCGATCAGAAGGTGATCTTAGGATTACCATGGCTTCGTAGAGTCAACCCTAGAATCAATTGGGCTACAGGCGCCGTTGATTTTGTCAATTGGAAGAATAAAGAAACTACCATTGAAGACGAACATATTGAATCATACATCAGACAAACGCATATGGAAACGGAGTTGTTAGACGATGAAGACGAACTAGAAGAAGATCTAGAGACTGATCACCTTTGGATTCAATCGAAGTTAACTGCTGCTCAAGATTTCGCACAGAAACATGCCTCAAAGGAAGATAAATCAACGCTTCCAGCAGACTATCATAAATGGAAAGATGTATTTGATAAACAAGCATCGGAAAGATTCCCATCTTCGAGACCATGGGATCATGCAATCGACTTAAAGGAAGGTTTTAAACCGAAAATCGGCAAAATCTATCCGTTGTCAATTATTGAGCAAGAACTCCTTGACAAATGGTTAGACGACCAACTTGCTAAAGGATATATCCGTCCATCCCAATCCTCACAAGCGTCACCCTTTTTCTTCGTCCCAAAGAAGGAAAAAGGCGAATTCAGACCTTGCCAGGACTACAGATATGTCAATAGTTGGACGAAACGAAATGCCTATCCGTTACCCTTAGTAACCGACCTTATGCTTAAATTGCGAGATGCCAAGTACTTTTCAAAGCTGGATTTGCGTTGGGGATACAACAATGTGCGAATTAAAAAGGAGACGAATGGAAAGCAGCCTTCATCACAACAGAGGACTTTTCGAACCCACTGTTATGTTTTTCGGATTATGCAACTCTCCAGCAACGTTTCAAACGATGATGAATGAATATTTCAGAGATATGATCAACGAAGGATGGCTAGTGATATATATTGACGACATGTTGATCTATGGAAGAACAGAAAAAGAGACGAGGGAGCGCACTCAGAGAGTCCTACAGCGACTCAAGGAGAAGGATCTGTTTCTCAAACTAGAAAATGCAAATTCATCGCCAAAGAAGTCGATTTCTTAGGAATGATCATTGCTGAAGGACAGATTAAGATGGATCCAGCAAAGCTTACAGGAATTAGCAAATGGCCAGAACCGAAAACCGTCAAACAAGTTCGGTCTTTCTTAGGATTTGCGAATTTTTACAGGAAGTTTGTTGGGAACTATGCAGAAATAGTGGCTCCGCTCACAGAATTGACCAAGAAGAACGTTCTGTTTGCATGGAATGAAGAATGCCAGAGGTCTTTCGACGCTCTGAAGGCGAAATTCTTAGAGGAACCGGTTCTAGTAATGCCAGATCCGTTGAAACCCTTTACCCTGGAGACGGACGCGTCAAATTGGGCAGTAGGGGCAGTATTGAAACAACGAGGGTCTGATGGAGAATTACACCCATGTGGAATACATGAGTCATCGATTATCGGACACAGAACAAAGAATATCAGGTCTACGATCGCGATTATTGGCAATCAAGAAGGCATTTGAAACATGGAAGCATCTTTTGAAAGGATCACCACATCGGATCATGGTTCATTGCGATCACAAGAATCTTTCTTACTACAAGCACCCACAGCTGATGACTGCCAGACAGTCTCGATGGTGGCAAGAGATCATGGAATATGACATCGCTCTGGAGCATGTCCCAGGATCAAAATTAATACAGAGACGCCTTATCACGACGCCCAGATCATGTAAATGAAGAAGAAGCCAAAGCCAAGGCAGTACCTCAACCATGATAACGCCTGAAATGGTTATTCGATCAATTATGACATCTTGGGCCACAGAAATCACGAAACTTACGAAAACGGATAAATTCGCTACAACGATTACCAACGGTTTAAAAATAGGAAAACTACCGCTCAAAGCTAAGCTAACCGATTGGAAATATGACGGTGAAACAACTCCGTTACCAAGACGAATTTATATCCAGATAACGAAAATTTACGGCAAGAAATCATTAAATTACACCATGACCCCGCCGTTATGGGTCATCCAGGTGTCTGAAAACTCTATCACTCGTCAAACGAGATTATTGGTGGCCAGGAATGGCAGCCCTTGTCAACAAATGGGTCGAAGGTTGCGCCTTATGCCAACAAATGAAAGTTAACACACATCCAATCATACCCAGCCTCATGCCGATCAAATCGACTGCCACAAGACCTTTTGAACAGGTTTCATTAGATTTCGTCACAGATCTGCCCCTAGTAGATGGGTTTGATTCTGTTTTGACCGTGCGTCGATCAAGGCTTAACAAAGGGGGTAAATTCATCGCTTGCAAGAAAACTTTCACCGCCCTAGACACGGCCAACTCCTACATCAACGAGTCTACAAACGCTTCGGATTACCCACACACTTATATCGGACAGAGGACCACAATTCACCTCAAAAGTATTCGAAGAAATGTGCAAGATATTCGGAATCGATCATCGGAAATCCACAGCCTTTCATCCACAAACAGATGGAGAAATCAGAACGTCTAAATCAAGAACTTGAAAATATCTCAGGCTATTTTGTACCGATCATCCGATCACATGGAAAGAATATCTCCCTTTAGCAGAATTTGCACACAATCAGCGCCCACACCAATCCACCAAAATGGCACCATTCGAAATCATGTTTGGAACCGAACCAATGGCCATACCAACCGCATTTCCATGCATAAATGTTCCAACAGCGGAAGAGCGTTTCAGATTAATCAATCAAATCAGAGATGAAGCGCTAGCAGCACATGAATTATCAAGGCAGCTCATGATGCAGCGTGTCAAAGGCAAGACACACCACTTCAAGGAAGGAGACCAGGTTTGGTTAGATTCTAGGAACCTTAAAACCGATCAGCCTCGGAAATTTGCTCCTAGGAGAGAAGGACCTTTCACAATAGAAAAGGCACTCGGACCGGTGACATATAAGCTTCACCTACCCCAAAGATGGAAGATTCACCCGGTGTTTCATGTGTCGCTTCTCACACCCTTTCAAGAAAACGATATCCACGGACCCAATTATCCTAGACCACTTCCAGATCTAGTAGACAACAAAGAAGAGTTCGAAATAGAGACCATTGTCTCACACCAAAGGAAAGGTAGCAAATGGCAATATCTCATTAAATGGAAAGGCTATCCGACGTCTGACAACTCATGGGAAGATGAAGATAATTTAGAACACTCTGAAGAGACGCTTTTGGAATATAAGGAGAGACATCAATTACCCAGACTCCCAACCTCGAGTTCTAGCATTCGCCCACGTCGAAAGCAACGCTCTACATCCTAAACAATGTCTCACACCACCTCCAATGCTTCTCAGACCTCCACCCCTCGTCACACACCTCCTAACACCATTCCCGATGCGCCCACCACGCCATCGCCTCAGATCAGCAGCCCTCCATCGCCTGCACCATTGCCTGTACCTCCCAGAAGCGAATCGGTCTTAGGAGACCTCAGACATGCAGTCCGAACCGCTAGGGAAGTCGGACGCATGATTCAACGCAATGGGGCTGCAATCGACGACATCTATGTGGAGTTATTGGCTCATCAAACCACTCGTCCAGGAGACGACCTCCATCCCAACAATGTCGCCGACATTTCTGTCCAAAATATTATCCAACCCACTGTCACTACTGTTCACAATCGCCCGGACCCTCTCACCAGCACCACTTCATTTCGGATATTCAGAGAGGCGCCCCCATCACTCACAATGCAGGAGAAGAAGACTTACCTCCCAATCGCTTCATGCATAATTACGAGGACAATTATAACCTCCCTCTTTTCGACCTAGTCATCGTCGAAATATCCTCAAACACTATCAGATCCCAGGATACCTAGACCTCAAAGCACGATCTAGAATCATTCGCTTATGGGTCTTATTCACAAACTGGAGCTTTTGCAATAGTCTATGCCACATATTGGAACGAGAAGTTCGTCTGGAACTAGCAGCATTCGTTTCAACCCTTGTCAACTTCATGCATCGATTCCCAGTTCCACATGAGGATCGCTTCGTCACCCTTCACATATGGGACACTATTCAAGCACTTGTACTTCTTGGCGTCGAATCCTATGTTGAAGAAGCAGTTAGACGAACCACAGCAGGACACAGAGACGTTTATTTCAACCCAAATCGCTATCGAGTCGCCGAAACTGGCATGATCACACTCCAGCAAAACCCTAAAGTGGAAGCCATTAATTTACTTGGAACAGTCGACACTGTTGTACATCTAGCATCACGAATGAACCCTACCAGGGAAGCAACAGGCTTCAACCTCAACCATCTTCGGACGCTTCGACAGAAGGTTACGGTTCTCAGCATGCTATATGACCAGAGACTCCCACAACTCAACTGGAAATATCAAAACGCAGTGACGACACAACTATATGTAGGCTATAATATCGAAGGAGTCGACATTCCCACTACCCCTTTCACTAATCCTCAACGCTCAAGGGTAGTTACCTTACCAAACAGCGAAAGAGAAGCACCAGATGGCGCACCAACCGTTCAAACTTGGGAACCGGTTAACTATAGATACCCAGGGGAAGACAGGGACACTTTACGAGGATGCTACATCTGTGGAGATGCTGATCACTATACGACGCACCACCCACAGACAGGAAGGATACCAAATGAACACCCAGAAGACGTCAATTCTTTTACTCAACCAGAGCAAGGGCTAAAAGACCCTTTCACATGACGTTCCTCGAAGAATTTTCATATCCTCGACCAACTGCACCGCAACCCCTCCCACCTATGCATCAACCATCGCCTCAGCTTCAAACACATCTTCAGCGAATCCCAGACGACGAAATAATCAGCGCATACCTCCTCCGACACAAGCAAGACGAATGGAAGTGAACTACCATCATTCGCCCTCGCCCACCACCTATTCAGACATCCAGGACGAAATGGCAGATCAAATACCACCCAATACTCGTCAACAAGCACGCCGAAACGCCCGTCCACAACGCCAGACACTGTTTGCCACTCAAGGACTTCGCCCACCTACCAGGAACGCCCCTCCTCGTTTCTCCTCTGCAAACAATACACCACTTGGACACCCACCTCGTCATAGCAATCGCCCTCGTCATAATCGCTCAGGACAGGATCCACACATCGAGTATACCTATGATGAAGATGCCATGCATAATATGAGCACGTAGAAAAGGACTATTATTGAGTTTTCATATCGACTTTATGTTTTGTTATTGATTTTATCTTTGGAAAAGATAGACTTTTAATTTAGAACGGAGGCTATGTTACAATCAACAGACCCTCAAGTAATGCTTAATGTAAACCGCCCTATCCCTATCGCAGGTAGTTTTTCTCATCATTAGGACTCTTCTTACTCGCGAATAATACACCAGAGTTCCTCTATCACATTGCCTTATCAGCTTTTATACATGTAAGCATTCCTTTAACACATGCGCGGTTCATTATCACATGCTTACTTTATTATCACATGTCTATGCCCTCTTAATTATATAAACCTTGCAATCCATAGACTGGCCTCAGTCTGTTTTAACGGTCAAACCGTTCGCAACTGAACTGTTACTCGTCTAGCACACTCTTCACTCTCCAGTTTACACTCGTGTGTGGCTTGGCGTCTTGAGAAGGCTTGCTCTCGTCGTCCTTGAGATTGACGATCTAAACACGTTATAGGTGTAACAAAATGAGTGTTGGTGTAATATGGGCGTGGCTATATTTACGTATGGGTCGGCATTATGAAAATTATCGGTGGCAGGGGCGGCGACTCGAAATGTCTGTCTCCATTGCGGTGATTCATCGACGATCAAAACACGTTTTCGGTGCTGCACTTCTCCTTGTTCTTGCCCGTGTGACTATGGTTGTTGATGCGCCGGCAGTTGGGCACGTGATCGTGATGTCCTGGCTACAGTTGGATAGTCTCGTGTGACAGCAGAGAATGTGTAAAGAATGGACGTCCGAGGAGCCACTTCGTATGGCGCGTTTTCGACGATATAATGCTTGTATGTTGACAGTGAGACCTCCGACGGTCATGCTGAGGTTCTTGGTGATGCCTAGTGTCCAACTTGAAATGACCATTTGCCGTTTCCATCATGATCCTCCTTGATGGTATATATTCGGTTCCTGTGCGTCCCCACTTGTCTTTCCTGATGACTATTATTTCGGACCGTTGTCCACGCGCATTCGCATTGTACTTTCCCACCAAGGTTCCGTCTACAGCGCATAGATCTCAATGGGTTTGGTGTGTTTGCCATCAGGACTTTGATCAGGCCTTCCGTGTCGTCTGGCGGCTCGGCATCGGCGCTGAGATCTCGTTGGTGGATGCAGAGTCCACACGTTTGGCGGTAACCAGTTGAGCGCAAGTCTTTCTGGACAGCCGGCGAGAGCGCCATGATGTCTTTAGCGGTTAGGGTTATTGGTAGGACTGAGGAGATGGTCCATGATACAGGTCGAGGGCCGATGCGTCATCAATCGGTGACCGAACTTAAATGTAGGTACCTCCTTGTCTTTCCTTTGTATGAGGTCAATGCGGTAGGAGGCGTCGGAGAGAAGTTTGTTTAGATTTCGGGGCAGCGGTGGTGGATTTTTGGAGCGGCGGAGTAGGATCCAGCGGGTATTGGCGTCATCGGCGACTTCTAACATGTTGGTTGATGCTACTCGTGTATAGGGGGCGTGGAGGCCTTGTGTCCTTATGCCATTTATCGATCTTCCTCCTTAACATTGTCCGTAATACCTATACGGGGCATATATCGGCTCCTCTCCATTTGGTAGCTGAATCCTGCCATTGACGATTCTTTATCTTCCTTCCCTGGCGTATTCTTCTCGCATGCGGCAACCAATGGAGTTGTGGTGGTCTGCACTTCCGCAGAAGATGCATCTGTCGAATGTTCAGGCTGGCGGCGGCTGAGACGAGGTCTGGGCGCGAGGCGGCGCGGCGGAGGTGGAGGTGGAGGTGCGGCGATCGGCGGCGGGCGATGTGGCTTGCCAGGAGGGCTATAAAGGGCCTTGAGCTGATGACAAATTGGGCGGCGTTATTCATTTCTTTGAGGTCGTATCCCTCGTCGGGTCGGACCTCGGGGCATTTGATTGTCAAACTGAGTTGGTAATATCTGGCCTAACCTCGTCCGGAAGCCGCGGACATGTACAAGGCTTGCCTCCGCGGCGAGTCATGCGGTGCTTGGTTACGAGGTAATTAGCTGTCGCAGCGAAATCCGCGGTGATACTCAGCGAGTTGGGTTTTGGTGGTGACTCCCATATCGGTAATATAGATGATTGGCTTTGAGCGCCGCGAGTGGTGTGCGGCGGTCAGGTTGCGCTTCCGGATAGATGTTGTGGATCACGCTTTAAATGCATCCCATGATCCATCGGTAAGGCGTCCTTTGTAGAGGTCCAGGTATCGAATGACTTCTCATCCGTGTAGTAGATCGCCATTTGATTAGTTCTGCGTTGCCAGATCGCTGTCGGTCCATCACAGATCATTTCGATATCTTCGAGATACCTTTCGAGGCCGCTGGCGGTGCCTTGGAAGCGTGGAGCCTCCTTGCTGTTCTGATTGGCATGCGTGTGGTGCGTGGGTTTCGTCTCCAACATGCTGCCTGCAGGTGGTGATGATGTATTAGATGAAATAAGCGGTGGCAGGGGTGATAACGGAAGGCTTAATCGATCTAGATCAAATAAGCAAGTTGAGCCGCCTGGTTCCAATTGTTCGGGTTGGTGTGCCGAGTGGTGAAGGGTTTGGGGGTGTATACCAGTCGATGGTCGTGAAAGGATGTGTGGGCTGGCGAAGTGTCTTGAGGGTAGTGGAAACATTCCTGGCAGGAGATGTCGTCGCTCGTGCGTGGAACTGGGATGTTTCTTTGGTCGGACACTGCAGGTTGTAGCGCCGACAGCTTCCGATTCTGGTTGGGACCTGCGGCAGTGGTGTAGGAGGCTTCCGAGTTGCCACGGTGGTAGAGGACGGTTGACTCTGGCGAGGTGTAGATGGCCCTTCCTTGTTGGTCGGTGGGCTTCGTTGGGCGCCAAGGTCCTAAGTTGGGCTGGGAAACTTATCGGAAGCTTTCTGTGCAGCGATGCGGTTGGAAATGAATGATTTAACGACAGACCTAAGAGCCCCTCGCGTGGGCTCCAGTTTGTAAACGATTAAAGTGAGGCCGACGTGGAATGGCGTTCGGCCTAAGGGCTACAGAGGTCCGTCGGCGGTTCTGGACGACTATGACGGCGCGATAAGGGAACGATAATGAGTGGAACGGCGACTACGTCGCCAAGCGAAGAGGTTCACAGATATAAGGAAAGGAGGAGTGGTATTAATGTCCTCTACTACATACATGCATTCTTATAATAACTTCCGGACACGAGGCTTACCTGCGGCGATGCTTCGTCACCAAGTCCGTGGTCTGTGCACGTCTGTTCCTCCTCCTGCATTGGATTTATCGTCCAGTCGGCAGGGACGCCCCTTATGATGCGGTTCGGCGCGAGGTTCGTAGCTCGGCGTTGTCCGGTCCGCTTCGGCTGTCGGTCTCAATGTAGCCGAACCGGCATGTTACACAGTCGAGATAGCATCTGCTTTAGGTTTGATTTACCAGAACGGTGTTTAATCATGAAATTGTATTCTGAAAATCTGTGACCCATTGAGCTTGTCTTCGATTGAGATTTTGCGCCTTCCGGAAATACGTGAGGTTTTGATGATCCGTTATGGACTTCAACTATTTCCTTAGACCCTGAGGAATGGGACCATTCATAAAATGCATGCATCACTGCTAGCATTTCCTGTCATAGATCTCATAAATTTGTTCTGCATCATTGAGAGCCTTTGAAATAAAAGCCACAAGGTCCCATTGCTGATTTATACCTATGATGGGAATTAGAATCACTGGAGAGAATCTACTCCACTTCCTCGAAATTTTGTCCCTCGTTCATCAGAATTTTGAGTGACTACCTCCCTTGGCACACAAGGTCTTCATCCCGAAGTAGCCAGATTGAAGTTCAGATCACAACCAGTCCACTTTTCAGTCATTTAGTTAATGAGTTAAGTAGGCCCTAGCAAATCCCCTGCATGAAACCGGAATAGAAAATTAATTAAATCCCAGAATTGCTTGTAGTTCCTTTTTAACAAGGTTGGTCTGGCCAGGATGTAATTGCATCAAACCTTGCCTTTTTTCCATTCGAATGAGTCTGTACTAATGACGCAATCCAACAGGAAGTCGATCAATGTGGGTTGATCAAACCAAACTTCTCCGGTTTCAAGGAAAGTTTTATGATTTTCCAACTTTGCTAAGATGCGGTTCAGTGGTTTGTTTTTTTGGGTAATGTTCCTCTTGAGATTTTTGAGAAAACTGCATCGCATGAAATGAAATGCCATCCTTTAGAGCAATTTCCTGTCGGAAGATGTCCATTCATGCATGGTTTGGAATGTATGACCGGTGAATTAGTCAAGCAAAAACCATGACTAGTGGTTTCACAGTCGCAATTGGTTGGAAGCCGCTTTCCATAATCTCCTTCCTTAAATCCGATACGTCTATTATAAAACCCAGCGGATATCCATCTTTGGAAAACTTATGGCCTGTGATAATTTGTCAATCCTAATTCCCCAATAGTGGTAACGGGCTATCGACTTTTTTCCGTCATTGTCGTTCACTCCATCAATAATCCTGAACTGGCCGTAGTTTCCCATCTTCTTTTTAACGAAAAGAAGCGGACGATGCCATGGGTGATTTGCTGGGTTGGATTCGAACGCGATTCAAATTTCCTTCAGGAATTCGTCAGTTGGGCCTGTTCGTACCCGGCTAGTGGATAAATTTATTACAATATAGCTTTGATCCGATATTAACTCATTGCAATGATCCACGGGCGTCGCGGCAGTAAATCGTCAAAAGGTTTTTCCTTTCAAAAATACTTCGGTGCCCCAAGTAATTGTCCAGACTAATTCCTCCAAATAGAAACGTTTCTTTGTAGGTCTTTTGCCTCCTTGGCCGCTATGTTGTTGCTACGGACTGTAGTTTGAGCTCTGGTTCCCACAATATGCACTGCTAAGAGTTTTTCGCCTTCCTCAGTGGTTTCCATAGATTCACTCGTCCTCCGATTTTCCACTGGGAACGGTCCACACGTCCTGGAAACCCTAGTGAATCGTACTTCGGCTTTCTTTTTCACAGTCCATCACCGGGTTGTGAGTTTGCGCCAATCATGCCTAAAGAAGTGTCGGTTATTTCCTGTCCAAGCCCACTCCGCATTCCAATGATTTTTCGATGACTTCCTAATTCGTAGTTTGAACGAACCATGTATTGAACCAAATCTTTCCTTGTCATATGCATTATAATAGATTCACCGGATGGGTCTAAAGAGCTTCCGCTTATAAGTTTATGCTGTTTCTAATTCGTGCTGAACAGAGATCCTTGCATCGAAGAATCTTACTAGTGGCGACAACATTATATTTGCACCCACGTTATCCCTATAAGTTTGTAATGATTCCTTTCAAATTCATTTCCTCGTCGTTCCCTGTAGGCTTTGCGACAACTCTGGCTTTAACCGTGTTTAGGTTCGCACAACGCTCTGCTTCCAATTGTTGGTTTAATTCATTAACCAAACTTTCAGTTAACTTTGTTAAGCCTTTTGTATGGACCCATTCTTTCAGACAATCGCACTGCAGTGTTCTTGTCCTGTTGCCAAATTTCTTCTTAAACCCATTGCCGGTGAAACCAAAGTCTTATCCGGGTTTAGCAGCTCACAACTCAGTTTTCGGATCTGATGGGACATATGATGAACTTCATATAACAATTCTGGTAGCACTAATACAAGATCTTGTCGCGAGATCCCGAAACTCTTATCAGCCAGTCATGCGGCAGGAGCGCTTGCCTACTTGGCTGTTCACAAAAGCCCTTTTCTTTGCGTATTCTTTCCATTGCTCCTCGGTGAGCTCTCCACCTTTAATTCCTCGGATACGGCCTTTTCTTTCTCCTTCTTGTTGAACTGCTTTGGTTCTGGACAGTCCCTGGCAAAAGTGTCTTCTTTTGCCGCAAGTTGAAGATTGCCCTGTGCGTCCGTTTCGCTTTGTTCAATGGTCCATTGGCATTAGGATCTCTGCTTTAGACTTGGCATGGTGGGCATACTAGTTGATCGGTGGCTTGCTTTCCTTAGCCACCGGTGTTTTCCTATGTATTCTTACGGCTTTTCTTCTCTGCCGTATGCCTTCTTCGCGCCTGCAATATACCCGCGCTAATTGTACCGCCGATCTGAAATCATTTTCAGGGATGCATCATCTTGCAATTCCCATGCCTGAAATCATCTGCACCTAGGGCAGGATTGATCCTATTCAGTGAAAGTGATCCTGAGCGCGTTTTTCTCCCATCCACCAATGGCGATAGTGCGATTAAACTTAATGATGTAGTCTTTGATTGGAGTATTCCGTTGCTCCAACTTCATTAAGGTCATCTGTCGCGTGCTGTTTGTTCCGTGGACATGAAGAATTCATGCATTTTCCGTTTGAAAGCCGCCCAGGTCCGTCCAATGATATTTAATTCCATTAGGCGGACGTGTCACTGCAAGTGGTTGGGTCCTCGAGGCTGTAACGGAGTCGAATGTCCGTTGTTTATCTCGCTAATTTTGTCAGATCAAAGGATATCTTGTCGGAGCACGCGCATGCTTCCTTCAATTCCTATGTCGCACCTCTGATTTCTTGGAGCTGACTCCACCCAATTCCCCGGCAACGGTTTCCCCTTCCCCTTTCTGGTACGATATAAACAGATGACGATGCGTCTCCGGACTGTAGTTTCCCGCGCCAACGTGAAGTTAGACTTCCATGGTGCGCAGCCAATTGTCCACCTGCTTGGATCACCTCAAAGTGATCGGGCATCTCGGTTTGGTCAATGGAGCCTGTGAAGGTCAGAAAAGAAGGCGAGGTGCAATGCGTTGCATTCCTCCAGGACATTTTGGTGAGGAGTTGTCGCAAACCATTGACCGTTGCCATCCGGACTCCTCAATGTCATATCTGCTGTGCCTTTCAGCTACATCATCCTGGTTTGTCCCGTCAAAGGTATTTGCGGTGGCAAGGGGTGCGGCATTACTTGTGTGTATCCGATCAGGAATCCCGTCCTCCATCTGAGTCCAGGATTGAGGCCGCTGAGACACGCGTTCTACATGGATGCATCCTTCGCGTCCATCAAGTTTTTCGTGCTTGCACATTTGGCCTGTAACTCCCTCATGTGACTGTCAAACTGATAGATCCTGATCTGCGGAATGCCGGGCCACTCAAACCTGTTCCAAGTGCTGTTTCTTAAACATCACCAAAAGCAGAATCCCGGAATGTCCCGGGTGTAAGATTTCCACTAACTAGACCAGGCCATAGGGTACGGATAAGCGTGTTTCTAAACTTCATTGCTACCGTTCTAAGCCGCAAGGTGCTATTTCTCGCCGTCTTTTGGTGCCTGATCCAAATTACTGGGTCCCACCCTCTATCATCCAGTTGCTCGCCATTGTCACTGGTCCTCATGCCAGTTCCATCTCCACTGCGGTACGCATGATTGTTGTGAATTCCGCTTTCCTTGGCTTTGTTGCCTCGGCGTATGTGGGAACCTTAGGTGGAACCGGAGGTGGCGTTGACTGTTTTGAAGTTCCGAGGCGGGCTAGATCCGGTGATCAATACAACTGGGTTGGGGCTTGCTGACACGTACAGGGACCTGGAAAGTTCTGCATTACCTTCCTTCACACTTGAGGACAGGGTTGCCAGTGTAGGATTGCGCCTTCTTCTTCTTCTTGTTTAGGAGAAGAAGCATTTAACCACCATCTAGCCGCTTGTTGTACGTTCCCCTGGCAATCATCTCGTCGATGCTACGCCGCCAGTCCCCAGATGTCGTCACCCGTCTTCTATCCGATCAATGAACTCTTCTAGTACATGAAAC
>JAEBUS010000108.1:0-157127 GCA_023014475.1 Amanita pallidorosea | reverse complement strand
CCGGTTTGTGATGTTTCCATCTTAAATTTGTCTCTTGGCACTTAAAGTTTGACAATAAGGTTGATTCTGCACCAAAACGACCTGCACGCACTCAGCGCTTACCCACACGTTACGTGACACATTACCACCATCAGTACCTCAACCAGAACGAGTGTATTTAGTGCCCCAGCCACAGCGCTGCGATTCGGCTACAGAACCAACTCAAAATGGGATAGATATTCCCCATCTTCATGGCAAAACATTGCCAGCCTCATTTCATATCAAAATTTATGATACAAAGCCAAACGGCTACAACATATTTCGACGCTATTTGCCACGTAATCCCATCACTATACCCCCCAGGGCCTACCATGGATGAAATACTGAATTCCCTACCTTTTGAGAATATCAATAGTATGGAGAAATGGCCTTGGTGGGCGATTTTTGGCCCGTCGCTCAAATCTGTAAAAAAAGGCATTTCTTGGCCCATTCAACAAGTTTCAACCATGTTGCTCATGGAGTGGATCCACAGCGGAACCAACACCAAGTCCAATCCAGAGATTGATCAACTTGTCCACAAAGTTCTCAGTGCACCGGGATTCAAAATAGATGACCTCCTTGATTTTAGCACCTTGTGAGAATGCGAGCGCCTTGACAAGTAATGCCGAGTCAAGTTTGAACACAAAGATGATCTATTCAAGGTACAGGATGGTTGGATAGAGGATCGTCACATATTAGGTACAATGTCCATGACATCACTTCCCATGTTCCAACTATCTCGTTGTGATGTGAGCATCTTCCCCTCCATCAGCGACAGTCAAACGGTCCAACCGTTGCTCCCTCTGACGCTTTTTCTCTTTTATCACTTGAATTTTTCGCTTTTTGATGCGGATCACGAGTTTCTCTTTAAGGTCCTCACCGCATTTGCGCTGATGGTTGTTGAGTGCCTTTGCTGTCCTGAAGGCCTTTTTACAGCTGGGTGTATAGCACCTGTAGGCGTATGTGTCAGAACGTCCCATACAAACCTAAAAATAGAAGGTACACGGTCAGGTACTCATAAATGCAATCAGGTGATCATGTCCACATGGTCACCTGATTGTTCCCCCCAATCTTGAGTTTGCGCACCCCAAAGCATTCTTGCCTTCCTTTACGCCATCATGTCAGATACAGAGCCCAACTCTTCCTCTTCCGATGAGGAGTCCCGAGGAGTCCTCAAGCCAACTCCCAGAGCTCAACAGCTGTTTGCTGACCTCCAAGATGCCATCAGTGGCGTTAGCAACCCTGACTTGACGTAAGTGTTAGATCATTTATATATATAAGTGAAACTGATCGATCAAAAGGAACGGCTATCAATATACCACAAGGTTGGGCGGTGGATTCCAGTTGGAATCAATCCCTTCATCAAGACCAAAGATATCATATCAATTGGCGTTTGGTTCCGTGTTGGCCCAACTGAAACACACCCCAAGTGCGCAAAATTACAGCAGCAAAAAGAGTAAGTTGTCCCATGCACCGCTACTCAATTTCTGCTCAAATCTGCAAAGAGAAAATGTGAAATTAGAGCTCAAGTGTTTTGATCGCATTATGGACCTCATACCAGATGGAATAAATATATTGGAAGAGATTGATACTCTGAAAGACAGAATAAAACTTTTCATGGATTATGCGAGTCTTCAATTTCTTCAATGATATGGCCCAGGTGTGCTAATTTAATGAGTAGATGCATAATAAGGCCACAACTGCACGCTCCGACAATACCAAAGCATTAAAAAAAGATATTGTTCAATATTTGCCTTATGACCTACAGAACGACGTTATCAACCCTCCAATTCCTATTATGCCTGAAAAACATGGTAAAAGTATAACTCGAGGATTTAACCACAGAGTTTGCGCACGAAATTTGTGCCTGTGGCGCCTTCTGGATGAATTCGACATTGATCCATTGTACGTCACACTTGAAATTGTTGAGATTGATCATTCACATCACGTAGAGACTTTATGCAGAAAGTTCAAAACAATGAAATAAGGATCAAGGGAACAGATTTCCCATTGTTCCTGTATGATGAAAGTATCCCTTACGATCGCAACAACAAGGATGTTGGATTGCTCAAAGGTCATGTTTGATTCGTGTACGTGTTTTTCCCATCACTTATTTGATTATTTATTTTCTGCACCAGACATATCGTCACATCATCACAGGACCCAAGATGGCCCTGAATCTGAACTTAATCAGAATGAAGAACAGTTGCTCCAAAAGTGAGCAGCAGGTCTTAACAAAGAGCGATTGGTATACGATTGCTTATGCTGCTGCACAGTGTTGAACGATCTTCACCCCAAATACCCCTAAGTATAGCCTTCAACACGGCTATCACCGGTTTGACCCTTATGTTGAGCAGCAATCATATGTCCATCAGACATAGTTTGTCTCAGTGGTCGTCACTGTCATGAATGATGAGCTCATATGTCCGTTAGACATAGAGTCATACATCCATGATGACAAGAGTATTGTATCACTGTCATAGACAGTGACCAGACACCTCTCCAGGTGTTTTGAGTATTGTATCACTGTCAGAGACAGTGACCAGAGACCTCTCCAGGTCTTACTCTCATATAGAGAGGAGATACTCACATGCTGGTAGGCAAGAAAGAGCAACTGAACGTATATTGGATATCTACAGGTCTTATATACACTTTTAGTGTATGTACAATTTTGTGTAATGGACTTGTAATCTAATATACGTAAATAAAAGAAATAAAAGAAAAAGAAAAACCCTCTAAGGGTCAAACCGGTGATAGCCGTGTTGAAGGCTATACTTAGGGGTATTTGGGGTGAAGATCATTCAACACCCCCCATAATCTGTACAGTCATGTACTGATTAGTAAAGATCTTCTCACAGGCCTGTAAGAAGAGGTGCGTATATTCTTTCAAAAATCTTCAAAAGAAATGTGGCCAGAGATTCCTTCACGTCTCCACCTTTCCTTTAGTTGCCAAGCCCAAAAGGCTTTGGGAGGAAACCTCCAAGGATCTCGTCCTTGAAGGGCTTGGTCCATCCATATAGCAACAGCCAGAGTGTATGTGATTTGTGGCTGGGGTTTTTTAGGTGGTGGAGGTGGGGGTTCCTCAAAGTGGCAGCGAGACGACTGCTCACATTCGTGTCCAACATTGGAGTGTCCTCCTATTGTCAAAATAGGTTGTTGTTTTTTTACTGCGGGGTTTCCTATTTTTGCCCATAATGATAAAGTTGTTCAACGTTCTTTAATCAGCTGGAGTAATCTCTACAGTGATAGGCTGGTCTCTTTATCGCAGTAAAATGAAGCAGTTTAAGGCCCTACTCCAGGGCCATCAGTAATCAATTTAATGATTCTGATAAACCTAACATTGGTGTGAATTTTTCGAATAATATTTGACCAAGATTTTTAGTCAGAATATCAGCAGGATTTTCAGATCCTGGAATGAATCGTAATTCTATCTCTTTCTTTTTTATGAGTTTTCGTATAAAATGATATTTAATATCAATATGTTTTGAACGTTTTTCAGTAACAGGATTATTTGCAATAAATAGAGATCCCATATTATCGCCATAGATAGGCGCAATTGTTATAGGAAAATGGATTTCACTTAGTATTGATCTAATCCATTTATTTTCTCTAGCACAGTCAGATAAGGCCATGTATTCAGCCTCTGTTGACGATAGTGCCACTGTTTTCAGTTTTCTTGACGTCCAAGATACTACTCCTCCTGATAAAAGAGTAAAGAATCCTGATGTGGAATGTCGAGCATCTTTATCTGAAGCCCAATCTGAGTCAGTATAGCTCATTAGGCCAGATTTTAATGATCCGTCATATTTAATGAAGAGATCTGTAGTTTTTGCTAGATATCTAGCCATTCCTATTGCATGTTTTAAATGATCTGATGATGGATTTGCTGAGAATTGAGACATTTTTATCACAGCAAAGCATATATCTGGTCTTGTTCCGATCATTAAGTATAGTAATGATCCAATAACTGATTGATATTGTGATCTAATCTTATGATCTAGTGGTTGATCATTTGTCATTGGTTCATATCCAGTTGGAAGCGGAGTGTTCATATGTGTAGCATCACTGATTCCTAATCTCTGGATTACTTTATGCAAGTAGGGGTTTTTGATTGATGGTAATTTTATCTCCTTGTTTCTTTATTTGGAATGATAAAAAGTTTTTTGTTTGACCATCGATGAGATCTCCTAAATCTCTAGATTCCCATCTATTCATAAATTCTTGCTTTTTATGCAATGTTATGATTTTGTTAGATCCCAAGAACATTGAGTCATCAACATAGATTATTGCTATGACAATGTTGGATCCTTGTTTAAAAACAAATACACCCGCATCCGAATGTATTTGTATAAAGCCCATTTTTTCCATTGATTTGTCTAATGACTTCCACCAAGCTAATGAAGCTTGTTTTAATCCATAAAGTGCACGATATAATTTATATACCATGTCTTTTTTATCTTTATTTATAAAACCTGGTGGTTGTTTCATATATATTTCTTCGTCCAGTTTTCCATATAGGAATGCAGCAGTCACATCTAGAAATGATACATATAGTTTTTCTAGTGCTGCAAGTGCAAGTATGAGACAACATGTCTCATATCTTACAACTGGTGAGAATATTTCATTGTAATCAATGCCATTTATTTGGGAAAAACCCTGGGCAACTAGACAAGCTTTTTTACATCCATCGTCTTGTTGGACATAAACCCATCTACAACCTATGGCCTTTCGACCTTCAGGGAGATGTTGTAGATTTATTATTACGCCTCTTTTGATGAGCATATCCCATTCTTTCTTTTTGGCGTTTATCCAATCTTTTTGTTCACTGATTGATAGGCGAAATATTTTGTGATGATGTTCAGGTACAGCTGTGTTTACTGTTTCGTTGATAGGAATTGCACATAATAACAATTTATTAATTGTGAAACGATTTAATTTTGTTCTTCTATCAATTTTTTCGATTTCAACTGGATCTTTATCTCCATAGATGTTATCTGGTCGATTAACTGGTCGTCTATTTCTAGTTGGTCTCAATGGACCTGGAGATGAGGGTCTTGAAGGAGCAAATAAATCTTCTTCAATTTCTCTCTGATCATCTGAATTGTCACTTCCAGAATTACTTCCGGAGTTATCTGAATCATCACTTTCTGAATTGTCATCTGAACTATCAGATCCCTTTCCTTTGGGAGATATATTAGATTCATCAGATGAGTCGCTATCACTCTCTGATTTTGATGAATCTTCTTCATCTGATATATTGTGTTCGTTAGACGTTTCATGAGGTATTTCAGGCATGAGATCCTCAAACTCTTCCTCTGGATTGAGGAATGTGGAATTAAATCAGAGTTTCAACATTTTGGAAATTTTGTTTTGTCAAAAACTCCAGTTGTTCCCATAAAAATGGTATTATTTTCAGGATTCATAAATTTATATCCTTTCATTCCATTTTTATATCCCAGAAAGGATCTGGCTTCAAGCTTATCTTGTCTGCGTTCAGCAGGGATATATACATAAGCTTGGCATCCAAACACTCACATATCCAATACATTTGGTTTTTTCTTTTCAATAAGAAAATATGTGTCTTCCATTTATTGCGAGCTATGGGAGTCCTATTATATAGGTATACTGCATGTCTCAAATGTGCAAGATTCCACACCATATGTGATAAGCACGCGTCAATCAAACTCCGCACACTCTGAAGAGATTTCGTGATATTCCACAAATACGTTTGATTCATTCATTCAGCTCTTACATTTTTGTGACATATATGGAAGTGATATTTCTGCATCTCGAATTACTGAATCTACATGAGTATTTTTACATTTTAGTGCAAATTCACTTCCTCACACTTCAAACCGTCCACTTTCTTCTGGCAAATATTCCCCATATTCACTGTTTTATCACTCCTCAAATCACACAAAAATTCGTTTTATGCGATAACGATTCCCGTATCGCTATTATCCTTTTTAAATTACAAACCCCAACCCAAACAAATGTCCGAGAAACAACCCTCACAAGAATAAATTCAAAACAATATTATCATTACTCGTCGACCTTGATCTACATGAGATTCTTTTGAGAATTACTCAGCACATGTATTAAATACAAAGGAGACGCCTGTCTACCATTTGTGCGATTTCTGGAATGACTTTACTTATGCATTTTCACTTTGCGCCAAAAATCCTGAACAATAATTTAAGTTTCCATTTTGGAACTGAGCAACTATTTGGAGATAATCCGTCTAAATGAATTTCTCCTTTTTTCAGCAATAACCTTCATCTCTGTGCAGACTGAATCCCATCGTTTTCGTAGCCCACTACTACCATGAGAGAAAATACAGAGATATCGCAGTCACAACGGTTTATTGACTATCATTGATGAAACATTCCGGCAATTCCTCAACCAACTATATGATATTCGCCCTTTATTCCCAATAACAGTGGTAGAGAATCTGTCATAATTGACAGTTCTTCACTCTAATAAGAATCAATTATGAATCTTTGTTTCACTGAAAGGGAAATACCTTGAAATTTAGAAACACAAGGCTTCCGATTGAGCAGATCCAGTCTCAACGAATATCCATAATCGCCGCGGAAATATAACAACCGTACTCATGAATACTGATCACAATCTACTCATATCTGCTCCTTCCGTTAACACGCTTATTTCTGGATCATAACCGGGCGTACCTACACCTAGGTATCATAGTAAAGGTTTTTGACCTTTCACCAGCCCGGGTTCTGACAAAACCTATATTACTTCGATCAATTCGCTCCATACATAAAGAAGTCATTTTACTGTTGTCTGTAAAGTTGCAATGATGCCCTGAATCAAGAATCCATGACAACTCTTTTCTTGTACATTCTCACCAACCAATTATTGCTGAGAAAAATAATGTATATCTTTCAATATAAGACAGCTTCTCATTCACCTCCCATAGTCGCATGCAGAATAACAGACCCAATTCATCAGCCTAGTTTCATCTATTAGACAAATGAATGACCTTTAACCTTGTCACCGCACACGAGACATAACTACAATGCGCATAGTACATCACAAGAATGACTCCATTAGGATTGCGTCACACAAACAAGAGCAAACACCTCACATCGCGGATGTCATAATCTTTATCACTGCCCTCAAATAATGTTTCTTCTAAAATGTCTTGTGGATTCCCATGGGTTGAATAGTCAGATCTATCTCAGATCTTTTTTCGTTTCGAGGCAGTTCAAAAGATATTTCATCTTTTTGACGTATCAAGTATTTTTAATGTCTCCGTCGTGGTGTGATACCGATGCGTTCGGTAGTGATCTAGTTTATTAGACCTTTGCCATATTGCCCTTTTGGGTTTGAGACTGACCCGTGAATCGGCGGCAGCTGTGGCATCATGCGGTCTTGTACGTTTCATGCTGCAATAGAAAGAGCGGAGATACAATCTCCAACGGTTGATGAGCATCCAGCGAGTCTACACGTTGTTTGCAACAATTAATCAAGACATGTTCGAAGCAGCTACGAAGCTCAGCAACACATTCGAAGTGATTGGCGACCTCGATCCACTTGTTCAAGCTAGCAGCACTAGCCCACCTTCGTTCAACATCTCAGAACTTGTCCAGAGATCAAGTAGTGTTCCTCAGACCAAGAGTGCCAGCGCGTTTGGCGCCTTTAGCATTCGAAGCCATCCAAGGATCCCAAGCGCCCTCAATTGACCCTTGCCCCATCACCAGCAGCTCCCCATTCGTCACCTATGGTCCCTCAGCTCCCTAGGACCCCAGACACAGTCTAGAACGTTGCACGAAGCCAGTTTCCATCAGGATTGCGTTGTCATGGTTTGCACAGCATATGTTTCACTTGCTCCACATACTAGTTTCATTGCCAGTTCGATCATAGGTTATTTTTAGCTTCAGGACACCCCCTTTTGCGTCGCTTTCCCCCCCCATTTCACTATATATAGGATATCCCCTGTATAGACAACAAAAGACAACAAAGAGAACACAGAGCCAGATGATAGCTCCCCCCAGTCGTTTCCCTCTCAGAGTTTCGTTCTAAGCCTGTTCCCCTCACTTCCCTTGCGTCCCTGAGCCTACCCAGCGATCCCTCATTGCGTCAAGCCTAGTTTTGCACCTCGAGCCTTCTTGCGGCCTTTGTCTAGCCGTTATTGCCCTCGTCCTCTCAGTATCTGTGCGCCCCCTTCGTTCTTTTAGCGTTCCCCAGTGTTCCAACTGTCTAGTGCAGTTCAGCAGGCTCTCCAGTCGCAGCAGTTGCTCTAGGTTGTCTGATCACCTCAATCCCCTTCGACACCCCCTCGTGTGCCTTCGATCAGTCACTGAAGGAGCGCCAAGCACCTCTGTTTGTTTAGGGTTGGTTTGGAGGTTGAGTCCACCTAGTGCGCATCAACGGTGTTATGCTCCTGATCAGATTCACGAGGAATGTCTGCCTCTTGGGCGTGTTTCTTTCCCTTGCCTCTGAAACCCTTTCTGAGGGCGAGGTCTTTGATGTTTGGTTTGTCAGAACCCTGACGCTGATTTTCGTCATCCTTTTTCTGATGGTTCCACATCGCATCTTTTTCCTTCCTTTTACTCCGCTATTTTATTTGCCTTGTCCCTAGAATTGTGTTGTTGTCTCATGGATAATTCCTGCAGAATTCTCCGATGATAGAATCGGAGATAGCCTCGAAGGTAAATTTATCTGTTCCATATAACTGGAACATAGTCATAGAGACAGCGCGTCCATTCTTTGGGAAGAGCAGCTGCAAGTATTAGAGCTTGCATAAAAATCGGGGATCTCTACTTTTGTTCTTCTGTGAGCTGCGTGAAATAAGATCCCAGTCTTTCAATCTCAGGTAGCGGGTCTTTCCCTGAGAGTTGGAATTTGACTGTTTTTTGAAAACAATCAAATAATGAGCGCTGTGTAGTCTTTTTATAGCTAGTAGCCAATGTTTCCATGCCGAGAGTAATTTGATCATCGTAGCTATATGTCGCCTAATCGAATCAGAGACTTTAAGACATAATGCGCCCAGACCGGAATTGTTGAGTTTCTGCCATTCACGAAGTTCTTTCTTATATTCTGCTGCTACTGCAGCAGTAGCGGAGTCGGCGGGAGGGATGGTTTAGGAAATGATAGATTGATGATAGACCAAGATCCGATATGAAGGGTGGACTTCATCTTTCTGCCCAAATACGGTAGTCAATGCCTGTGAAGGTGTTGATAGAATCGATGCCAGTGGAGGTCTTGGAGGACGACATAGTATATGATAGTCTTATCTATGAAACATATTGTGTTAGCGTTCTTTGTTTCATAAAGTTAAATGTTTGAAAAAATGAAAGTTTTTGTCGTCATTGATCATGTCCTTGAGACATGTTTGTCATTGTTGGCAACAATGACGGCTTACCGGGGCCATAACCTGTTGAGCAGCAATCATATGTCCATCAGACATAGTTTGTCTCAGTGGTTGTCACTGTTATGAACAAGGAGCTCATATGTCTTTAGACATAGAGTCATATGTCCATGATGACAATAGTATTGTATCACTGTCATAGACAGTGACCAGACACCTCTTCAGGTGTTTTGAGTATTGTATCACTGTCAGAGACAGTGACAGAACCTCTCCAGGTCTTTTACTCTCATAGAGAGGAGATACTCACATGCTGGTAGGCAAGAAAGAGCAACTGAACATATATTGGATATCTACAGGTCTTATATACACTTTTAGTGTATGTACATATTTGTGTAATGGACTTGTAATCTAATATACGTAAATAAAAGAAATAAAAGAAAAAGAAATACCCTCTAAGGGTCAAACCATTGATAGCCGTGTTGAAGGCTATACTTAGGGGTATTTGGGGTGAAGATTGTTCAACATGAGGTACGGGCTCAAATACTTGCATAAAATCTGCGCGGACATGAGCATCCATCTTTACAAGCTCATCAGCAGCAATTAATCGATCAATGACCGCATTTACGGTCAGAATAGACGGACGGTTAGGGGAACAAGTTTCATATAATCCTGCATAGAGCATACAACAATGATCGCAGACGCGTTGCAGTTGTTCAAGGCACACATGTTTATTGTGCCTAATTTCCATATGACATTGTTGTGGGGACAAAACAGGAGACACTGATGGATGGGCCGAGGCCAATGACAGGGTAGGAGTGGAGTGAAGAAGGTTTAAGTTGGACTTTGGAACCATACATGTACATTTTGCATGGTCCACCACCAATTTATTTTGGGCAAGAAAGGGTAACCCCAACAACAATGGCATGGTCAAAGACGGTGCTACAAGGGCAATTACTCGTTTCAATGTCCAAGAATTATCAAGCGTAGTAATACAAAATTTAACAAAATGTGTGACATTTTGAGAACAATTATCAAGTGCAACCCCAAATGATTCAGGTTTCTTCAATGGAAATTGCTTCTACTTTAATTCATGGACTAAATTGGGATGGATCAGCACAAGATTTGAACCATTATCCAAAAAGGTTTTGACAATAACACAAAGATCCAAGTTGACAATTTGACACAAAAAACAAAGATGCGGAACTTTGTAATCACTCACGTCAACATTATTGGGCTCTTCATCAGAGGACAAATACCAGAGAACAGGATCCGCCTCGTCACTGCTATCATTTAAAGTGGCTGTGACAACATTGACCTGGGAATCGGAGGTTTCAGTCACAGCGGCAACTTTAGAACTCGTGTTTGTTGTAATACCACAGAAAGATTTAAACTTGGCCTGATGTCCTGCAGTATCAGTCGTCTGAGCTTCCTTTGCTTGCCTTGCAGCATCTTCAGACAAAGGCTGATACGTTGCTGGTTTCGGAAAACCAAAAGGACAAGAGGCCGCTCAATGAGACACGTAGAAACGTCAACATTTTAAACAGCCGTCGTGCTGATACAACAAGTCGCACTCAAGTTTTGTTAAGGCGGGTAGACGTTCAGTAGACTCACCAAATGGTGTAGATCTGCCCAAAGAAGTTCCAGAAGGCCGTGACAATGCATTGACAGAAAGATTAACACATTTATTGGAACAATTGATTTCTTTGGCCAATTTTCGAGCGCATTTCATTTCACTTTCATAAACATCAACTAGCACACCAACATCAGTGATCCATCCATAGGTTTGTCACATTGAATGACAATGTTTGCCTTGGTAGCTAGACAAAGTCGACAATCCAATTCTGAATGTAATCGAGATTCCAGGATTCTGATAAGTTCCTCATCAGAATACCCTTTCTTCCCAGCGGTGAGCCACAAATTACATTTGACATTCTTGTTTGCCCACGTATAGAAATTGGAAGGAGTCATTAGAGGCGTATTAAAATTTTCTCATTGAATTTGAGTGTCCCAGTCAGAATCCAAGAATTTTGTTCATAGTTCCAACATAAAATTACCAAAATCCAGAGCCAAGAGCTGAGCACGGTTGACAAAAATCCAAGAACACATATGTGAATCTCGAATTGCTGCCATAGCATAACCAACTTGTGCCTTTTCATCAATTTTTTCTATATTGAAGATTCAACACATGCCATTTCGAAGCGATACACAACTCCTGGAGTCAATTTTCCATCCTGCAACACTGGGACTTTGCCCAGATTCAGATGGTCGATGGACGCAATACCAGAAACAGAGTTGACTGAAGACATAACAGATAGAGGGGCAGTACGGATGACAGTTTTACAAGAAGACGGATTTTCGGAAGATGATGATGATGATGGAGATGACGATGACAATGGTGATGACAGATTGTTTATTGAATCCGAATTAGGAATCAATGTGTGTGATGTAATATCCAGGGGTACAGACAATAAGTCAGAGGAGTCACTGTGATTTGCGGACACAAGGGATTTTCCACAAACAGCCTGTTGAACTCTTGTATTTCCACAAGCCTTTGTAACACAAGACAAACCAGACCTGCGTCCACGAGAGACTACTGACAAAACAAGCTGGTGACCACGGGATGAGTTAGACCCCCTAGATAACGCCAAACCACGAGAGAGCGCAGGACCACAAGTAAGCACACAATGTGACCTGGTCTCCAGAACCACACGCAAGACCGGTGCTTTCAAAAAAGTGTAAATCCTTGACTAAACGCCAAGACAAATCACTTATCCAACAAATCAGAAAGCAAGATCAAGCCATGTTGTTTATGACATAATATCCAAGGTAGAGAACATAGAAAGGAAAAAAGAAAGGAACTGTAGAAATGTTGATTGCTCTTGTCTTATATATGTAATTGATGTTGTACTTGTTTGGGTTCTGCATGTATGACGTGCGTTGCATGTATGACGTGTTGCATCAACAAAATGTCTGACCGCTGGTGAAGCCTTGCCGGGTGGATCAAGTCATTCCAAGCCTGGCAAAGTTCACCGGCTAGGTGAGACTTGACCAAGTTCGGGAATCCGATCAACACCACCCTTGCTGGCAAAATTCATCCCCATGGTATACATTGACAACTTCTCACCAGGCAGTTTATTAGTTGACCATCACTTTTATTGATACTACCTAGTACTACACTTGTTATCACTACTAATATGATGCTAATTGCAATGATTGCTGATACTGTGAGTAAGACGAAACACTTGAGAAAATGCTCGATTTTCTTGTTAAACAAGCTGTTGGCGGTATGACGGCGATGGTCTTGCACTTCTCCTGCGGCGGCCACTCCATGACTACGCTCCTGTCTGTTGATATACTCAGTAGATGAACTGAGTGCAGACACATTGGCAGGCTTACTAGACACAGCACTGCGTTTCTGAGTCGTGGAGCAATGGCTGGTTCCTGTGGCTTTGCTGCCGCATTTCTGAGTTGTAGGATGATGTGAAACAGAGAATTGGGTGGTTGCTTTTCCACAGTTTTAGATAGAGATAAGTCTTTGTGCCTCTCGGAAAAGTGCCTCAGAGCTCTGAGTGTTGGCCAGAGCTTGACTGGGGATCAGGGATAGTATGTTGGAGGAAGGGCCAAATGTTAGTTTAAGGCGCATACAACCATTCTCAGAATTTTACTCACCTTTCAATGTGGGCATTAGCAGACTCAGGCAGGCCATGAGCTGAGGCAGTGGGAGGAGGTGAGCAGCAGGTTACAGGTCGATGAGACAAAGGAAGCAGAGCAACAGGAGGTGGGGAGCAGAAGAGTACAGCTGAACATGAATGCGTGAACTATATGCGTGCACATGAGGGGCGGTCAAATGAACTCGTAAAATATTTTCATTTGAAGTCTAATTTCGTACGACATAGTGAACTACAGCAGACCTGGTGAAATTTCGCCAGGCATGGGGGTGCTTTCACCAGGCCTGGCAAGCCTGGCCAAAGCGTCACCAACCCTGGTGACCTGACGACCTGTAAACCTGACTGATGCAGCTCAAGTGGACGACGCTGACAGATTCAAGGGCTGAATGTATTAAAGCTAAGTACAGTATCGCATGGATTAAGTGCTAGTATACGTTATTTCAGATGGCGTGATTAACTCAGCGGCAGGCGAGACTTCCCCAGGCTTAGTGAGATTTCGTGCAAGCTGGTGAAAGTTTGCCAGGACGGTGAGACTTCGTGCAAGCAGGTGAGACTTTGCCGTCGCGGTGTTGGTGAAAGCGCCACCAACCCCGGCGAAGTTCACCAGCCATCCGACATTTTGTTGATGTGTATGATGTGTTATCCGATTGTCCTATTACACCCGCAGTGCGACAGGAAGAGCGGAAGCTCAGTTCCTCAATCGACGCGTTTTCTTCTTGCAGGATGAATTTCAAGTTTGCAAACGTACCATCTTGTGCAGATGCGGCAAGTATAAAAACAAATTCCCTTCTTTCTTTCATTTCTATCGACAGAAGAATAATTTCCGTTTACTTATTGACTTTCTGAAGGACAATCCCACCGCGGGCACCTTTGCGGACATTGATGCTGCCACGCCAAGTGGATCGCGACTTCGGACTCGAGCGGGATTCGTCCGGCTGTTCCGTGATTAGGCCTCGTTGTCTCTCGAGACACTGCCTGCTGCTCCCTCGCCGCCTTTTGGCAGCATTACACGCGGGCTTTCCAAGTACCGTTTCCCTTACTGGTCGCATACCGTTGTACCGTCCATACTACACTTCAATACATTTCCATTCAAAAAAAAAAAAGCAAGGGTTCGACATGACGCATGCAACAACAAACGGGACGTGGACGATGGGTATTTCATGGGTAGCACGGGTACGGGGCCTTGCAATAGTAACCGCCAGGGATAAACCCGAAGGCATGCCCTAATATGACAGAACGTGGGCATTCTCTACAGTTTTTGGCTTATAAACACGTTTCACCAACTTGACTGACCCCCACTCTCAATCATGTCTGCTAACGATAATTCACCAAAGATCCGTCACACGAAATGCACTGGCAACGCGCTCGTTACGGCCGAGGCGCATGCTGTGGATGCTCCCTTTACACTATACGGACTTGCTACAGTCCGTTTGTACAGAGAGTTTGGGTGATGTTTGAGTATCTCGGGATACCATACAAGGTGGGCTCAACTCTCCAATCAGTGTGTATGCATTGTTGGGTTTGATTGATAAATGTTGTTTTTCCAGTATTGTGAGCTACATATGACGCTCGAATTGGTGTTGGATTTAGATATCGGCAGATGAATGCAACCCCTATCAAACCCCGAAACCTCAAGAACTCCTTGAGGTTTCTCCCAAGGGTCTCGTCCCTGCTCTCAAGCTGAATGAATATACTCCATTTCGAGCGCTTAACGAGAGCATCGTTATCATCGACTTTCTTGAAGAGTGAGCCTGATTATCGTTTGCGCATGTAGTGACATGTGCCAATATCCGGCATCTCTAGGATAGCGAGGCAAAACGGCAAAGAACCTAGCTTACTCCCCCCTGGCAGCGAACCTTGTACGTGCCTTCATCCTTATTTTGATTTGTTAAACAAGTCTCTCCTGATGTGATAGATGCCCGCGCTCTCATTCGTCTGCAAACCGATCACATCAGTCGTGCTATCATTCCGACATTCTACCGCTACCTCATATCACAAGACCGAGAAAAACAGGCAGAATATGGTCTTGAACTTTCCAAAGGTATCGAGAAGATGGTGGAACTCTTTGAACGAGCGGAGAAAGAGCTTGGAGATGACCCGAAACTGAAGAAATCTTTGGGTTTGTGGTCTGGCGGTGAGCTCGGTTTAGCAGATGTCTACGTGGGGCCATGTATATCTCCTTTATTATCCCTCTATTCAACGTTTTAACGATGCTGCACATCTATACAGGGATATTCAGGGCAACGAACGTTCTCAAACATTACCGCGGCTTTGAACTCCCCAAGGGCGACAAGTTCTCTTCGTGGTGCAACGGTTGTTCGATCACCCTGCTTTCAAGGCGACTTGCTGCACGGATGATTTATATATCGACAGTTACGACCGGTATGTGTCGTTGTCTGGTGGCTTGATGTCGTTCGATTCAAGTTTCTCGGATCCCAGACTCGCGTATAACAGGCCAAATACGAGTCAGACGGCAGATGCTATCAATTCTGGGAGGCCGCTTCCTTGATCGGTGTGATGTACTTTGTCGATGCCCTCTACACAATTGCATAACGAGGAGTTGAAAATTCCGCTTGGAGAGGTTTTGAGACGTTCAGAACGGTTTGAAACTCGCCAAGCATAGACTTGTGCAAATTATTTGGCGGCGCACCGTCCATCTGTAGGGCTGCTTGTCTTTATAAACAAGTGACGAGTGCCTGGAGAGCGTCGTTCCCCGGTCTTTTCGTTGCAATGCAGAGTTCGGCAATCAACGATAAATCGAAACACGACGACCTCGGATCTGTACTAATGAGCGCACAGACGCCGCGCGTATGTGTGATGATAGCTTATTCCCTCGGGGACACTCCAATAGGGGAAAGATAATTTCATATATCGGCGGTAGGATGTGTATCAAATTAGCCGCAAAAGTACGATAAGAAGGTATCGGTGACATCGTGAAAAAGATGGAGAAAAAACATGCAGTTCGTAACCAGGCGTCAACAAGGGAAACTGAGCATCTAATGCTTAGTGCTTGCGGGAGAAGAGACCCTTGCCCCATTGCAAAAGGCTGCGACGACGGACGGGGGGTGCGGGTGCGGGTGCGGGCGCGGGCGCAGCTGCTGGCGCTGGCGCTGGCTTGGGTTCCTCCATGCCTGCAAGCGTGATCTGGACCTCGACCTTGATGTTATCCAGGAGGTCTTTGGTCGTCCTAACCGGCCTCCAGCCTGTGGAGAGGCCACGCGGTCCGCGAGCACGAGCGTTGCAAGCAAAGTAGCGTTGGAAGGCCTACATAAGGAACGACACACGAGACCATCAGTATTCCAAGAAGAAAAAAAGAAGAAAAAAAGCAGAAAAAACGTACACCAAAGAAGTTGTCCAATTCTTCTTGAGTGAACGGCTTGGGCTCGGGGCTAGTGACCTTTCCAGCATCATAGAGGGCCTTGCCGATGCCTTTCCAATATCGTACAAGCTGTGCTCGTCGGCACGGACAAAGTAGACACCTTCACGACCGTGCGTAGCCTTGCCAGCTTCGATGTGATCGTACAGCTTGACGTAGAAGGCTCCAACTATGCGGATAACCGAAATTTGTCAGGGTCCTTTCCAAAAAAAAAAAAAAAAAAAAAAGAGAGACACGCTAAACACGCACCTTCGTCAACGTGGCAGTTGTCCCAGACGTTCTTGCCTTGGCCGACGTAGGACCCAGCGCCACGGGCGAGCGAGACTTTGATCAGAGCGGGGATCTGGATGGACTGCGTGTGCGAGATACCGGCCTTGGCGAACTTGTGCGTGGGTTGACCCAGATGGTAGGAGGGCTGACGATGTACGAGTTGACATAGCCTGATTAACCCAGCCACAGGTTTAGCCGACGTTCGGCGAACAAACAAGCAAAATTATATCCTCACCGGATTTATCAGCGTCAATCAACAAGAGCTCGACGTTGCGGTGAATAGCTTCAGGGTCGATCGTGTCGAGTTGCTCGAGTTGTCGTCGTACCAGATCTCGTCAGAGTAAGTGCCAACGGCCTTGTCAGCGACGACACCGGTTCCAGACTTGGGGATCCGCCTTATCAGCGAGGGCATACATCAGAAAGAAGACCAACATACGATGTGAAGGAAGTGGGACTTGGCACCGGTCGTCTGGTAGCGTTTTTCAAACCTTTCAGAGCAGACTGGGCCACTTCCATGCTGTCGGCATCAGCCTTGCGTCATTACCCACCAGTTATTAGCCTTCCTTAGCAACCCAATAAGACAGCAGGACATACCGCGTTGATGAAGTAGTCCGCTTCAGACGCCAGCTTTTCGAGCAGGGGAGCATCAGTCAGTGAACCGACGACGGTCCTGACGCCATACGCCTTGAGCTTCTTTGCCTTTTCCGCATTACGGACGAGAACCGTGACGGTATAGCTGCTGCTCTTGGTGTGGTCCACAAACGCAGCAAGGATGGAGCTGCCGGCATATCCTATCAAGGAGGGACACACGTTCAGGATCAATGCCCAAGGACTCGGCGTTCAAAAGAGACGCACCAGTTGCACCGAGAATCAAGATGTTCTTCTTAACCATTTCGACAAAGGTTTTTTGTGAATGAACAAAAAGTAAAGTAAGAAAGGTGATGAGCGAAAGGAGGACGAGTGCTGGGTTGACCAATTGGCGGACTGGAGGTCAAATATATACCAGTCGCCCGCTATACCGTCTACCAAATGCGGCATGCTGTGAATGTCACGGCTAGACGCAGGATGCTCGGGTAAATGGCACAGGCGAAGCGAAACTGGCGAACATCCGAGGAACCCAGGGTTGATTTTCCATTTTTGGAAGGCGAGAAAGAAGCCGTGGACGTCGAATAAGAGAACAATAGCCTATGATGACAGCAGCGGTTAAGTCTTGACACTGCATTGCTCAGCAAGGTACGACAGCCCATGACGATGACTTCATTTTTGCGCAGGAGCGAGGGTACGATGAAGATGCAGTCGCGCGCGCGAGAGAGACGAACGTGATGATAGGGACGGGACACATACAGAAAGGGAACGCGCCTGTCGGCCGTGCACAGCTCCCAATGCCATCTTCCCAAACCGCATTTGGACAGCGTGCCGTTGCGATCGAGTTTAAAACTCGCGCGCGTCACAAGTACTCCATAAGTATAACGGCTTTGTCATTTCCGTGTGTGGCCATTGAGTATCAGGCCAAGGACGAGGTGCGCTTCTCACGGAACTCAGGCCATGTGGATATGCGTATAGTAAAGGCGCGAGGCTACGCGTCGAGTAGGCGATTGGCACGGGCTCCGATCCATAACAGACCGATCTCCTTCCCTTCTCGGTCAGGCCTGCTCCATCCAAGTGCTTTAGCTGTGGCGCTGCAGTATGATAGAACCCTCCTGTCCAGAACTATCAACGATTCCTTCGGATGCGTGGACTGGACGAGATGAAATGTACGTACGCACACGCCCCAAGTTGAAGTTGTTCATCCCATCCTAGCTTTCTTTCTCACAGGACCATGCGCATGACCACTCGTTCCTTGCCCGGCGCCGTAGGGACCGCTCCCGCTTAGACTTGCAAAGCTGGCGACGGAGCTGGGCTTGGAATGGGACTGACTGGGGCCAAAGGGGGCTTGTGCGCCTCCCATCACGTTATGGGCCCCGCCTTGGTGGGAGGTGTTCTGAGCAGGCTGAGGGACCATGGACGGAGCGTCATCCTGCGTGATTCGCCTCTGGGGAGGCAGCTGGGAGTGAGGTAAGCTGTAAAATGCGCTGCGGGCAAGCGTGGAATTGGATAACGTTTAAAGTTAGCCTTCATCAGAGAGAGGGACATGACGTAACGTACTTGCGCGTCGGTTTTGGGTCTTCCGAGAACCATCTGTGCCGAAGGGCTTCTCTTGCGGATAAGCGTCTATCGGGTTGTACGCGAAGAGAAGCCGCAAGAGGTCGTACGCGAGCGGGTTGCGTAGCCGAGATTGACACCATTCATGTAGACGGTTCGGATAGCTGAACAGCCGCCGATAAGGGTGGATGCGTTTGAGAACGAAATAGAAGGGCTCACTGGTCTAGGCGTTTCATATTTTGGTGTTCAGACATGTATATGAGATTTGGCCAGTCGTCTTTATCAAGAGAGATGAAAAATTCATGTGATGTGCGAAGTAGTTGTACGCTTACCGTCTGGTGTGCCGAGCACTTCGAAAATTTTGAGGACTTGGTCACGTTGGAAGGGCAAACCACCTGTCGTCTTCTTTCCCTCTATTTTGGCTTCTTCACCTTTGAAGATGGGTCTTAGGCTGGCTAGTTCCGCAAGAACGCATCCGACGGCCCAGCAGTCGATCGCTTTGTTGTAGTGCTTGGAGCCCATGAGTAGCTCTGGAGCGCGGTACCAGATGGTCACAACCACTTTGTCCCCTACGTGGAGGGATTGAAGGGGTTCGCAGACGAGGCGAGCGAGCCCCAAGTCGCCGATTTTGACGATTCCATTTGATGTGATGAGAATGTTGGCAGGCTTGAGGTCACGGTGGAGGATATGAGATGAATGGAGGTATAATAGACCGTTGAGTAGCTGATAGATCAGGGATTTGAGGGTTGGCAGGGGTATGGATGAGCGAAGTGTTTGGGAGTGGTGATGGATAAGTTGCTAAGGCGCAAGTGAGCAAGAAAGAACGTTTCAAAGCTGACAAGAGGCGTACCAGGAAATCGTGCTCTGCATAGTCAAAGACCATATAAATTGATTTATCTTCTAAAATGACCTCCTTTAGAGCCACGATGTTTTCGTGGTTGATTTCGCGGTTGAGCTGGGTGTTGGGTGAGCTTTTTGCCAGGCGAGTGGTTGGTACTGGGACTTACGGCCATTTCTCTTATTGCGCTCTGGCTGATGCCAGTGTAAGTTGGGACGTCTCCCTCCTTGTCCGGTTTGAATTTCTTGATTGCATAGAGGCTGGAGTGGTCGTCTAGGCTCTGTGCCTTGTATACGCGTCCGTAAGTTCCTGAAGAGATGAAGCCCATGATGAAATAATTGGACTTGACTGAGCGTCTGGACGCCTCACGCCTGGCGCGGTAGACGTCCATGATGTCGCACGTCCACTCGTCCATGTGTGACATGCTGTGACTGACATTGCCGTCTTCCCTCCGCCGTCTCCAACGATGCCAGCGCACAAAAGCCCAAGTCCAGAAAGCTTCACATTTACCGTAGGCAAGCTCGGTGAGTGCTTCTCTGACAGAGCATCGCATGGAGAAGCTGATGCCACTCAGATGCGGGAATGGCCGTAAGCCGGTGACATTCAGGTCCAGAACTAGTCCAAACTTACGAGAGTTCAGATTCTTCTCGGCGAGCGCGCCACTTGATTGAATTTCCGTCAATACTTCTGCCGCCTGGTGCGACGACTGGCTCTATCGTGAACATTTCCGTGAACCAAAACCATGCCGAAGAAAAGAAGCGGGACGCGGATTTTTGGGCGTTACAAGACGATATTATGCAGGAGTTTGGCCAGAAAAAACCCGTTCCTCCAAAACTGACTGTATGTGCGGCGTTTGGCTACCTGTCTCTGGCTGAGACTCTGGTTTTTATTCTAGCTGCGGCACGTCACTCAGACATCCGTCACCCTTGAATGGCCCCAACTCCAACTTGCTACCGCCAAGTTGCGATCCCTGGATATCTACAAAAATGGCCAACGGCTAGCATGTATACCCTCTGCTTTGACGAACACCTCTACGAAACTTTCCGGATTGGACCTTAATACAGAATACACTTTCCAGCTAATACTGCGGACGACGGCAGGCACGTACAACTCCAACTTGATTCGCGTCAAGACACATACCATGACGGATACATCCGGCATATCGGTGTGCTTTGGAAACGTTCAAGACGTTGTGCTATTGGAGAACTCCAAGATGGCATTGCAAGAGATGAAGGCCAAGTGGAGCGATAAGATCCAGATTGACACGACTCATTTCGTCTGCACAACCCCCGCGGCCGTACCCTCCGCTGCTCAAGTTGCTGGTAACGCAGTAACGACGCCAGGCGTTGAGTACCAGCGGGCTTTGCAACTCAGTATCCCGGTTGTCCAGCCACACTGGATCTTGGCATGTCACAGTGAAAAAAAGTAGGGGCGGTGCAAGGTGTCATCACAACAAGCTAACACTATATTATATAGAATGATTCCGATAGCCTCATACTACCTCGGTGCAAGCCCATCAACGCCGATGAGCGCCCAGCCCTTCGCTCGGCCTCAATCCATGTCGCAAGCTTCGTTACCCCGCACTCCACACAGCGCCACGTCGGTTTCGGGGAGAGGGGCTGGCAACCGAGCATCGATGCCTGCGCCGTCTCGGTCACATACCGCCAGTCCCCCGTCCTCGCAACACGTCTCTAGCCCTGAAACAAGAGCGAGAACGTCGCGGTTCGAAGCCACCGCGGAGGAAGATGGAGAAGCGGAAGAGGGGTTACCGATGAGTCTAACTCTAAGCGGAGGAGCGGGAATGGGGAAATGAACAAGGATTTCAAGTTTCCGCGGTCTGCGCCTGCGTCTCCTCCCGAGTCGATGAGGAAGGGGCCGGCGGCGCCTCGTGAGTTGATTCGACTAAGCTTGCCCAGCCGGCGTCTGCCAAGCCTATTGTTACGCCGTCGAGTATCGAGGTCCCGCCGCCTCCTCCGGTGGAGAAGGAGCGGGTTCAGGCGAGTGTGAGGATGGCGAGGACGATGTTGGAGATACGGTTGATATTCCACTAAATTAGGCTTTTAAATAATATTTTACTTAAATAATTGACAAACTACATGAGGCGGCAAAAGTTCAATCCGTCAATTCAAGCTCCGTTATGTTTAATATTAGATCTCCGCTCTCTTAATTCAAACTCAGTCGACTCTTCGCCATGTCGGTTCAAACTCCGTCAGGCCTAACAGCGCTGCGGCCAGTCTTTGCTGTTGTTTCCACGCACTCGGCCCTCCCCAATGACCACATGTCTTTCGCTCAGACTTCCGCCACCGGTTCTATGAAAATGCAAGAGGATGACGGTACAGAGCCTGAGAGCGGTCAGGTGCTCGAGCAGGCGGGCAATGGGCATGTCCTCCAAGAGCCGGAGGTTGACCTATGTGCCAAGAGTCAGGATGTGCCTGTGGCTCGTAATGCTGGATCTGAAGACGGTAAAGTAGGTGAAGAGGACGAGGAGGATGAGGAGGACGAAGAGCCGACGCTCAAGTACGAACGCATTGCTGGCGCCGTTCCGGAATTGTTGAAGAAGGACTCCGCCTCCGCCCTGGCCATCGTGAATAGGACCATGGTACGTCGGATTCACCTCGTCTTTCTATGTTCGTTTTGCAATTGGGAATTCTCATGTCTTTTTGTCTGACTGAGCGCAGGCTTTGGGCACGCATGCTGGCATTGTCCATGTCCTCGACCTCACAGGCAAGCGGATTAAATCGTACAAGCCTCACATGGCATCTATCGTCGATATATCATGGACGCCACAGGCGACTTTGTTGCCACTGCATCGATTGACGGTGTGTTTCCACATACACTATTGTGCATCCTATTGTAGGCTGACTGACTGTCCCCCGCCGTATCGCCGTTCATTCACACCAGGACAGGTTGTCATCCACTCTTTATCCACTCCCGAGTCCTACCGCTTCGACATGAAACGGCCCATGCGCACAGTTGCGATGGAACCCAATTTCGGCAAACGAAGTTCTCGAGCATTCGTCTGTGGTGGCTTGAGTGGCAAATTGGTTTTGAGAGAGCGAGGATGGATCGGACATAAAGAGACCATTTTGCATGTTGGTGAGGGGCCTATATGGCAGGTCAGATGGAGGAGCAAATTTATTGCCTGGGCTGACGACTTTGTGCGCTAATTTTCCCTTTTCTCCTCATTCTCGCTTGGGCTTAGTATCTGTACAGGGCGTCAAGATCTACGACACTCAGTCCCAAACGCGCTTCGGAACCATTGAAAGGACAGCAAACGATCCACGTGCCGACCTGTTCAAGTGTTCGCTATTCTGGCAAGACGACTCGACGCTCCTCGTCGGATGGGCAGACGCCATCAAAGTCGCACGCATCCGCGCACGACAACGATCGTCCGCCATCAACCCGGCCATGGCCAAAACGTACCCATACGCCGTCGAAATCACGGCCCATTTAAAACTGGACGCGATGATCGCCGGTCTGGCCACCCATCCTCTACCGAACCACGGAGCCCGCAAAGCCGCCCATAGCACCCAGAACCACCACCACCTCCACCACTTTCACAACCATACCCGTTCTCCTACGACGCTCACCGAGCCTGACCGCCTTCCGAGCCCCGCACCTACATCCGCCAGCAGCCTGGCCAGCCCCACACCAAAGCTGCCAACGAGCACAAGCGGACACTCGCGATACGCCTCCAGCGGCTCCATGTACTCGCACCTCTCCTCGTCGTCCTCTTCCCCCGCTACTGCTGCTGGCCCTGCCCTGGCCCTCCTATCCCCGGCCGTCCCGCGTCTCCCGCCCCGTCCACGGGGACCTCGCAAACGCGCTTGCAGCTACCGTCGTCGCACGCATCACGGCGTTCCTCGTGATAGCGTACACGCCTCCGGAGCGGTTCGACGACGAGATGACGGAGGACCGGGCGAGACAGGCGCGCAAGGTGGCGGAGAGGCCTGAGGTGCGGATCGTGTCAAGGGCGGGGGAGGAGCTCGTTGCGGATGCGCTCGGGGTGGTGAATTTCCATGCGTGGGGGTGTAACGATTATACGCTGGTTGAGGTGGGTCCGGTGTCCAGTCCGGCTTCAAGTCTGGCTTCTAGTGCGGCTTCGGCTTCGGCTTCAGCTTCGGGTATGGGTACGGGTTTGAATTCGAGTGGAGGAAGATGTTATGTCGTGATGAGTCCGAAGGATCTGGTGTTGATCATGCCGAGGGATAGGAGAGACCATATTGGGTGGTTGGTGGAGAGGAGGCGGTATGAGGAGGCTTTGGAGGAGGCGGAGGCGCTCGAGTCTGAGCTGGCTGAGATGGCTGAAGCGACTGTGACGAGGGTGACGGCGGCAAAGGCAAAGGCGAACGGGATCCATGAAGAGCAAGACGCGGAGAAGCCTGCTGTGGATACAAATGGCGACGTGGAGAGCCCAAAGACCCGTTGAGTGCTTCTGAGATTGGCCAGATGTATATCGAGTATTTGATCGGTCAAGGTGCGTTTCTGTTCATCGAGGCAGGACTCTTTTTCGACATGGAATAATAAATAGGTGAATATGAAAAGGCGCGACGCTGTGTCCTCAGGTGTGCGGGCATGACGTGAAGAGGTGGGAGGATTGGATTTTCACGTTTGCCGAGCGGAGGGAATTGCAGACGGTGATACCCTACGTGCCCATCGAATCCCCGACGCTTGACAGGGTGGTGTACGATATGATACTTGGTCACTTTCTAGCTCACGATCATCAGTGCGTCTTTTCATCCCTTTTCAGTCAAGAAAGGCTGACAATGGATCCCACAGGCACTCCTTCGAACAATAAAGGAATGGCCTAGAGATTTGTATGACATTACTGCCGTCATCTCGGCTGTCCGTTCAGAACTCGACAAGCTATTCTCCGCTTCCCCCACCGCTTCGCCTCCCCGTCAACGACACTGCTGATGGAGTGTCTCGCAGAACTGTATACTATCAATCGTCAGCCCGGAAAAGCACTCCCTTACTTCCTTCGACTCAGGCGACCAAACGTGTTTGACTTAATCAGAGAGAACAATCTCTTCACTGACGTTTCTGACCAAGTGCTGCTACTAGTCGAGTTTGATAATGAGCTGATGGCGAAGAGGAAGGAGGAGGGAAATGCCATAGACCCGTTCAAAAGCGAGGCGATCGCGCTGCTAGTTGACAATATCCATTCTATTCCGGTCAGTTGTTGCCATGAGTGATACCAGGGGAAAACGTCTGACGTGTTTCTTTACAGATAACAAAAGTGGTTGAACAGTTGACAAGGAAGACCTATTATCTCTTTCTATATTGGATGCGTTGTTTATGCAGGATGCCCAATTAGTTTCTGATTTCGCTGACATGCAGGTGGGTCACCAGCAATCTGTCTTTGGCAACATGTAGCTCAACGTGATCATAGGTTAAGCTCTATGCTGATTATGCACTACCACGTCTTATCGATTTCCTCCGTGCGAGCAACTATTATAATCTGGAACAAGCTTTTGATGTTTGTAAGGAGAAGGATCTGGTCCCGGAGATGGTCTTTTTATTGGGCAAAATGGGAAACAACAAGCAAGCTCTAACGTTAATTATCGAGAGACTCGGCGATGTACACCGGGTACGTCCTCACGTTACATCTTGACACGGTTATCGTCCAACCCCGTACAGGCCATTGATTTTGCTAAAGAGCAGAATGATGACGACTTGTGGAAGATCTCCTAAAGTACTCGGAGACTCGACCTGGTACGTAATCTTCGTTATCGTTTTTGTCGATCACCTCGTCGTTGACTGCCCTCTCCTATCGCACGCAGCCTTCATCCGCGGCTTGTTGGAGAACGTTGGCGCTGAAATCAGTCCGATCAGGCTCATCCGGCGTATCAAGAATGGGCTGGAAATCCCCGGTCTCAAAGATGCACTCGTCAAGATCCTCCAAGATTTCCATCTACAGATATCCCTATTGGAGGGGTGCCAGACGATCCTCAACGGGGACAGCGCCGAGCTCTCACGCAAGTTGCAGCGCGGCCAGACTGGCGGCTTCTTCCTCACAGGTAGTTTAGCACGGACTCCTATTTTCCAGTTGTGTTAATGTTGACACCACAGCGAAGACGGTATGCCCCGTGTGCGCGCGGTCCTTCCAGGAGACGCCGAATTCGCTTGTGATTCTGTATCTCTGTCGCCATGTGGTCCACGTCCACTGTCTAAGCGGGAGCGATCGACTTCCGCCCCGGCCCGATCCGTCATTGCGCGCCACAGCGCGGGAAATCAACGGGAAGATCGCGTAGTGAGTTATCTTGGCATTCTGTTTCTCGCGTCTTCGACATGTTCGCCTTTTAGCGAATCCATCATTCGTGCAAGAATTGGCCGAGGATGTCCAGTATGTCATGGCAGGCACGAAGAAGAGGCACGGACATGAAATGTATTGTATCTACCCCATTTCTTTCTTGCTTATAGTTGCCAGTGCGTTATGTGTATTACCGACATTGTTACCCTGTTGATTTGATACCCCAATGGATCTGAATGGTATCGTTCTGCTGCTCCACGAATGACGAAGCCGTACTTGGAGCCTTGTATCTATCCTATTCCCTCCCCTTTCTCTGCGCGCAGGACCCTATTCCCGAAGTGGAGCGTATAGGGTGAGCTCTCCGACTCTTAAGCAGCGTCAGGGTCATCGAACGGTACTGTTGCCCTCTCATCCCAAAATGTCATCACGCACATTCAAGTCTTGGTATACCTTGATGCTCGTCTTCGCCTTGGCCACCCTGCCTCAGGTTACGCAGGCCGCCACACCATGCACCTCGGAATATTCCTTGACCGTGTATGCTGGATATGTGCGTAATGTTTATTTTCCCTCCATTGTCTCTAACTAAACTGGTCGCATCAGTGTGTTTGCAAAAAAGGTTCCAGCATTGTAAGAGCTATTGTGAATCCATTGGAGACTCGTTCTTGATCCTCCCTCAGCTATATCCTAATCCGGCATGCACGTACACAGTGGACAAGAATTCTTGCAAGGTAAATAGGATCCTGACCGTCTCCTCATCGATTAATTCTCTGCCTAGGCAACGTGCCCAACCGGCACCCCGTCACGGCGGCGTCGGCAAGTTCCCCAGGTATTGTTCAATGACGATGGCTCGGTAAGAGACATTCCATATTTTCGTAACCCCCTAATTGTAAACGGGTCAGATTTCCAATTGTCCGCATGGATTAGTATCGTGCCCGATATCCGACTCGCCCAGTCACGTCACGAGTGCGTAGATATCAAATCGGATCTCTATAACTGCGGGGGATGTGCGGCGACGGGCAAAGGGGCAGTTTGCGGCAACGAGCGAGGTGTACGCACGGTGTCGTGTGATGGCGGTAAATGCCGTATTCGTGCGTATAATATCGGCTTGCACTCCTAATCTCCACACTAATTACTGTCCTGCTCTAGACTCGTGCCGTAGCGGGTATATTTTGGATTCGCACGCGCACACATGCGTTCATAAACACTTTTGAGGGACATTGAAGTTGGATTAGATTAGATTTTGGACATTATGTACTCTGATTATATGCCTTCTCCTAACCTATGGCTCAAAAGTATTAGATTAGTTAGCCTGTTCCTTTCCTTACCCGCTTTCTGTTTATTTTGAATGCATCCATATGCCGTCACTGCTCTGTTCTGTTTAAGTAACGGTGTCAATTCTCGCGACTTTGCTTTCTGTAGGTGACAACTACAAATGCCACTTTTAAGTGTTCGTTCATCCATGAGACTTGGATAACAATCTGACGCCAACTATACGTGGATCATCAAAACGGCAAGAAGTGAAATACATTGGGAATGTTCTATTACGTGCGCCAAAATTTCCTTCCTTGTTCACATTCACTCATCTCTCCGGTTTTTGGGTATTGCTGAGAGACACCAAGACAACCTCTTCCTTATCACCTCGGATAATGCCCGCACAGAAGTTGAACATACATTCGTATCACGTTTCACATAGTGCCCCACACGAAATAACTGATTTACGTTGCCAAATACAGTTCAATTGGCAGGCGGTGTAACCGATTTACACTTGTGCGGTGGGTACGGAGATCCAGCTTCAGCTACGACTCCGAGTCGGTTATACTTTCCTGCGTCTTTGCCGAGGGTGCTTGCATTTAAGATGATGACCGATCACCCGGGCCAATGGATAAGCTTGCGGTTCATGCGCGGGCTTCATAACATTAATCCGTAGGAGGGCACGGCTAGGAATACATTGCGAGCGCGTAGGGTTCAGTCCCAGGATAGACAATTGCAACTAGCAATGGGGAAAAAGTCCTGAGCGATAGTCCGTAAGTCTACGAAGATCCATATTAAAAATTCCATGAGCAGTAACAGGGAGGGGTCGCTGGCGCGTGGGTCACTGTTGTCAAGGCGGCGGTGTTGTGCGCTTAGCGACGAGAATGAGAAAAGAAGGCACACGTCCGACCTGGCGGGAGGAGGCAAGGGCTGGTCTCTTACCAACCCTAGCTGAGACACCCGCGCAGTCGGGCACTGAGGCGGCGTCCGTTCCGGGTATGTTAGATTCCGAGAGAACGAATGGTGCGCAGTGGCGGCCGAGACTCGAAGCCGCTCCGGATTAGATAACAAGAAAGCCAGTGGTCACGTGTTCAACGGGGTCACATGCCAATGGATATCTGCCTTGTTTACAGCGAATGCTTTGATAAGTGCATTTGAAAGTTGAAAGTGTCAAGCCGAAGCTCCGCATTGGCACTCTATGTCTAGGTCACTGGGTTGTGGCCCGATTCCTGCGTCTAGTGTTGTCAATGGCTCGGCTAATAGCTGCTAGCCGGCTTAGCTAAGCTGATGATTAGCCGAGCCATAGCTATTTTTGGCTATGGCTTTGATTGGCTAGGCTATAGCCAGTTTAACCATGAGTCATCATGTCTCTTACCCCCCTCTTGCCTGTTCGCCCTCTCGCTTCTTGCCTGTTCACCGCCCTCTCCTCGCCCTCTTGCCCTCTTGCCCTCTCACTTCTCGCCCATTCACTGCCCTCTCCTTGCCCTTTTGCCCTCTTGCCCTCTTGCCCTCTTGCCCTCTTGCCTCTCGCCTGTTCACCGCCCTCTCCTCTTGCCCATTCACCGCCCTCTCCTCTTGCCCGTTCACCGCCCTCTCCTTGCCCTCTCGCCCGTTCACTGCCCTCTCCTTGCCCTCTTGCCCTCTCTCCTCTTGCCTGTTCACTGTTACAGTTCTCTTTTTGTTTCATCTCCATGTCTCGGTGGACTGTTTCATACTCATCATTACTGCGCATTTGTACAGCTTTGGACGCTATCTCCTTTCGTAGTTACTTTCATATTTCCTTTCTCAGGTAGCTACAGCCTCATTTATTTTTACGGTTTCCTTGTTTCCTAAATGTATATAAAGCCCATGTATCCTAGAGTAACCTCAGTTCCAACTTAGACAAGTTTTGCTCTCAACCTCGCTTGAACTCGATGCTCTTCTTCTTCATCATTCTCAAGACCTTCATCATCGTTTGACTTAGCGTCTAGACTCTTTGTCCAGTGACTGGGAGCAGACCGAGACTCTGCTTGTCGCTGTTGACTTAGAATGAACCACAATGAGGGCATCGTCCGTAACACAAGTTGGAACTCAGGAATCGCTCAGTGCTTTGTCACTAGCCAGACATCATTGAGACCTGAACCTCTCAGATCAGACCACCAAATGACTCCGTTCGTTACAGGCAAAAATACTACCTTGGATGAAGGGAAGTCTATCCTTCTACAACAAACGAAGGGTGGTATTACGTTTCAACCACTAAGAAAAAGAACCAGCGAGTCCCAGAAAGTTTCTTCGAAGGAGAATACAGAGAAGGAAATCATGACAAAGAACTACCAGCAGAAATCAGGATTAATTGGCATAACAAAGAAAACGATTCAGATAGCCAATTATTCTTCCCACCAAACAAAGAACCAGAACTCACTTGGTGGCACGAATGTTGAGATACTGAAGATCTAACCGATGGAGTCTTCTCTGCACTCAAGGAATCTACTCTCACCAAGTGGAACAAATACAAGGAACAACAACAGATCGAACTAGATCTAGATCTGGACAACGAACCGAAACAAGGGGAAAGCTTGAAACAAGCAACAGAACCAAAACAGGAACCTGAAACCAAAACAAAAAAGAACATGGCAGACAAAAAGGAAGCATCTCCAAAAGGAATAAAGGGAATCTCCATTGAGAAATTCAAAGGACAATGGTCCAAAGCAAAACATTTCATCTATGCATTTGATGACACCTTCAATCTAGATGAGGAATGATTTACCACTGCCAAGAAGAAGATCAAATATGTCTTCCTACACTTAGGAGAAGAGTTAGATGATTGGAAATCCAATATTTGAGAGGAATTAGACAAGGCAACAGCAGACAAAGGAAAGAAAAAGGAAGAAGGAACAACACTCTCTTGGGATAACTACAGCAGTTTCAAAAAGCGATTCTTAGCCGATTGGGGCAAATCGGACACCGCAGCCAGGACCCTGAATGATCTAGAAAAGTCAAAGTGGGCGGAGATATTGATATCCCCACTTATATTCAGAAATTCCGATCGCTCATCCAGTCCACTGGAATCACAGGATTCATGGTGCAGCAAATCTATTTCTGCAAAGGACTCCCAGCATCAGTTGCAGCAAAAATCATCGAAAATCCTGCAGTTATCAACATGGAAACAGCCTATGATGCTGCGGAGCGATTACACAATGCTTGGGAAACCCTGAAACTGATGAACCGGTCCTCCAGGTCAGGAAACACGGAGAGGCGTTTCAAATTTAACCGAAACTTGAGGAACTCAGCATCAGGACCAAAAGGAATTAATGCTGTAACCACTGGACGCCTTTCAGATGCCCAAAGGAGGAATATCAAAAAACCAGCAAGTGTTTCTTATGCAGAACTCAGGGACACATATCCAGGGATTGCCCAAACAAAGGGAATGCCCAGACGACGCCCAACAAATCGCCTCCTCTTCAGAATTGCACCATTAGGACTATTGAGGAAACGACCTCAGAAGAATCAACTGCCCAACGCATTAGGGTGCTGTTGAAAGCACTCCCAGACGAGGAATGCGAGAATACCCTCCAAGAACTTGAAACAGAGGGTTTTTAAGAAGGAGACACCAGAAAGCGGTTGACGCCTCCCATAAAATTGAACAATTAGCACTCAATTCTGTAATCGTACAATCCAATAATGATAAATGGATTTTGATCACTGTGCAAACGAACGATAAACCTGCTGAAATATCTGCCCTCATTGATTGTGGAGCAGAAGGAAACTTCATTGACGAACGCATATCAAAAAATTGGCCAAAAGAAGAATTAAAACAACCGATTAAAGTCAAAAATGCCGACGGAACTAGGGATCCTGAAGTTTGGTTCAGAACCTCGGTTCGAACCCAAACTGACCGAACCGAACTGACGGTTCAGGTCAGGTTCAGGTTCAGTTTGGGCTCAAGCTCATGGCATCGGTTCGGGTTTGGGCAGCCACAAAAAATGCCCGAACCAAACCGAACTGCCCGAACCGACTGGCTGATGTCACCTTCAAGTCACACCTTCAAGTAACAAAATTATGCAGTCACTGACTGCTCTCCTCTCCCCTCAAGCTCACCATCCACCTGCCACCTGTGTTGTGCCTTCCTGCAGCCCTTGTTATACCCATACTGCCTTCCTGCAGCCACAGTTGTGCCCTCACTGCCTTCCAGCAGCCCTTGTTGCACCCTCATTGCCTTCCTCTCCTGCCCTTGTTGTGCCCTTGTTGCCACCTTCCTGCCACCCTCATTGCACCCTTGTTGCCGCCTTCCTGCCACCCTCTTTGCCACCTTCCTGCCACCCTCATTGCACCCTTGTTGCCGCCTTCCTGCCACCCTCTTTGCCACCTTCCTGCCACCCATTGCACCCTCGTTGCCACCTTCCTGCCACCCTCTTTGCCACCCTCATTGCACCCTTGTTGCCACCTTCCTGCCACCCTCTTTGCCACCTTCCTGCCACCCTCATTGCACCCTTGTTGCCACCTTCCTGCCACCCTCTTTGCCACCTTCCTGCCACCCTCTTTGCCACCTTCCTGCCACCCGCATTGCACCCTCGTTGCCGCCTTCCTGCCACCCTCTTTGCCACCCTTGTTGCACCCTTGTTGCCGCCTTCCTGCCACCCTCTTTGCCACCTTCCTGCCACCCTCATTGCACCCTTGTTGCTGCCTTCCTACCACCCTCTTTGCCACCTTCCTGCCACCCTTGTTGCACCCTTGTTGCTGCCTTCCTGCCACCCTTTTTGCCACCTTCCTGCCACCCTCGTTGCACCCTCATTGCCACCTTCCTACCATCCTCTTTGCCACCTTCCTGCCACCCTCGTTGCATCCTCATTACCACCTTTCTGCTACCCTCATTGCACCCTTGTAGCCACCCTCATAACCACCTTCCTGCTGTCCTTCCTCCCACCCTTATTCATGCTGCCCAGATATGATGCCAATTCCTGATAATCCAGACACTTTTCTCCATGCTTGTGCACTACCTAACAATAGGAATTTCCTAAAAGTGGATTTTTCCCATGCTCACAATGCCTTAGTGCAGCACTCCTGCCTTCTTACAGCTCTATATGCTTTAATAATAACTGTGTGGGCATGCAGACTTGTTCCAATACTTCAGTTTTGCTCAAATTTCCTAAAATGTAAATTTTCCCACGGTTCTAGTCGGTTCGAACCGGAACCAAACTGAACCAAACCCGAACCATTGGTTCGGGTTCAGTTTGGGCAAATTCCAGTTGGTCCAGGTTTGGGTTTGGCCAAAAATAGCCCTGAACCGAACCGAACCGAACTTCGGGAACCCTAGATGGAATGATTAACCAAAATGGCATGATCACGCATCGAACTCATCTTACTTATTCAATCAATGGAAAGCCACATGATAATTGGTTATGGATCACAAATTTAGGGGATCAAGAAATCATCTTCGGAATACCATGGCTAGAAAAGCATAACCCAACTATTGATTGGCGAAAGAAAACCCTCCAAATGAACGACTATTTAGAGGATAATAAACCTATTTGGTGCATGGCACTAGATACTCAACAATGGGGAGAAGACGAATTGAAAATCGAACATGTACCTGGGATGAAAATGTTTGAAGCAGACGCATTATCCTGCTGACATGAAAGACGATGATACTCCGGACGATGTTATCATGTTACCTAACAACAAGTCATCATTGAGGTGATAGAAATGCAACGCGCCCCACCTATCAAATCTAAACTCCAGGATTGGGCATTCGTTGACGGAATCATTCGATACATCAACAGAGCATATATCCCTGATCTTGGAATGCTCCGCACCAGTATTATCAAAACAGTACATGAGTTGCCTACTTCCGGACACCCTGGACGTTTGAAAACTTTAGAACTATTACAACGAGATTACTGGTGGCCAGGAATGTATAAACACATCAAAGAATGGATCACAGGCTGCGCTACATGTCAGCAAATGAAGGTGAACACTCACCCCAACACCCCGGTGATGTGCACTAGGTGGACTTAACCTCCAAACGAACCCTAAACCAACAGAGGTGCTCGGGCGCTCCTTCAGTGACTGATCGAAGGCACACGAGGGGTGTTGAAGGGGATTGAGGTGATCAAGACAACCTAGAGCGACTGCTGCAAGTGGAGAGGCCTGCTGAACTGCACTAGACAGTTGGGAACACTGGGGAATGCTAAAAGAACAAAGGGGGCGCAAGATACTGAGAGGATGAGGGCAATAATGGCTAGGTGAGGGTCGCAAGAAGGCTCGAGGGTGCAAAACTAGGCTCGACGCAATGAGGGGACTGCTGGGTAGGCTTGAGGGATGCAAGGGAAGCGAGGGGAACGGGCTTAGAACAAAACTCTGAGAGGGGAACGACTGGGGGGAGCTATCATCTGGTCTCTGTGCTCTCTTCATTGTCTTTTGTGCTATACAGGGGATATCCTATATATAAGTGAAATGGGGGGGGGGGGGAAGCGACGCAAAAGGGGGTGTGCCTGAAGCTCAAAATAACCTATGATTGAACTGGCAATGAAACTAATGATGTGGAGCAAGTGAAACATATGCTGTGCAAACCATGACAACGCAATCCTGATGGAAACTGGGCTTCGTGCAACGTTCTAGACTGTGTCTGGGGTCTCTAGGGAGCTGAGGGACCAATAGGCGACGAATGGGGAGCTGCTGGTGATGGGACAAGGGTCAATCGAGGGGCTTGGGATCCTTGGATGGCTTCGAATGGCTAAAGTGCCAAACGCACTGGCACGCTCTTGGTCTGAGGAACACTACTTGATCTCTGGACAAGTTCTGAGATGTTGATCGAAGGTGGGGCTAGTGCTGCTAGGCTTGAACAAGTGGATCGAGGTTGCCAATCACTTCGAATGTGTTGCTGAGCTTCGTAGCTGCTTTGAACATGTCTGGTAATTGTCGCAAACAACGTGTAGACTCGCTGGATGCTCATCACCAGCTCTCCTACCAATTGGATCTAAGGCGACTCGACCATTTCAACAAGTTACCCTAGATTTTATTACCGACCTTCCTATTTCCGATGGATTTGGCTCAATTTTGGTCATGGTGGACCATGGTCTTACAAAGGGGGTAATTCTTACTCCTTGCAAGAAAACCATCGACGCATTAGGAATGGCAGACCTTTATATCTCCAAAATATTCAAATGGTTTGGTTTACCCGACGTACTCATCTCAGATCGAGGACCACAATTCTCAGCTAAAGTCTTCCAAGAAATCAGAAAGACACTAGGAATCGATCATAGGATGAGCACAGCCTACCATCCGCAAACCGATGGAGAAACGGAATGAGTTAATCAAGAATTAGAAGTATATCTTTGAATATTCTGCGCAAACGAAGCCCATACTTGGAAACAATTACTACCAATCGCCGAATTTGCCCATAACAATTGCCATCATGATTCAGTTAAAGCATCACCTTTCCAGCTTATGTATGGAACAAACCCTGTTGCACTACCCACTGCGGCGCAGAAAATGACGGCACCGGCAGCAGAGGAACAACTACAGATGCTATGAAAAGCAAGGGAAGAGAATTAGCCAGACAAATGGTTGCTAGACAAATCAAAGACAAATCAATTAAATTTGAAATAGGAGACAAAGTTTGGCTCGAAAACAGAAATCTTAACATCCCATACCAGTCCAGGAAACTAGCACCAAAACGAGAAGGACCCTTCCCCATTGAGCAAGTCTTAGGACCAGTAATGTACAGGCTCAAACTTCCGAAACAATGGCGCATTCATCCAGTCTTTCACACATCACTCCTTATGCCATATAGGGAGACTGAAACGCATGGACCAAATTACACAGCCCCACCTCCTGATCTCATAAATGGACAAGAGGAGTTTGAAGTCGAGGCAGTTCTTGCACACCAAAAGTGTGGAGCAGGATATCAGTATTTGGTTAAATGGAAAAACTATGGTCCGAATGACAATTCCTGGGAACCAGAACGCAATTTAAGCAATGCTGCAGAAATCTTACAAGCATATAAACAGAGAAGACAGTTGTAAAACACCTATGTCTCGCTATCGTAACCACCGAATCCTTAAACAAAACATCCGATACACGAAGAAATACTGTTCTACTCAAGGACGGTATTCTCCAAAACTATATGAAAGATTCCCGGGACGAATCATTACGTTCCCTATATATCATCCTCCAATCTCTCCATTAGGATTACCATGCAGGTAGGGAAGTTACAGTGTAACGTATGATATGGTGTAGGGAAGTCCTACAATGTAGCGAACCATACGGGTTCCCGGAAGGCCAGGAAGTCCTACTATATAAGGCTAACTACACTGTATACGTATGATACGGGGGGAAGGAATTCCCTGGTACAGGCGGCAGGCAGGCGACCGACCGGCCACGGTAGGATTGGCAGGCTATCAGTTCTGAATGATATTCTTCCCCACCAGAATGTGTGGCTTGGTATGGTGCAGGAAAATGACCAGTTATAGCATGCGGCAGCCACAATAGTACCAGGCAGGAAATGGACCGGCACCAGCAGCCAGGAAACTGCGGCCTGGAAATGGACCGGCGCCGGCACAAGTGGCAGGCATTGGCAGACACCGGCCGGAAGTTATGCGGACCAGGAAATATGTAGATATATTCGCCCAGCTTTACAGTGGCCACGAAATGAACCGGCTACAGCAGGCAGGCAATCCAGCAGGCACACCCGGCAGCAACCGGCGCCCGGAAATCATACAGCTAGGAAATGAACCAGGGCATAATTGGCAGGCAGGAAATTGGCAGGCGTGGCGGCAGGGAAATGGACCGGCAACGGCATAATTGGCAGGCAGGCACCCGCAGCACCCAGCCAGGAAATCATGTGGCCAGAAAAACCAGCTACGCCAGAATTGGCAGGCTGGCTGGCGCAGTCGACAAGCAGGCAGAAACCATAATGTGACCGGAAAATGAACTGGCTGCACAATCGGTAATAGCACACACGGCAAAAACCGGCCAAGAGGTCCGGGGCCCAAACATGAACCAGCTGTGGCATGCAAGATGTGCAGCTAAACGATCAGCTATTAAGGCAGCAACTAAAGATGAGCTTGCCAGGCTGCTTGCCCGAGGGCGCTACCCTATGTGAAACCAGGGTGCTTAATGAGGCCGCTATGTTAGGATACTATATGACTGGCTTCGGCATATGTTCGAAAACCGGCAATTGTTGATGCACTTGCTTATGTAGTCAGGCAGAAAAGAATGGGCTGCTGAGGCTGCCTGCAACATGACGAAAACTGACTAGCTGATGCTCACAGCGTGCAGTCGCATCACAAAAATGAAAGTTAATTATATATATATGTACATTTGTAACGAATCTATGTACATTTTGTAATATCAAGACGACTTTATTTACACTTGCCGGGGGCACTTGACAGCATTGTCGGGCATCTCTTCCCTCCTCCGTTTGCCACCTTGAGAATTCTCTTGACCGAGTGGTTCAGTTGATGGGTCCTCTGAGACAGCAGGCGCCCCTGCTGTTTCCGCTGCCATTGCTGCTGCCGCTGCCGTTCCCGTTCCTGTTGCCGTTGCCGTTGCCGTTGCCGTTGCCGTTGCCGTTGCCGTTGCCGTTGCTTGCCTGTCTGGCACTCCTCCAACAGCTACTGGCACTGCCGCTGCTGCCATTAAGGCACGGACACTGGCAGCCAAATCCAGCCTCTGTTGCGCATTGTCTCTTTGTTGCTGTTGTAGATGCGCAACATGTTTCCTCGCAGTTGCTTCCAGCACTGCTTTCCCAACCTAATGCACCTTGTACATGGTGGGTCATTCAATGCGTCAAGCTTCACCGGCTTGGCGCGTCCTTTCTTCTGCTCTCCCTCATCAACGTCCATCTCCTCCCCTCCAGTTCTTCTTCCGACTCGATCCTTCGAGCATGTTTGGGGCGTTGGATCAACGGCCGTTTTGATGGCCCCGCTGCCGGTGGTGTTGTCGGTGCCGGTGCTGTGCCGGTGCTGCTGCTGGTGCTGGTGCTGCGTGCTGCTGGTGCTGGTGCTGGCTGGTGCTGGTGCTGGTGCTGGTGCTGGTGCTGGTGCTGGTGCTGGTGCTGCTGCTGCCGCTGCCGGTGCCGATTGATCGTCTTCCCCTCGTTCTGCCTCCTTTTCTGACCTTCGATCCCCTGCCGATGCACTGTCAAATGCCTGAAGCGCGCTCTGTTGGGCTTTGACAAATCTTCAGACCCTTTCTTGTCGCTTTTGACCCAGCGACTATAAACGACCACATAAACTTTCGCCGCTCATATGCTTGAGCAACGTCAGCCGGCTTCTGCGGCATTTGTCGGGTTGTGAACACCCATTGCTAATTCGTGTTAACATCCAGATTTCCATTCATAAGCAAGGAGATCGCACCAATTCAGCCTTTAATTTTTTCATGACGGCCCATATGTTGTTATTTTCGAGGCCATTGCGAATCGCACTGTTGATGTTGTTGATGGCAGTGGAGACAGTATCTGCATTGATAACGCATGAGGCAGACATCGTTGGTACAGCAAAAAGTAGCGGCAGCGGGATGCTTGAACAAGGAAAAAAAAATTTTCCGGAAGCCAACACTTCGTGAGAAACTGGCTGCCACGTGACATGGACTGCCATACATGGCCAGTGCTGTATGTGGCCGGTGCTGTGCTGCTGCCGGTCTATCATTCATTTATACTATGACAACTATACCTACGACAGGTCCATTTGCACACTCCCATCCCCTTCTTCGTCTGGCAACCATGAGACATCCATAAAGTCGAAATCCTGCGGGCCGTAGACGTCAGGTGGAAGTGTGATATTGGCCGTTGCTGCACGTGACTGTGGCAGGAGATTGAGATCAGGGGGAGGGCTGTTTTCAAGCCATGCATCAGCAGCCGCAAGTGCCTCCTGCATGTAGCCAGAGTCACTGCCGCTGTTGTCTTCACCCATCGCGAGAAATGCATCGGCAGCAGCGGCAGCGGCATCTTCGGCATCCTCTTCATCATCATCGGCCTTTCCACCCTTGTGCTCATCAATGTAGCTGAGAACGCTCTCATCGTCGGAGACATCCTCATCTTCACCATGCCTCAACCAAGCATCGGCTGCATCAGCCGATGAGAAATCCCGTGCTGCTGCTGCCATGCCACTGTCGCTGTCAGAGTCTCGGCTCAGCCAGGCGTCAGCTGCATCTGCAGATGACCAATCACCAGCACTGGCACCGGCAATTCCACTAATCCAGGCATCGGCAGCAGCATCCAATGCATCTTGTTTTTGTGTTCTGCCACCTGAACTGGATGGCCTCGGAGTCACGGCACCGGCACTGGCACTGGCACTAGGACCGGCACTAGGACCGGCACCAGGACCGGCACTAGGACCGGCACTAGGACCGGCAGTGCAACCGGCATTTGCGTTGTGTGGTGGTGAGCCAGGCATCGAGGGAGGCTCTTGAATATCCATCCCAGTGCTGAATAAACCACCGTGCCAGTGGGGAGGGTCGCTGTAGTTGACCAGACTCCGGGATGATTGCCAAAGGGCAGTGATTTGTTGTAGCCCGAATGGTGTTTTGATTTTCGTGGCTGCCAGGCCAGAATCTCCAGTTCCGTAAGGTCAGCGCCTGAAGTCCACTGCGAGGACTGCAGTTGGGACTTGAAGCGCTCCAAATCGGCCTCGGCCTGTGTGCGAACGAGATTTGTCATTTTTTGGGTATGTGCCTTTCGCTTTGCTTTGTTCGCTGGGGCTGGCGTGAACATTGATGAAGTGGTTGATTGTGCGGTTTCCTTCATCAGCACCCTTTCATGCAACTCAAAGAATCCCGCCGCACAGCGTGTGTCGAGGTCGACTTGATTGAATGCCGACTCTTCCATCCCCTCTGCGAATGACCTCATTGCTTGAAGATTGGCGAGCATATCCGCGGTGATAGTTTTGTAGGCACTGCAAGACTGACACACGGCACCAGCAATGTCAGCAGATGCCGTTTCATTGGCACCGGCATGGCGATGAGTCGCAATTGTGGATGGGAGGGGATAGTGCATGCGAGGTTTGAGTTGTGACCGATGAGTTGCCAAGCATTGATCCAAGTTCTGGCTGCTCAGTTGACCGTTGGTGTGAGGCTCACGATCGGCATTCCACCAATCAATGTCATAGCGGTCAACAAGACTGCCATGGTTATCGGGATCAGTCCCAGCATCCAATGTTGCCAAGATGTCGTCATGAAACCACAGCGGCAAGTTAACCGGCGAGACATCAGCCAAACTATTGGCGAGCGATCGAACGATGATCGGCAAATCGATGACCTGGCCGACGGCAAAAGCGATGCCTATGTATGACATGACGAATAGCTATATCACTATCAGCAAGCATAGTAAATTCATTGATCAGGGACAAACCAATTCAGCCTGCAGCCGTTTTTGCATCCATGTCTGTCGCTCGGCATCGGCTCCACTGATGATGAGCAGCGCCTGTCGGAATTGTGATTCAGCGTAGTAGGCAATTTCCTGAGTCTTCACATGCGACGTATGCTTTGACCCTGATTGCAAGGCAAATGGGCTGAATACGGAGATTGTGCCAGTGCTCATGATGAATATCGACGAAGATGAACGACAAAAAAAAAAATGCGCGTTTGTGGTCACGTGGGTGTGAATTACATAATAGCGACGAGAGTTACGGGCGAGCAACTGAACGACATAGCAGTCAAATACAGGGCGAGATGTACAGCGGAGCAGCAGAGCTTTGGAAGGACTGATCAGTCTTCATGGCCATCTGCCACCACATTGTGTGCTGCCGGTGGGCATATGAAGCGGCACCGGCTGACATGCTACCTCTGGCTAGTGCCCCATTCCATTTCTCACTAAGATGTAGAAAATACCGGACCGTCCACTGCATCTCGTACGTGACAAGAAGGCGTTCTTCATACCAGCGGTCCTTTTGCGCCCTTGCACGCAGCCAATGAACTCGTTTGACTACAATGTTTTAAGTATGTGCGAAGATAATGATGCAAAGAAAGTATTGCCTTACACTCAATAGTCGGGTCTGAATCAGAGGATACATCGGCACCGGCACCGGCACCGGCGCCTGTGCCAACTGGCATAATTGAGTGTGGTTTATGATTGTGCCAAATCCAGGAAAGGCACAGGCGAGTAGAGCTGGGAGTGTTGGGATCAATGACTGCTGTACTCGCCTTGATATGGTCCTGTGTCAAAATCTGAAATACTTGTAATGTTTGTTCATCTGCTCCAAGTGTGGGTAAGCGGCGATGGCAATTTGAATAAATGCGAGAATGCAGAGCAATTGCAGAGCCCAGTCGCTTAATGACGGTTCTGGCTCGTGTCTTTACCGCCTTCCTCGGGGCACTCTGGATTACATGTGAATACTGAAATGATTTGTTGGCAATAAGTTCTCGTAGTCGATTAAGATGCCTTTCTGCCTGTCGCTTGCGAGCCAAAAGTTCGACATCTTGGAATTGGCCACTTACATTGTTGTTTGAAGGCAGGTGGAGAATCTGTCGTTCCACATGTAAGGCGGCATCCCAATCGCTGTTGATTCCAGTCCCAGGGATGCTGAGAGAGAGTCTTCGTCATCAAATTCACCCTCCTCATTTGGTAAATAAGCAATGGGGGCAATTGCATCTGAGACACCCACCCTCTCCTGCAGCTCCTTCAGTTTGGAGCAACAGTGCAAGATGTTGCCGATGCTGCTCTATTGATTGCCGATCATTGGCTTTGTCATGTTGACCATGCCGACGCAGGCGATCTTGGATGTCAGTTCTATTACTACGATTAAAGCGATGATGAAAAGTATAAAAGGAGCTCTTACTGTTTTTCTTCCACCATCAATGCAAATTCAATCCATTGCTCTATTAATCCTGATGCCAGTGCCGGTGCCATGCGTGTTGATGCCGATGCCGTGCAAGTAGTGTACGGTCGGTTGTTTGTGCACCATAAATATCCATCAAGGTGATGTCAGAATGCCTTAGATGCTCTGCTCTGCTGACATCAATCTCCCAGCTCTGTGTTGCAAATACGGGGACAGTGGCGGTCAGTTCATTGTAATATTGTGCTGCTCGTGACGACATGGCAGATGCTTCAACATGTCGTCGGCAAAGGGATTTCGCAATCAATAGCATTTTTTTGTGGTTTGACTCTGTTGCATGGTCGTCAAGAGTCTCTGACCGATGTGCTAAAGTGGCCGTTCGGACGGTTGGCAATATTGCGTTCAGAGATGACCATAGAGACTCAAGGATCTCGCCAGCAACGACACCTGTCCCAGGAATAAAGGATGGTGCAAAACGGTAAAAGCATTCATCTTTATGTGCATGCACATGGAAGAGGCCAATGGCCCGATCAATTTTCAGGCCGACCGGCAATTGGTCACCGATGCGATCAAACAAGTGGACAAAATACTGACAGGCAATGTCATAAATGAGCATGACGCCTTGATCAGGATCAACGCCAGTCGTCTGTAATGCCTGAAGGAAGGCAAAATTATCAGGACTACCCTTGCCGTGACGGCTTAGGGCCCCAACAATAGACTTAAGAGTAGAGGAGTGAGGGTAGAGAGAAACCCGAGAGAACTCGACTGAGGACTCTGGGTGCTATCTTGCTCAGTTTATATACTACAAGGGTGGTCTGTGCACCACTCTAATAATAGTAGCTACACTGAGTAAGTATGAGTAAAAGTAATAACATAATCGGCCCCCGCTGCTGCGCATTGGTAAGCCTGAGTCATAGTCTATGAGTCATCGGTCCGGTAGTCCGTAATCTAATCTAATCGTTATCTAATCTAATCTAATCTTAGCGCTGACTAGATAAGATAGACGCCAACCTGACTAAGATGTTGGCTACAGCTATTGTAAAATACAAGAAAAAGAATAAAAATGTCTTAGAGATTTTGACCGTTGAGAACAGGTCATGACAGTACCCCCTTTTTAGGTTTCGGCTTCCTAGACGAACTAAAAATCTTCAAAGGATATGTGTCCACCTTTTTTCTCCTTTCGCCATCTCATACATAATTGCCATGCCCAAAATGCTTTGGGCGGGAAAGTCCAAGGATCTACGCCTTGGTCGGCTTTTTCTATCCAACGGAATACATCACGATCCATTGTGATGCGAGGACGGGGAGTGGGTTTCGGCTTTTTTGGAGGTTCGGGGAAAAGACAACGTGACGATTGTTCACAGCAGTGGCCCACGTTTGAATAGCCACCGATGGTAAGGATTGTTGATTGAGATTTTTTGTTGTTGCGGCGGTTCTTACCCATGATGGTAAGATAGACAATATACAAATGCGTATATGTGTTTGAATAACCGGACCCAGAATAAGGCCTTCCTACAACAAAATGAAGCAGTTTAAGGCCCTACTCCAGGGCCAATCCTTTTTAATTTTTTAAACAACCGTTACAATCGCATGGACCATCGTGATCTGATGATTCATTTAATTGATTTAAAAGTTGCTGTCCTTTCCATTTCTGCCAATTTTTCTCCCATGATGCAGTTTCTGCCACTGCATTTACGTCGATCCTGGATATGGCCGTTCCTGGACTTTCGGTGAAGTTTTCGTATTTTTTGAAGCTTAACTTGTCAAAGACACTTTTGTCAATGACTCGTATTGCTCCGGGGTTTTTATCATAGAAATGCTTTATTTTTCTTTTAGCATTTCCCAAATTCTCTTTTGGCTCCCACGAATTGTGTTCAGCCGTGTATCCTTTCCATTTGACAAGATATTCCATCTTGTTTCTTTTTAACCGTACATCGAGGATTTCTTCTACCTCGTATTCTTTCTCACCATCAATTTCTACTGGTGGTGGCGGTGCAATTCGTTGTCCCCTAAGCGGTTTGACATAGGGACGTATCCTTGAAACATTCACAACAGGATGAATTTGTTGTGAGAAAGGTAGATTCAACTCTACTGCATTTGACGAAATGATCTTTTTAATTGGATAGGGACCTATCCATCGTTCTGCCAACTTTCTAGTTGGTCTTCCAGATAATTGAAGATCTTTGGTTGACAACCAAACTCGATCCCCTACTTTGTATTCTGGTACTTCAGAACGTCGTCTATCTGCGTAAAGTTTCATATCATCCTGCGATTTCTTTAAAGCTGCTTGCGCTTCTTCATGAATTTCTTTCATTTTTTGCGCAAAGTCAGCCGCAGCTGGATGACTTCCTTCCTTTCTGGGTTCAATACCCATTCTTGGGTGTTTTCCGTAATTTATAAAAAACGGTGTATGTTTCGTTGATGCCTGAATTTTGTTATTGTAACTAAATTCGGCAATTGCAAGCCATCCCGACCAATTTTCTTGTCGGTGATCTACGAAAATCCTCAGGAACTGTTCTAGATCCTGATTCATTCGTTCTGTTTGTCCATCCGTCTGTGGATGGAAGGCTGTAGACAAATCCGTAGAAATGCCTAACATTTGGTTCAATTCCTTCATCATTTGAGCGGCGAATTGAGGTCCGCGATCCGAGATTATTGACTCGGGGAGACCATGGAGTTTCCATATATGATCTCTGAATAACGTTGCCAGTCCTTGGGCTGACGTTTCTTCTGACGTTGGGATGAAATGTGCCATTTTGGACATTCTATCGCAGACTACTAGAATTGCATTATGACCATGCGATTCTGGTAATTTTGTAATGAAGTCTGCAGTAATGTGGGTCCATGGCTTCGATGGTGCCGAATTAGGCATTAGCTTTCCCGCTGGTGGTTCTGGGAAGTTTTTGCTTCTTTGGCACTTGTCACATCCAGCAACGTATTTTTTAACAAATTTGGTGACTCCTGGCCACCAGTAATTTCTTGTGACGAGTTCCACCGTCTTCCATTGTCCTCCATGTCCAGCAATGGGTGTATCATGATGGAGTCTGACTATCTCCATTCGTAATTTTTCGTCTTTAGGAACGTAGACCTTTCCTTGCCAGAGGATTAATCCTTGTTCCATCTGCCATTCTCCTGCATTGAGTCTCCTGACTCCTGCCTTTTTCATGGCTTCCACCGCTTTTACAACTTCTTCATCGTTTGCTTCTGATTTTCTGATTTTATTTAAAATTTCTTTTTCCGACGTGTTGACCAGCACATGCCCTTGTTGAAGTGCTGCAATTCGGAAAAATTCTGGTTTTAACAAGGTGACTTCCTTGTTATCATCCTCTACCCCCTTTTTATGGTCTGGCCTCCTGGACAGAGAATCGGCCTTTCCCATAGTTGAACCAGCTTTATGAATTAATTTAAAATTAAATCTGCTGAGATATAATGCCCAGCGTGCTTGTCTTCGATTTAACTTTTTTGCATTCATAAAGTATTCGAGATTTTTATGATCCGTCCATATCTCGAATTCTTGCCTTGCTCCTTCTAGATAATGTCTCCAGGCTTCGAGACACCTAATAATGCCCAACATTTCTTTGTCGTGGACATCGTAATTCCTCTCGGTTTCGTTGAGAGATTTGGAGAGATAAGCTACCGGTCTCCATTTGTTATCCTCACATTCTATTGATAACACTCCTCCCGTTGCGTAATCCGAGGCATCAGACTCTACTCTGAATTTCTTGTCGGAGTCTGGAGCGACAAGAAGGGGTTGTTCCGTGAAAGTTTTTTTTAATGTTTTAAACACTTTTTCTTCTGTTTCCTTCCATTCCCATGTTTTGTCTTTTCTGACCAGATTATGTAATGGTCGTGCTATTTTGGCGAAATCTTTGACAAATCTTCGGTAATAATTTGCCAATCCTAAGAAACGTTGAACATCCTTGACACTAGCAGGTGTTGGCCAGTTAAGGATAGCATCAACTTTCTTCGGATCCATTTTAATTCTGTTAGGTCCAATGATAACCCCTAGGAATTCTACTTCTTGCACGTTCCATACACATTTTTCTGGTTTTACGTATAAATCATTTTCTTCCAAGCGCTGGAGAACTTCGAGCACTATATTGTTGTGCTCTTTTTCGGTTTTTGTATAAATGAGAATGTCATCTATGTAAACAATGACTTTTCCTTCATTTATCATATCCCGAAAGATATCGTTCATCATGGCCTGGAAAGTTGCCGGAGAATTGGTGAGCCCGAAATACATTACTACTGGTTCAAAAGAACCTTCTGGTGTAGTAAAGGCGGCCTTCCATTCGTCTCCTTCCTTGATTCGTACGTTATTATAACCCCACCTAAGGTCCAACCTGGTGAAGTGTTTGGCTTGTCCTGCTCGATCTACGAGTTCTGATATTAATGGTAATGGATAGTTATTTTTAACCGTCCATTCATTTAGGTAACGGTAATCCTGTACCATTCTCTTTTTTCCATCTTTTTCTTTACAAAGAATACCGGCGATGTCTGCGGTGATTTCGAAGGTCTGATGTACCCTCTTTTTAATTGATCGTCAACAAAATCTCGGACTTCTCCGAGTTCATCTGGCGATAAAGGATACACCTTTCCTTTTCTTGGTTGATAACCCTGTTTGAGATCAATGGCATGATCCCATGGTTTCCTAACCGGCATTCTTTCTGATGCAGTTTTTTCGAACAAGTGTAAGTACTTGTGATACTGCGTTGGTACTAGCTCCTTTGGTTCCTGTTTCTTTAATTCCCTAATCCATTTTGGATTGTCTGATTTGATTCCAGACGGGAGAAATTCATATTTTTCTCCTTCCTTATAGAATTTCGGGTGTTTCCATTGATCCAGGAAATCCAAATTCTGCTCTTCTTTCTCCTTTTGCTCTAACCAGTAGGCAAAGTCCAACTCTCGTTCTTTTTCCCAGACGTACATATTGGTTTCCCAATGTTCCGCCTGTTTCGTCCGTTTTTGTCTTTCCTTCGTCCACTCCCTTTGTTTATGTCCACATGATCGTGGGCATCTTGTCAACTCTATTTTACCGGTGATCCAGTTGACATCCGGATTGTGTCGCAGTAACCATGTAGATCCTATGATTACGTTTGTTTTGCCTAATTCGCATATTTCGAATGTGGCTCTTTCTTGATGTCCCTTGTAGCTCATGAGCAGATCTACTTCATGAGTAATCATACCGCCTTCATTGTTAGATCCATCTACGTTTCTAACTTGAATTGGTCGATCTAAAGGGATTAGTTTATAGCCCTTTTCATTAGCAAATTTGGCATTCATAAACAAACCTGTTGCTCCTGAGTCGAGCAACGCTGTTTCTGTTGTTTGGTCATGTGTGTCTAGAGTTTCTAGACCTATTTCCATTAGTATTTCGTCCTTTTGACCAATAGAACGAACAAGAAACTCCTTTTGTCCCTTTTTAAGTATTCTTTTACCTGATAAGGAAGAATCAAGCACAGGTTTATCCGCCCTGCCGCGCTCCTGTGCTTTGGCACTAGAGACCGCTTCCTGCGGGGTGGTCTCAGAGACTGTTGAAGTCTCTGAGTCCTCCGTACCTACCAGTCCGTCTTCTTTACCTAATACCGAATACCTATTTAGAGAGTTCAGTACGGGACTTACTGACTCTCTTCCTCTTTTAAACTTTCGCCTTTTGCGAAGTATTCCTTCATTTCTTCGAAGGACATGGTTCGGATGTCCAAACCTGATCGGCAATTTCTTGCGATATGACCGATTCTTCCACATTTGAAGCAGCGCATCGGCGGGCGCTGTGTTCTGTCGACGTCCATGGCATTCGGATCTGCGGGTCTTGATCCGGTGATATTATTTCCCGCGGAGGGCCCAGCTCCCAATCAGTTCTGACTCGCTGATCCCGCGGTTCGGTTGAAGTTCCAGCGGGGTTTAGGCTGGCCAGTTCCTACCGTCTTCGACGTATCCGGGCCTTTGGTCCCTTCACTCCTATTGGCGGAGTTACTGTTCCGCGAGGAATAATATTTTTCCTCGTTCTTCGCCTGTCTCCATTGTCGATCTAATCGGACCGATCTTCGATACCATTCGTCAATATTAGCCGGTACTTCATCGGCTTCCATGATCCGTTTTCGGAGCCCTGCATTCAGACTCCTTTTGAATTCTTCAACAAGGGCCCTTCCTTGGTACCCTGTTCCTCGTGCGACTTTTTTAAATTTCTGCACGTGTTCCTCGCACGTGTGTGCGCCCTGTGTCATGGTGCGCAACTCCGAGATCTTCGACGATTGTTCATCGGTATTGCCAAAATCTGTCCTGATATCTCTATATAACTGTTCTATGGATGTCGGTACGTCCGTGTCGTCATCTGCTATCATGTCCAGCAGGTTATCCCTCCAATCCACTGCGAATCCTTCCGACATATATGATAGCACCAGGAGAATCTTCTCCTCTTCTTCGGCACTAACCATCTTCAGCTGTATATACAGCCGGCAACTATTAATAAAATTTGAGACTTCCGACATCTTGCCGGAAAACACCGGAGGTTTGGCCACATCTATTTTTGACGAGCCATTTCCTGCGGGCGCGGGAATGTTGAATACCGTTCCTTCCGGTATGTTAATTACTGGGGCCGGGGCGGCCGGTGGTAGTGCTGCTTGCTGTGCCGCAGCGGCATTGTTTGTTTGGAGTAGCAACAGCTGCTCCTGGAGTTGCTGAATTGTTTGGTTTTGGTTATTCAGCAACTGCAACAGTTGCGCTGATGTGAGATCCTCTTCTCCTTGATCGGACATCGGGATATAGAGGGGCGGTGGTGTAAATGGGGAAAGTGATCTCGACGGTTGTGATACCGATGGAGATCTAAATGCTGGTGGTGGTGGTGAGAATGGTGGCGCTACTTCTCCGATATATTGAGCGTCGGAGTGGAATAGACTATGGATATTTAAGGTTGCGGGGTTCGGGACGAGGATTTGGAACGGTGCAGGTTCCCACTGATGTTGTTCCTCGGTGATCGAGGGTGTGGAGTCGGTTGACTCGGTTGGTGTGTGAAGTGCGGGACGTCTGAGACTGGATCGTTATCGTCAAATGGATCTGGCCCGAAAGGGTCGTAATCAATATCAAAGTCGTCTAGACCGTCCAGTGGTACACCGAATACCTCTATCCAGAAGTTATCGATTTCCCTATCTGTAAGCCCATGCGATCTTAGAAGATCTCGTACTTCGTAATTCTCCGTTACGCAAAAAGTGAGGGAGGTCTTGGCCTGTCACTTTCTTGGGAATGCACTCAGGGTCCACAACCCTCCCTGCAGTGCTTATACGTAAATGGTATAGTACGGTATTTAACTTTTTGAATTTGATTACACTAAACTGGGTCCGAACGGTTGTCCAGTTAGCACTATACTCCTAATGAGTACGGCCTTTCTCAGAAGCGCGTGGTCAAGCGACGGCTACTTCCAAGGATTACGAAACGATGTAATTAAGTATGTAAATGTATAGCCTTCAGAGGCCTAGACCAGGGCAATTTAACGTGCGTAGGGGCTGGTGAGGCTGGTCCCACGATGCGAGTGACGTAACGTGTCACTACTCCGGCACTGGTATCCTGTGCACAGGTAACCCTATCAACCGGGTTAGGTTCTTCGGTTTGCGTAGACCGGGAACGTAAGATAGAGCTTTTATGGATGCTCTAAAGAACCAAGGGTGACAGTTTTATAGTCTGACAACTAATGATGCTTTAGACTCTGCGGAAGAGTATAGGAGCCCCCTGATATCAAAGATTCCCTTAACCCTGGGATCCGGTTCGAGCGTGATGCTTAGTTACAAGCGTTGGGGCAGTAAGGAGATGTGCAGTCGAGTTCTACTATCAGGACTACCCTTGCCGTGACGGCTTAGGGCCCCAACAATAGACTTAAGAGTAGAGGAGTGAGGGTAGAGAGAAACCCGAGAGAACTCGACTGAGGACTCTGGGTGCTATCTTGCTCAGTTTATATACTACAAGGGTGGTCTGTGCACCACTCTAATAATAGTAGCTACACTGAGTAAGTATGAGTAAAAGTAATAACATAATCGGCCCCCGCTGCTGCGCATTGGTAAGCCTGAGTCATAGTCTATGAGTCATCGGTCCGGTAGTCCGTAATCTAATCTAATCGTTATATCTAATCTAATAATCTTAGCGCTGACTAGATAAGATAGACGCCAACCTGACTAAGATGTTTGGCTACAGCTATTGTAAAATACAAGAAAAGAATAAAAATGTCTTAGAGATTTTGACCGTTGAGAACAGGTCATGCAAAATCAATGTTCTTCTGTTGTTCCCCCTTGAACAAATCCACTAGGGCGTTTGGGGCATAGCATCCATGCCGCGCACATGCAATCCCAGCTATGCCGGTGATATCACATGCCTTGGAACCTAACAATGCATTCATGATGGCTCGAAATGTCTTTTCGCATGGCGCTTTCTGCCATCATTGAATCATTAATCATTCGGATGATGCAGCTGCATTTCAGATGACGTACTGTAGATGTCTCAAGGGCAGTTTTGAGAAATGCATGATACTTCTCACGTGTGGGTGCCATTCCACCTCCTTCAGAAAGCCATATGTCGGCTTCATCATTCTTCTGCCGGATATGATCGGCTTTGAAATTTCCGTCAGCAACCAGAACTCGTTGAAAAACAAATCTATTTGGATCGGCCTTCCAAGTTGGAGGTAAGTTGATGCCAGGCTGTGGACATGCTGGACAGAAAGTGGTCAGTGTGCCTGGAGCCGGCCGTTGGGGATCCTTCTCATCATGCCCATAGCCGGCCCATTTGAGCTTCTTCATCCATCTCCAGACGCGTGACATTCGTCGCAACTCATGGTAGAGATTGGTGACCTCATCAGGGGCGACCGGCTTTGTCAATCGGCGAAGAAGTTGGTAAAACTGGTAGGCAGATGCCTTAAGTTCCAGATTGCAAAGCCGAAAATTGTCCAGAACTTGCGCTGAAAATAATGTCTTAATATTGACAAAACTTGCCGGCATGAAACGAGCAGCGACAAGGTCGAGAGGCACAGTATCTTCGCCATGGCATTGGCAGGTCACAGTGCCAAGTGGTGGATTCCATTAGTATGGACAACGCGAACATAACTGTTGTTCATTGCATCGACCATAGGAATAGACGCATCGGCATTGGACTCGGTTTCATCGGCACTGACAATTCTGAAGATTATAGGAATATATGACGAAGACTGATTCGACTTACTCATTGGGTTCCTCGTCTTCATCATCATCCCAGTCAAAGTCATGATTTCTCTCCTGCCAGGAATTACGAAGAAAAGTAGGATCGTTGTTTTCCGGCATTCTGGTAAGTGCCGGTGCCGGTTCCTTTCCCGACAGAATGCTCTGCTGCTCTGCATGGTCCTTTTCGACCTCCAACTCCTCCAGATACCGTTGTTGAAATTGTAGTGTTTCACAAATGGGCAAACCAATGCGATGTTCTACAAGTATGTAGGTGCCGACCTCCCAAAGCTCAGCTGGCCGGAAGTGATTGCCAGTCCACCGTTCAATTTTATGCAAAGGATTTTGCTGGTGGGTTAGACGCATACACGCACGACAGACAGGCTTGCTCAAACTGCAATCGATGCACCGCCAAATTGCCACATTATCTTGGGAACAATGAGTGCACTTCCGTTGCTCCACCGGCCATGCCTCGCGAAACAAGGCCGCTTGCAGCAGATCATCAATTCGTTCAACATATTCCGACAAGTAATCATTTTGAGTCTGCATATTATTAGTGTTAGTCTATCCATCCGTGGATGATAACTTTGGCTAACCTTGCTCTTCTTATATCTCCCGGTGGCTTCAAAATTAGCTGAACCATCAAAGAGATCAGCAGCCTGCTGAATATGAATGGTCTGTGATCTGGTAGTCTGAATGGGGGTGGGTTTCAAGGGAACTTTGACACGTTTTGTTCTCGGACCCATTCTAGAATCTATCTGTATGTCCTCATGTGTCACAGCGTCCATGGCCTCATCATCGTCCTCATGCAGGGACACATGCTTAGAACGTTTCTGGCGTTTTGTGGGTGACAATGCAGCCATGGTGAGGGATGGGAAGATGTCAAAAGATTGACCCTCATGGCCAATGCATGTTTGATGTAAATGTAAGACACATTGTTAGTCGGCACATGTTTGCAGGATCATACACGGTGTTTGATGCAGCATTTTGACAAGTATAGTTAGACGGCATGTGTTTGATGGAATGTACCACTGCATGTAAAGATGGTACACATATGGCAAGATCTCTCACGTTGACACGTTCACAAACTTCTTACTCCCATGTCCACGACACAAGATTCACAGAAAATGATACGGAAGGATAGCAAATATAATGCACAGGAACGGAAGGCCATAGAGCCTTTCAAGCTTTCGTTTTGTTCTCAGACGACCAAAGCTGGTCGTCTCCTCATCATGAAATCGCAAATAATGCCGGCAATGTTCAATCACTGGACAAGTGTTGGCAATAAGCCTGCTGACTCTACAGAGGTCTTGAAGAGAACCAAGGTAAGATTCACGTTGTTCAATGACGGCTTCAATTGTTGAATTGTTAATTAGGAGCTTACTCAGTGGTTGAGCAATAACTGGCGTCCATGTCACTCATTGTCAGGAAAGGAACCGATTTTCGGCATCAAAAAATCGGAAGTTGTGTGGCAAATGCGCCAGAAAGAAGTTTTTGAGGAGATAGCAAACCTGATGGGGTTGAGTGTAGTCGACAGTACAACCCTGGGTTGGTTCGGCCACAGGTTGCCGGCGATACAGATCATCCTGGAGAGGATGACTGTCGCAGAAAAAGTGGCCTTGGACCAAGAGGTGGAGAGGATAGGCAAGGAGGGCCTTCCAGCAGACCTGAAGAGAAGGTGAGTTCTATTGCCGGTGCCGGTGCCGGCCCCATCTGACCCGATTATAGGCTTGCGGAGAAAAACCTGGTAAAACGGGTGAGAGACACCGGAAAGAATCAGTGGATGGAGATGGGAGTTGTTTCCATCACATTTACAGCATACACGGCACCAGACGGGAAACTTGTAGTTGATGAGTAAGTGCTTTTAAATGCTTGTCCCTACTGTCGCACTACCGATGCTTTTAGACATGAGGAAATAGCTGCAACAATGGGAATCAGGGCCAGATCCTTCTCCGATTCTTACAAGGATGAGGTGAATGAGATGAAGCGGCTTGTTATGCAATATATGAAGATTTTGCGCGCAACAGCAAATCCTCTCATTGCCGTTGCCGAAACCCAGCCGCCCCTGACCATGCCGATGACACCAAATGGTTGGCCGGTTCTGCCCACTCCTTGGAATGTGGAGTATAAGAAGGAGGAACTGGAGGATTTGTTCACGTTATACATGCGGCAACATTATAGTGTGTTTCCAATAATATCGAGATTGATGCTGACTAATTTTTGGCAGAGTTAGCATGTGGCCGGGGTTTACATGTACCATATAAAGACCTGACAGAGAAGACGACAGACATGATCGATCCCAAGTATATCCCGCGCTCATTGAAAATGACACGGCCTCGTAACATGCTGAAAGCCGACCTGCAGAGCTTCTTCCAACATCTGGTGGAGCGACAAAGGTTATATGGGCCAGAAGCAGCATTCCGGTTCAAAGCTGTTAAGCGGGGATGTATTAGTGGCTGCTCAATATCCGGCCAATATTGATCCACCACCTATCACGCAAGCGAGATCGGCCTTGGCCCACCCCGGTCCTACTCACATTGCCGATGCCGGCAACACAGTACCCGGCCCAAGTCACAGTGCCGACTCTGAGTGGCATGCAGATGATAGAACAGCAGGGCAGGGACAATCCACCAAGCCTGCTCACAATGCCGGTCCAAGTCACATTGCCAACACAGGCCGGCCTGCCGGTACCGGACATATCATCATTGGTCAGAAGGAGATGGACACAGTTTGTGCGGCAGGGGAGGCAATATATACGCCCATCAATGGCCCATCCGATGGTCATCCACAGTACGCGATCCCAATTGCAGTGTATAAGAAGATATTCGGCCTTGTTGACCCATCTCTGTTAATTGCAGAGTGCTCAGGGCAGCCACCCTCGTCACCACGAACACCAAGGTATTTGTTTCATCCAATAAACAATTCAACGACTAATCCTTCAGGTTAAGCGATCAATCACAAAGCCCAACAGTGCAAGCAGACCCTCCCATCACGACAGCAACAAGAAGATATGCTACTCGTGCAAGAAAGAATATGGAGCAACCATCCGAGCAAGGGCCAAGGCCGAGACTGCGGCGAGCCAAAAAATCATGACGAACATCAGGGCTCACCAGTAGTGTGATGACATAAAGCCGCAACCGGCATGTCGACATTATGACCGGAACCATGCAAAGAACTTTACATTTGTAATATAATCTGACATTATGACATATCCTCTCTTCAAACTAGTACAATATATTCACAATCATTACAGCACCATGCAAAGAACTTTATATTTGTAATATGCATAACAATACAAATAATTATATGATGAAAGTCACTTATGCCGAGGCCGCTTGAAAACATTGCCGTACATTTCTGCTGATCTCCGTTTGGTACCACTGGAGTCGGGATGTGGGCTCAGTCGAGGAGAGCGACGGGGTTGAGGCTCTTCAGGCTGTGGAGTCAGTCGAGGTGAACGACGCGGACTGGGTGTTGGTGGTGGATCCAAATCGGGCACCACAAGCATGGGTGTTGTTGGCATGAGCAACTGTTCAACAGCCGCCGATGATGATGGTTCTTCTTGAGACGGCACTGGTGATTCAGAGGGCAGAGGCTGAAACATTGGCATTGGAGGAATCAGTACTGTTGGATGGCACTGGGCAGCTTCCTGTGATGTCTGCGGTGTAGCAGGGATCAATGTCACGCCTGGCTTTGGTTCAATATGTGCCGGTCGTATTGTATTGGCCGCATCGGCCGTGGTTGCTGTTGCCGGTCCTATTGCCGGTGCCGATTGCGAGGGTGGAGGCATGAGTGCCGGTCCTGTGGCCGGTGCCAGTGCTGTTGGCAAGGGGGACCTATGTGTTGTCATGCATGCCATCTCTGCTGGTAGTTCTGTATCGGCCGCATTGGCCGCTCCCAACATGGCCGGTCCTGCCGTTGGTGAGGGTGGCGGCATTGCCATTTCCGTACTGGTACATGGGCCAAGTTGGAGTGGGTTTGGTGACTCCAATGGTGATTTCGGTGGCGCCCTCATGCCTGCCATCGCCAACTTGGTCTGCATCATGTCCATGGTCCTCCTTGCCCCCTTGTCATCATATAGGTAAACAGCCTGCCCGACCGTATCTTGCATTCCGAAGTATTCCAGCGCATCCTGGAAACGGGTAACCAACTCGTCCCTCTGTCCCTGATTTTGTTTATGTTGCTCTTGAAGGTGAACAACATCGGCCATCAGCCGTGCCACTTGTCGCTCTAAACCTGCCACCCTCTTTTCCCAATCACCCTGAGGTTCTCCAGCAACTCCAAATATATCTTCTAATGATTTGATACGCTCATCCAGGGTGATTTCTTGGGATTTAAGATAAAGATGTCAGTTTCCGTACGATGATTTTCACATTGATCGTACCTTTGCGCTTTCCTTTTGCACGTGATGAAAGTGGTGGGGAATCTTGAAGCTCCAGGCCACTGAATTGCGCCCGGGCCTCTGCCATTTCCACTGCCATTTGCTCAGCTGCCAGTGCCGGTATAGCTGCCGGTGCTACTTCAGATGTGGTTCGCGCCCGATTTGTTTTTGCCGGCTGAGCTGTTTCCCACCCCGACTCACTCTCTGTGTCACTCACGACAATCTTCCTCTTTGTTTGTTTCTTTTGTGCCGCTTTTCCAATCGTTACCTTTGTTTTTTTTGGCGATGCACCGTCTGTCCGTATGCACCTTACTTTTATCCTTCCGCATGAGTAACATGCCTTGCCCCGCTCCTGCTTCCAGCAATCCTTTTCCAGCCTTACACACCTCGCGCATGGTGCTTCCATCAATATGTTCAACTTTACCGGCTTGAGCCGTTCTTTTTTCTCTCTGTCGTCCTTCTCTTCATTTCCTGTCTCCTTCTCCTTTACCATTTGCCGTGGCCGGACCCGTTTGACTTCCTTGCCAGCTGCCGCTTGTGACCCTGCCGCTTCCGTTGCCGGTTGCTTCTTGTCCGATTCTGGATCAGGCACCCCTGCTGCTTCTGGCTGTGTGGCCGGCCCTGCGAGAACCACCAATTCTGCTAACTTTTCATACCCCCCGTCCCGTCTACTTACTTCTCCCATCTTCACCTCAACCATTTTTGCCCTTAATCTTTTATCAAATTTTTCCAGTGCCATGCACTGGGTTTTTATGAACTCGGCCGACGCCTTCTGGTCAGACTGTACCCAAGGCACGATGAATGACCAGACAAACTTTGGCCGGTTATAGGCCTCGGCAACGTCGGTTGGCAAAGGTTGGGTTTTCCTTGTGATAGAAAGCCAACGCTGTTATGTTATATAAGATTTCGTCACTTATGAACAAGAAAGCCTACCAAATCTGCATTTAATTCCTTCATCACAGCAGCAATGTTACCGGTGGCCAGGCCATCACGAATGGCATTGTCAACCTTGTTAATGAGAGCAGAAACAGTTTGGCCAGTGATGATCGACGAGGACATAGCTGTTAAAATTGTACGGCAGTTGTTGGGCAGGATGTGGGACTTGGTAGCAAGTTTTGGTTGAGTTTACGTGAGAACCTGAAGTGTTTGGTTATATTTTTTTCACCACGTTACGTGAAGGCAAACCAACCAACAATTTCTCCTACCTCCATCCGGACAACTGATTGCCGTACAATTTCAACAACCATGTCTGGGTCCAACATCGTCACCCTTGCCACCGTCTTAGTTGCTATTGAAAAAGTCGATAATGCCATTCGGCATGGTCTGGCCACAGGTGACATTGCCGCTACAATGACGCGAATCCGCCCAGATATAGTAGGGTTTCCATTTCGGACCGCGACCAAATGTTGAAATCAATTTAGGTATGGCTTTACAGGACGCTGAAAGGGGGAAATTTGCCAAACGACATTCTCAACGCATACCGCCTGCGAAAGTTCATGTGGCCGTTCACCGTGGCATGGTCAAAAATGAGCCAGGAGGAGAAGGAGTCGTTGGAGTTTATCAGATTCCAACGTGACATAGTCAAAAGATTTGACAGTGGGGAAAACTGGTGGCCAACAGGGAAAGGATACATGCAATATATGGATGGGCCGGGACAGCACACGCACCTGCCGGTTGTTGAGCCGGCAACAGAAGCGGCACAGGCCCAGTCTGGGCCAATACAGAAAAGTGGAGTGCCTATAGAACAGGAAACACGGCCAGAACAGCACATGGTTGCTGAGCCGGCAGGAGAAACGGCTAAGACATCACGGCTGGCTCAGGGCATAGCAGAAAGACGGGGTCGGAAGCGGAAAATAGTGGAGCCTGACCAAGAGCCAGAGAAGATGGACGTTGATGAGAAAAAACCACGCAAGCCAGTCAAATCGGAAATTCTAATGGACCCGCCATGCGCCATGTGCATGAAATTGGATCAGGAGTGCTGGAAGCAACAGCGGGGCAAGCCATGCTACCCCTGCTCTGTATTAAGGAAGCGATGCATACGGACAGCTGACATGGCAGGCAAGAAACAAAACAAGACAAAGAAGATAAAGACGGCCGAGCTTGTAGCATCGGCACCGGCACCGGCACCGGCATCAGCACCAGCACCAGCACCAGCACCAGCATCGGCAGCGGTACTGACACATGATGATGGGCGGGAAATGCGAAATGTGGCAGAAGCACAGGAGCATTTCAGTGGTCTGGAGATTAGAGATTCTTCTCCCCGCCTTTCATACCAAGACAAAGGAAAGTGGAAGGGTACGAATCATTTGAACACAGTTATGTAGAAACTGACCGCTGTTTTAGAAACTGACAATGATAAGCCAGGTGGCAATCTCAAGGAGCCCTTGGAAGCTTTAGAAAATGCTTCTGGAGAAAGTCAAGCCGATCTGGAGAGGAGGGTAGCAGTTTTGGAGTGCAAAGTGGCTCAACTGATGCCGGCCGTTGCTAGCCTTGAAGAACATCGTCGAAGAGATGTGCATCAAAGGCAGTGGCTGGAAGATCGGTTTACAGATCTGCTGTCAATGTTCGGAGTGCATGCCGATCCACTCTTCCTATTGGGTGGACACTCTCACATGTAAGCACCACGGCACCGGCACCGGCACCGGCAATCATTCAAGAGTTTGCTGATACGAGGGCACTCCCATCTGAGTGAGAGATGTTCCTGTGTTCATTTCTTTATGTATGATACATATTTTTGTATTTTTGTGAATGGCATGCCAGATGGTTTGGCTCTGTGCCTTCGTGAGAACGGCACTTTGTGAATGGCATGTCATGTGACCGTCAAACATGACCATACACGTCTGGTGCATTTTCCGATTATCTGTTCAAGTCATCGATGATGGACAAACATCAGGAACAGAATGCCAACCTCACAACGAAAGGGAAATCGAATCAGGATGCCCACATTCCTGATGGTTGCGCGATCAGCAACCAACCTGCTATTCAGCGATTCATGGGTTCCGGCATTCATGGTCCGGCCACCGATCAAGCTTTCGAGGCCTATTCAAAAAAAGTTGGAATTGAACGTCAGAGACAAAAAGGAGGTGTAAGTATCAATATTCTCCCTCAATTCACTCTAATCAATTCCCCTTGTTGCCGGTCTTCCATTCCCATTGCCGTATACCGATCCAATACTGTCTGCGTTCATTGCTTGCTCAATATCAGTCCCAAAAACATTGAAGATATTCCATATTCCCTATATGGAGGTGACAAGATCATGATACCCGCTGATCGGTATGTCGCTTGTTTTGATTGCCGATGCCGACTAATAGTAGCAGCCATTGACCGACCGAGAATGGCTTGGTCTTCATGCCGAAATAAAGGCAATGCAATCACGGCTAGGCATATCTTACAAGGATGCCTCGCATCGTCTTTACATGGCAGAATGGGAGAAGCTGAAAGCCGACGACAATGCCCATAAGGCATTCTCCTCTCTCAAACAGCACATGGATTCTGCAATTGTGACATTCCAGAATCGCATTGCAGATATATCTGGCCAGGATGGGGAGGAAAATTCAAAGGCCGGTGCCGGTTCTGACGGAGGCATGTCTTAGAAAGCCGTTGAAGATTAGATGTTTGTATTTCATTTTCAGTAGTTTGTAATCAAGTATTGTGCGGTCCCTGCGACGCGCGTGCTGTAGCTGGCCTTTGCTGAAGCCCCTGATCATGATTTGTTGATAACGTCAGGAAAAAGATGGAAGATCACTTAGATATGCATTTTTGACAGAGTTGTAGAACCTTGGTCATGGCCATAGTTGCTGTTCATTAGTATTGAAGCAGGCTACCGATTGTGCCGTAGTTGGTTCATTTCCTGACCGGAGTATTTCCTTGCCGTCGCTGCAAGGTGCTTACCTGTCTGCTGATTGTGCACGTAGATTTCTGGCCGGTTGCTGCCCAGTGCCTGCCTGCGTACTGGTTCATTTCCTGAGTGTATGATTTCCCGGCCAGTTGCTGCCAGATTCATTTCCTGACCACATGATTTCCCGGCCGGTTGCTGCCGATTGTGCCGTAGCTGGTTCATTTCCTGAAGGCATGATTTCCCGGCGGTTGCTGCCCGGCCGGTTGGCTGCCCAGCCAGTTGCTGCCAGTGCCTGCCTGCCGTAGCTGGTTCATTTCCTGAGTGTATGATTTCCCGGCCAGTTGCTGCCAGATTCATTTCCTGACCACATGATTTCCCGGCCGGTTGCTGCCGATTGTGCCGTAGCTGGTTCATTTCCTGAAGGCATGATTTCCCGGCCGGTTGCTGCCAGATTCATTTCCTGACCGCCTGGAAATGAACCAGCTACGGCACAATTGGCAGGCAGGCATTCAGCAGGAAGGCACTGGGCAGCAACCGGCCGGAAATCATGCCTTCAGGAAATGAACCAGCTATGGCACAATCGGCAGCAACCGGCCGGGAAATCATGCCGGTCCATTTCTTGCCACATGCCATACCTGGTCACCATGCCAAGCCACACGATCATCAGTGCCGCAATCAGTCCGTTTCCTGGCCAACATCAATTTCCTGTCCGCCGGCTGCTGCCATGTACCTTAGGTGGCCAATGTCCTTGACGGCCTCCAATGAGTATGCTTTTCTTGCTTTTATAGTACAGATGGTGAGGAAGGATAGTATCGTTCTGCCTGCCAATCCTACCATGGCCGGTCAGTCACCTGCCTGCCACCTGTACCAGGGAATTCCTTCCCCCCGTATCATACATATACAGTGTAGTTAGCCTTATATAGTAGGACTTCCCGGCCTTCCGGGAACCTGTATGGTACACTACATTGTAGGACTTCCCTACACCATATCATACGTTACACTGTAACTTCCCTATGTGTTGCCCCAGTATCTTGCGTAGCCTTTGCCGCGTTTCCTCACCAGCCACACTCGTCCTCATTTCCTCACCCGTCAAGATTCGATCAGTCTTCGATCCTCGTTGCCCCCTTTGAAGTAACTCAGTACCACTCGCACTTCATTTATCACATAAACAGGTGCCTGCGCGCCTCGTATCTTCAGCCAAGTCTGAGAACCTCCTAGGACTCGCCCCCCTGTCGTACGTGTTGCGTGCCAATTCCCCCTTCGTTACCTCCCATTCGTTTCGAACGCCGCCTCGGTCGATCACTGAAGGTGTGCTCAAGCACTGAGAAATTGGGTTTCTTTGGTTTGCCCGCCGCACAGCACATCATTTTTGGAGCCCACCACGAGGGATCTCATTCGTTATTTTGGGATCTTCTCTAGGAGTCTCCTTCAGCTTTGCTGAACACCATTCGATTCTTCACAACAACTCCAACCTTCAATATTTCCACACTATGCTCAGGAAGAACTCTTCCTGTGCCCCCAAGCAGACGAGTGTTAGGACAAGCCCACACACAACCACAAGCCTCAATGAGAAGAGTGAGGATAAGAGAATATATTCGACACAATAGAGTAGTGACCTGGTGTAGAGGAAACTATCTAGAGTCTTAGAGACTCCTACCTACGACACACCACCTTATATACCTCAACCATGGTCTGTGCGCAGCAGCCTCATGCCCCAATGGCTATGCGCGCGCAGCAACGAAACCATGGCGACTATCTACAGCCTCCCGCAATGTCTGTGTCCCCATCTGGTCCTTATTGTCTTCTTATCGGCACAGCCCCTGGCTGACTAACCGATGACCTATCCGATGGGCGCCTTGACATAGGGGTTGGCGCCTATGAGTTTGTATACCTATGCGTCCATAGGGCCCCAGAGAAAATAGAAAAATATAGAGAAATTGCCAGAAAATCTTTAGAGTCGTAACATGACCCCCCCTTAAGACTTCACGTCCCGGGAAGTCAATGCGAGGATATCGTCTTGGGAATTTTTGCAAGGTCTCTTGCAAATGTCCGATCCATGTCCGGTTCATCATAAATCAACTTGCGGTCACCCTTCCACCGCTGCCAGTTCCGTTTCAGCTTTTCGAGGTAGTCCCGCTCGAATTTGCCATTTTCCCATCCAAACAATCGTTTGGGCACATGCACCTGAGTATGATTTTGCCACTGCTGGTATCCATGTCGCGTACATTGACAAGTCGACGCGGAGCGCTAGGATTTGCCTTGTGGAACTTCTGAACCTCCTTTTTAGCATTATCAAGATTTTCCGCTGGTTCCCAAGTGGATTCCTCTACAGGATAATTTCCACTTGACTAGGTATTCCAAACGTCCACCGCCCCGCCCACTGACTCGGCTGTCCATGACTTCTTCCACCTCGTATTCGTCATCCTGTGACTCTTCCACCATTTGTAACTCTTTGCGTTGAGCTACCTTGTCTTTCTGGGTGGGGAAAACAGGTTCTTTGTAAGGTTTGAGATGGATCTCGTTGAACACATTGTAGACCTTCCATGACGCGGGAATTTTCAACTGATACGCAGAGGCGACCTTTTTGACAACCTCCAGAGGACCAACAAACTTGCCATCGAGCTTTTTGGTAGCGCGGATAGTGGGTAGATTTTCGGTACTAAGGTAAACCTTGTCCCCAGGCTTGTATTCTCGTGCCGGCGCTTTGTTTTCATCATACCGCTTTTTCATGACTTTGGCGGTTTTGGTTAGCGTTCTGTTGCTTTGGCGTGTACATCCTCGATTTGTTTGGCCAGTTCCTCAACCATGACTACTTTAGGCGTATGAAGTGGGTTTACCCCTTTGTTAGGATGCCGTCCATTGTTCATAAAAAACGGTGAGTATCCTGTTGACGCGTGGACCCGGTCATTATGGCAGAATTGTGAAGGATGACACCTTCATTGTCATTTTGCCCTCGTTCATGCCCAGCTCTTCGTGACAGTAAATCAGCCTTGGAGTTAGATTTGCCTGAACGATGCTTAATGACGAAGTTATATTCCTGTAAGTCCGTAACCCATCGCGCTTGTCTTCGGTTTAGGTTCTGCGCCTTTCGGAAGTATGTCAGATTTTGGTGATCCGTTAGGACTTCTACTATCTCCTTCACACCCTTAAGATAATGGGACCATTCGTAAAATGTGTGCATCACCGCTAGCATTTCCTTGTCATAGATCTCATAATTCCGTTCTGCATCATTGAGGGCCTTGGAAATGAAAGCCACCGGCCTCCACTGCTGATCTTTTCCTTGCTGAGACAAAATTCCCCCAATCGCAAAATCAGAGGCATCCACTTTGACCCGAAACTGTCCCTCGTCGTCCGGAATTTTAAGCACAACCTCCCTCGCCACAAGGTCTTTCAGTCCCTGAAAGGCCATAGATTGAAGTTCTGTCCCAAACCAGTCAACTTTGCCTGTTAGCTTAGTGAGTGGCTTGGCCACCTGTGCGAAACCTTGCACAAAACGGTAAAAGTTGATGAAGCCCAAAAATTGCTGTAGCTCCTTTTTACAGGTTGGTTCTGGCCAGGATGCAATTGCCTCGACCTTGCCCTTTTCCATGCGAATTGAATCAGTACTGATAACCAATCCTAAGAAGTCGATCTGTGGTTGGTCAAACCAACACTTTTCGGTTTCAGGGAAAGCTTGTGACATTCCAGTTTTGCCAGAATACGGTTCACGTGCTTGGTATGTTCCCCATGAGATTTGGAAAAGACCAAAATATCATCCATGTAAATGACAACCCATCCCTCAGCGATTTCCTGGCGAAAGATGTCGTTCATCATGGTTTGGAATGTTGCCGGTGAATTGGTTAAGCCAAAAAACATGACCAAGGGCTCGAACAGTCCGCGATTGGTCCGGAAAGCCGCTTTCCATTCGTCACCTTCCTTAATTCGGACGTTATTGTATCCCCATCGGATATCCATTTTTGAAAAGACCTTGGCCTGCGACAGTTTATCCACCAACTCCCCAATGAGTGGTAATGGATATCGGTTTTTAATTGTCATTTCATTCAACCGTCGGTAGTCCTGAACCGGTCGCAACTTTCCGTCTTTTTTCTTAACAAAGAAGAATGGGGATGCCATGGTGGATTTACTTGGTTGAATGCGACCTGATTCCAAATTTTCTTTCAGGAATTCATCCAGTTGAGCCTGTTTGTCTCTATTCAGTGGATATATTTTACAGTCCACTGCTTTCGATCCCGGTACTAATTCAATGGCATGATCCCAGGGACGCCGTGGTGGAAGTTCGTCGAAGGTTTCTTTCTCAAATACCTTCCGATGCCCAAGATAGTGTTCCGGAACCACTTCTTCCAGTGATCGCTTTTTTGCTGCATTAGCTTCCTTAACCGCAATATCCGTGGCTACAGATCGTAACTTGAGCTCTGGTTCTCCAATGTGCACCGCTAAGAGTTTTTCGCCTTCTTCTAGTGGTTCCATAGGATCCACCTCGTCTTCCGGATTTTTCACATGAGAACAATCCCAACACATTCCTGGACATCTAGTAAACCGTACTTCCTGCTTTTTCCAATCCATCACCGGAGTGTGATGTTGCAGCCAGTCGTGTCCAGGAAAATGTCTGTTTTCCCCAATCCTGCCACGCCACATTTATCTCCTCATGGCTCCCTATTCGCAGTTTGAACTGGACCATATACTCTAAGCTCCCTAGTGCATTTCGGGTCCCATCGGCGTTATATACCGGCATTGGTCGTAGAAGTTTCCATTTGTTGAGTCTATGTCTTTCAACAAACTCGGTACTAACGCAAGACCCCGTACAACCCGAGTCTACTAGTGCGACAACATTGATTTGCGCTCCCGTATCCATAGTTGTAATAGTCCCTTTTAAATTCATTTCTTGCCGTCCCGTAGCTTTGACGACACTCTGCCTTAGCCATGTTAGGTTCCACAATGCCTCTGCTTCTGATTGTTGATTTAATTCGTTAACCAATTTTTCAGTTGCCTCGTCAAGGCGTTTGTTATGAACCCATTCTTTTAGACATTGCACCGCAGTGTTCTTGTCCTGTTGCCAAATTCTTCTCAGCACCCATGCGGGTGACCATGTCTTTATTCTTGGTTTTGCGCTTACACTCAAGTTTCGAATCCGATGGACATGTGTAGAACATTCATATAATAATTCCGGTATACTAATACATGAATCATTGTCCTGGATTGAAACTCTATCAGCCAGCAGTGCGGAGCGCTTGCCTACTGGCTGTCGCCAAAACCCTTCTCCTTGCCGTATTCCTTCCATTGCTCCTCGGTGAGCTCCTCCACTTTCAATTCTCGCTCGGTGGGCTCCTCCACTTTCAATTCTCGAATACGGCCCTTTCCCTTCTCTTTCCTATTGAACCGCTTTGGTTCCGGACAATCTCTGGCAAAGTGTTATGGACGATGCCCTCGTCGTAGTTCGTTCTAAGTCAACAGCGACAAGCAGAGTCTCGGTCTGCTCCCAGTCACTGGACAAAGAGTCCAGACGCTAAGTCAAACGATGACAAAGGTCTTGAGAACGATGAAGAAGAAGAACGTCGAGTTCAAGCGAGGTTGAGAGCAAAACTCATCTAAGTTGGAACTGAGGTTACTCTAGGATACATGAGGTTATATACGTTTGGAGAACAAAGGAATCGTAAAAGGAAATAAAGCTGTAGTTATCTGAGAAAGGAAATGTGAAGGTAACTACGAAAAGGAGATAGCGTCCATGCTGTACACTGCGCAGTAATGATGATGATGAAATGGTTCACTGAGACACGGAGATGAAACGAAGAGAACTGTAACATTACCCCCTTCGTATGCGAGAAGTCGCCGACTTCTACCATGAGTTCGTCCAGCCATGGTCCTGCCGAGATTCAACCAACTGATAATGTTACCGACGTCCTTGTTGGCAGTCTCCACTCGCCATTGTAAGCTCTGAATTGCTCGCTGTAACTGTTTCGCTTGAGCGAGCATCGCGTCCCGTTCTTCATAAGTAAGGGTGTGCGGGTTGGTAGTGAGGGTGAGGGCGGTGATAAAATCGAGGGGCTCGGAGAACAAGTTGAAATAGGTGATCAAGGTGGCGAGGTTGTCGCTGACGTTGTCGAGCATGGCGTTGCGGGGGCGGGTAACGACGGGTGGAACGGGGGCGATAGGAACGGTGACGGTATCGGTTAGTTCTGCTGGGTGTTCATGAAGTTCGGGGAGGTCAGCAAATTCGAAGTCATCGATGGTGATGGTGGTATTAACAAAGACCTCGAGGGGGAGGTCGTGGGCGGCGGCGAGGAAGGGTGATAGGACGGCGACGGGTTCGACATAACAGTGGCCACATGCTGTGACCAGGAGAGCAAAGGCGAAGGCAATAAGATAGGCGATGGTGGTGAAGAAAGCGGGCATGGTTATGACAGATAGGTTGGGGAATCCGATGCACTTTGGAGCGTCCTTTTATGTTCAATTGAACACCTCGTCATCATAATTGACAGTCAGGAGTTCTTCTTCCGAGAACTGATAAGAAGACATGGGCGCTCTGATGGTGGGAACATATTCAAGTTCTCCATCAGATTCTTCTGATTCGCTTAATTCATTCCTGGTAATGGTGGAAACTTTGTTCCCATGTTCAAGATTTATGTCCAAGGAGTTGCGGGACAGGGTGATCTGATCGGGTGAATTGGGCATGGTCGGTCCGTTTGCATCGTCAAACGCATCGAGGAAATCTAGGCTTTCCAACGCATTGTTGAAGTTGGCGATTGCGTTTGGAACATGTCGGTTGTTAATCCATCGATAAATTTCAATCTCTTTCCCAGCGCGCTTCAGACTTTGAATGAAAGCGTAGGTAATAGGATCCTCTCGACGAAGGGCTGTTTCGGTATACACATTATATGTGTGATTTAAAGGTCTGTTAGGTGACGGGAGGTATGGTGATCTGGCGTCTGGGTAGTATGGTAATTCTTCTGGATCAAATGTAAGATCCATATATTTTGGAAGATAGTGAAGGCGAGCGTTGCATGGGAATTCCACATGTCCTTGTGGGTGCGTTAAATGTCCGGTGGTTAGTCTTGAGACTCTAGGTGCGATTAGTCGAGCTGCTTGAGTTCGGATAATTTTTATTAATCGTGGTAATCCTAATGGAGAGGTTGGAGGGCGATATATAGGGAATGTAATGATTCGTCCTTGAAATTTTTCATAGAGTTTTGGGGAATATCGTCCTCGAGTAGAACAATATTTCTTTGTATATCGGATGTTTTGCTTAAGGATTCGGCGGTTATGATAACGAGTCATAGTTGTTTTTACAGCTGTCTTCTCTGTTTATATGCTTGCAGAATATCCGCAGCATTGCCTAAATTGCGTTCGGGTTCCCAGGAATTGTCATTCGGACCGTAGTTTTTCCATTTAACCAAATACTGATATCCTGTTCCACGCTTTCGGTGTGCCAGAACCGCTTCAACTTCAAACTCTTCTTGTCCATTTACGAGATCAGGAGGTGGGGTCGTGTAATTTGGTCCATGTGTTTCAGTTTCCCTATATGGCATAAGGAGTGACGTGTGAAAGACTGGATGAATGCGCCATTGTTTCGGGAGTTTGAGTTTATACGTTACTGGTCCTAAAACTTGCTCATGGGGAAGGGTCCCTCTCGTTTTGGCGCTAGCTTTCTGGACTGGTATGGAATGTTAAGGTTTCTGTTTTTGAGCCAAACTTTGTCTCCTATTTCGAATTTGATTGACTTGTCTCTGATTCGTCTAGCCACCATTTGTCTAGCTAATTCATGCGCAGCAAGCGCCTCTTCCCTAGCCTTTCGTAGTAGCTGTAGTCGTTCTTCTGCTGCAGGTGTCGTCATTTTCTGCGCTGCAGTAGGTAGTGCAACAGGTTCGTTCCATACATAAGTTGGAAAGGCGATGCTTTAACTGAATCATGATGGCGGTTATTATGGGCAAATTCGGCGATTGGTAATAGTTGTTTCCAAGTGTGCGCTTCATTTGCACAGAATATTCGAAGATATACTTCTAATTCTTGATTAACTCGTTCCGTTTCTCCATCGGTTTGCGGATGATAGGCGGTGCTCATTCTATGATCGATTCCTAATGTTTTCCTGATTTCTTGGAAGACCTTGGCTGAGAATTGCGGCCCTCGATCTGAAATAAGTACGTCTGGTAGACCAAAGCGCTTGAATATTTCGGAAATGTAGAGGTCTGCCGTTCCTAGTGCGTCGATGGTTTTCTTGCAAGGAGTAAGAATTACCCCCTTCGTAAGACCATGGTCCACCGTGACCAAGATCGAGTCAAATCCATCAGAAATGGGAAGATCGGTAATAAAATCCAAGGTCACTTGCTGAAATGGTCGAGTCGCCTTCGATCCGATTGGTAGAAGGGCTGGGGTGTTGGGGTGAGTGTTCACCTTCATTTGCTGACATGTGGCGCATCCAGTGATCCATTCCTTGACGTGTTTATACATTCCTGGCCACCAATAATCTCGTTGTAACAATTCTAGCGTTTTCAATCGTCCAGGATGCCCGGAAGTGGGCGATTCATGGACCGTTTTGATAATACTGGTGTGGAGTGTTCCAAGATCAGGGATATATGCTCTGTCGATGTATCGAATGATTCCGTCGACAAATGCCCAATCCTGTAATTTGGATTTAATAGGCGGGGCGCGTTGTGTTTCTATGACTTCGATGATGGTTTTTCCAAAATTGTCAAGCGACGTAGCATCTCGGATTTTTTGAGCAAGATCTGTAGCAATAAGGCGAATGAACTTGTTATTGGGTAACATGATAACATCGTCCAGTATGTCATCATCTTTCATATGATCAGGACGGCGGGATAATGCATCTGCTTCAAACATTTTCGTCCCTGGTACGTGCTCTATTTTCAGGTCAAATTCCGATAGCATCATAGACCAACGAGCTTGTCGAGGTGTTAACCGTTGCGGAGTCCTATAGAATGAAAGGTTTTTGTGATCGCAATGGACTATAATTGGATGCGGAGATCCATGCAGTAAATGTCGCCATGCTTGTAATCCTTTAATGATAGCCAGTAGTTCTCGGTCATAAATTTGGTAATTCTGTTCTGTCGTGGTTAAGGCGTGTGATATGAAGCCACAAGGATGAAGGGATCCGGAGGTGTCGGCTTGTTTCAATACTGCTCCAGTGGCCTTATTGGAAGCGTCCGTCTGGAGGATAAAAGGCCTTGTGGGGTCTGGCATGCGTAGGACTGGCATTGACGAAAATTTTCTTTTTAATTCATCGAAAGCCGTCTGACAGTCAAGCGTCCAACTGAAGGTTAAGCTTTTCTTAGTTAAGTCCGTCAACGGTTTTGCTATAGCAGCAAAGTTGCCGATGAATCGTCTATAAAAATTTCCGAATCCGAGAAAAGATCTAACTTGTTTGACCGTTGTGGGGGTAGGCCAGTCTCTGATACCGGCGAGTTTTACAGGGTCCATTTGAATATGACCGGGCGTAATGACCATACCCAGAAATTCGACTTCTTGGACGCAAAATTTGCACTTTTCTAACTTCAAGAATAGGTCCTTTTCCTGTAAACGTTCTAAGACTCTTTCGGTTCGTTTCTGTATTTCGTCCTTCGTTTTCCCACAGATCAGAATGTCGTCCATATAGATAATGAGCCATCCTTCATTAATCATGTCCTGGAAGTACTCGTTCATCATGGTCTGGAACGTCGAGGGTGAATTGCAAAGGCCGAAGAACATTACTGTTGGTTCATACAATCCTCGGTTTGTGATGAAGGCTGCTTTCCATTCATCGCCTTCTTTAATTCGGACATTGTTATACCCCCAGCGCAAATCAAGTTTAGTAAAATAGTTTGCGCCTTCTAATTTTGTCATTAAGTCTGAAACTAGGGGTAACGGATAGGCGTTTTTGATTGTCCATTCGTTAAGGTAACGATAGTCTTGACAGGGTCTAAGGGCGCCGCTCTCTTTCTTTGAGACGAAGAAAAATGGTGATGCCTGCGGCGATTTGGATGGTCGAATATATCCTTTATCCAATTGCTCCTTAATCCATTCGTCGAGCGTTGACTGTTCTTTCAGTGATAGTGGGTAGATTTTGCTAACTTTCGGTGTAAATCCGGTTTTGAGTTCAATTGCATGGTCCCATGGACATGATGATGGGAAACGCTCCGATGCTTTTTTCTCAAAGGTAGACTGCCAAGGAAGGTACTCAGGTGGTAATACGGTTGGCGTTTCGTCGCGTTTTGCTTGGTGTTCAAACACTTGTGACACCGATGTTTTTACTCTTATCCAGTATTTGTCTTCTCCCCATTGCTGAGTATCCAGCGCTATGCGCCAAATAGGTTTGTCATCTTTCAAATTGTCATTCATTTGGAGGGTTTTCTTTCGCCAGTCAATAATCGGGTTATGTTTTTCTAGCCATGGTATTCCGAAAATGATTTCTTGATCTCCTAAGTTCGTGATCCATAACCAATTATCATATGGTTTTCCATTGATAGAATAGATAAGATGAGTTCGATGCGTGATCATGCCATTTTGGTTGATAGTTCCGTCGGCGTTTTTGACCTTAATTGGTTGTTTTAGTTTTTCTTTTGGCCAATCTTTTGATATGCGTTCGTCAATGAAGTTTCCTTCTGCTCCACAATCAATGAGGGCGGATATTTCAGCGGGTTTATCGTTCGTTTGCACAGTGATTGAAATCCGTTTATCATTATTGGATTGTACGATTACAGAATCGAGTGCTAACTGTTCAACTTTATGGGAGGCATCAACCGCTTTCTGGCGTCTCCTTCTTAAAAACCCTCTGTTTCGAGTTCTTGGAGGGTATTCTCGCGCTCCTCGTCTGGGAGTGCTTTCAATAGTGCCCTAATGCGTTGGGCAGTTGATTCTTCTGAGGTCGTTTCCTCAATAGTTCTAATGGTGCGATTCTGTGGAGGAGGCGATTTGTTAGGTGTCGTCTGGGTGTTCCCTTTGTTTGGGCAATCCCTGGATATGTGTCCCTGAGTTCCGCATCGGAAACACTTGCCGGTTTTCCGGTATTCTCCTTTTGGGCATCTGAAAGGCGTCCAGTAGTTATGGCATTAACTCCTTTCGATCCTGATGCTGAGTTCCTCGAGTTTCGGTTAAATTTGAAACGTCTCTCCATGTTTCCTGATCCAGATGATCGGTTCATCAGTTTCAGGGTTTCCCAAGCATTGTGTAATCGCTCCGCAGCATCATAGGCTGTTTCCATGTTGATGACTGCAGGGTTTTCGATGATTTTTGCTGCGACTGATGCTGGGAGTCCTTTACAAAAATAGATTCGCTGCGCCATGAACCCTGTGATTCCGGTTGACTGAATAAGCGATCGGAATTTCTGAATGTAAGTGGGGATATCAATGTCTCCGCCCACTTTCACTTTATCTAGATCATTCAGGGTCCTGGCTGCGGTGTCTGACTCGCCCCAATCGGCTAAGAATCGTTTTTTGAAACTGCTGTAGCTATCCCAAGAGAGCGTTGTTCCTTCTTCCTTTTTCTTTCCTTTATCTGTAGTTGCCTCGTCCAATTCCTCTCGAATATTGGATTTCCAATCGTCTAACTCCTCTCCTAAGTGTAGGAAAACGTATTTGATTTTCTTCTTGGCAGTGGTAAATCGTTCCTCATCTAGATCGAAGGTGTCATCAAACACATAGATGAAATGTTTTGCTTTGGATCGTTGTCCTTTGAATTTCTCAATGGAGATTCCCTTTATCCCTTTCGGGGATGTTTCCTTTTCGTCTGCCATATTCTTTCTTTGTTTCGGTTTCAGGTTCTTGTTTCGGTTCTGTTGCTTGTTTCGAGCTTTCCCCTTGTTTCGGCTCGTTGTCAAATCTAGATCCAGTTCGATCTGCTGTTGTTCCTTGTATTCGTTCCACTTGGCAAGAGTAGATTCCTCGAGTGCGGAGAAGACTCCGTCGGTTAGATCCTCAGCGTCTCGAAACTCGTGCCACCAAGTAAGTTCTGGCTCTTTGTTTGGTGGGAAGAATAATCGGCTATCTGAATTGTTTTCTTCGTTATGCAATTAATCCAAGTCTCTGCTGGTAATTCTTCGTCAGGGTTCCTTCTCTATATTCTCCTTCGAAGAAACTTTCTGGGACTCGTTGGTTCTTTTTCTTGGTGGTTGAAACGTAGTACCACCCTTCGTTTGTTGTAGAAGGATAGACTTCCCTTCGTCCAAGGTAGTACTTTTGCCTATAACGAACGGAGTCGTTTGGCGGTCTGATCTGGGAGGTTCGGGTCTCAATGGTGTCTGGCTAGTGACAAAGCACTGAGCGGTTCCTGAGTTCCAACTTGTGTTACGGACGATGCCCTCGTTGTAGTTCGTTCTAAGTCAACAGCGACAAGCAGAGTCTCGGTCTGCTCCCAGTCACTGGACAAAGAGTCCAGACGCTAAGTCAAACGATGACAAAGGTCTTGAGAACGATGAAGAAGAAGAACGTCGAGTTCAAGCGAGGTTGAGAGCAAACTCGTCTAAGTTGGAACTGAGGTTACTCTAGATACATGAGGTTTATATACGTTTGGAGAACAAAGGAATCGTAAAAGGAAATAAAGCTGTAGTTATCTGAGAAAGGAAATGTGAAGGTAACTACGAAAAGGAGATAGCGTCCATGCTGTACACTGCGCAGTAATGATGATGATGAAATGGTTCACTGAGACACGGAGATGAAACGAAAAGAGAACTGTAACACAAAGTGTCCTTCTTTGCCGCAATTGTAACACGCCCATGTGCGTCGTTTCGCTTTGTCAACATCCATGGCGTTTGGATCCCTACTGGATGTTGCCATAGTGGGCATGCTATGTTGAATCGGTGCCTTGCTTTCCTTGGCTACCGGTGTCTCCTTGTACTCGTTACGGCTCTTTTTCTCGCCGTATGCCTCTTTCGCCCTGCGATATACCCACGCCAATTGTACCGCCCGATCCTGAATCGTTTTCAGGGATGCATCATCCGCTAAATTCCCATGTCTGATCAATTCCGTGCCCAGAGCAGGATTGATCCTATTTAGGAAATGATCTTTGAGCGCATTTTCGCCCATCCCACCAACGGAGATAATGCATTGAATTTAATGATGTAGTCTTCAATGGGGGTATTGCGTTGTTCCAACTTCATCAAATCATCCGTCGCGTGCTGCTTGGTTTCCGTGGACATGAAATTCGTGCATTTCCGTTTTGAACGCCGCCCAGGTTGTCCATGGATACTTGTTTGTGTTAGGCGGTCGTGTCCATTGCAGTGGTTGATCTTCGGGCTGTAACGGAGCTCGATGTCCGTTATTCACTTCTGCCCATGTTAGATCTAACGGATAACGTGTGGGTGCGCGCGCGTGCTTTCCCCGTATTCCTCATCTGCCTTTTGGATTTCCTGGAGCTTTACCCCTGCCCATTCTCCAGCACGGTTTCCTTTTCCTTTCCTGGTACGGTATAAACAAATGACAATTCTCCTTCGGAATGTTGTTTCCCGCGCCAGCATGAAATAGACTTCCATGGTCCTTAACCAATTGTCGACTTGACTAGGGTCACCCTCGAAATGATCCGACATTTCGGCTTTGTTAAAGGAGCCGGGTTGGACGCGGATGTGTACATTGCCATTCTTCCAGGACATTGGTAAGGAGTTGTCCGAAACCATTGACCGTTGCCATCCTTGATTCCTCAATGTCGTCAATCTCCTGTTGCCTTTGTGCTACGGTATCCTGGTTTGTTCCAGTCAAAGGAATTTGCGGCGGTAAAGGTGTGGCATGACTTGTGTGTATCCGATTAGGAAATCCCTTAGTCCCATGGCCATCTGGACCGTCCATTGAAATGCGCCAATATGGTAACGACCATACCCTTTGAGGATCCAGTCCTCCATCTGTGTCCAGGCATTGAGACCCTGAGATACACGTTCCACATGAATGCATCCCTCACGTCCATATGTCTTTCGGGCTCTCACGTTTGCCTGCAGATCTCTCATTCGCTGATCGAATTGATAGATTTCCTGGATTTGTGGGTATGCTGGCCATTCAAACTTATTCCAGTGTTGTTTTTGAACATGACCAAATAGCAAAATCCCGGAATGTCCGGGTGTAAAATTTCACTACTATATCGGGCCACAGGATATGGATAAGCATGTTCTACTTCGTTTGCCACAGTCCGTCGCCAAATGATCAATCTCCCGTCGCTTTTGCGCCTGATCCAGATTACTCGGTCCCGCTTCTATCATCCAGTCCTCCGCTGTTGTAACTGGTCCATCATGCCAGTTCCAATCGCTGCCGCGGGTACGCATGATTGCGTTGAACTCCGCCTTTTTGGCTTTGATGGCCTCGGCATATGTGGGAACCTTCGGTGGAACAGGAGGTGGCGTTGATTGTTTCGAGGTTTTAGGAGGCGTAGATCCAGTGATCAGATATAGAACTGGGTTAGGCTTGCTAACACGTACAGGGACGCTGGATAACCCCACGTCGCCTCCTTCGCATTTGATGGAAAGGGTTGAGCCCGTGTAGGAACGGGCCTTCTTCTTTTTCTTGTTTTGGCAGAAAGAAGCCCTTGCCTCCCCATCTGGCTCGCTTATTGTACGTTCCCCTGGCAATCATCTCGTCGATGCTTCCCCAGTCCCAGATGTCATCCCCGTCTTCTATCCGGATCATGAATTCTTCTAGTACATGAAACCGATCGCGCTGGCAGTTGTCTTGGAGGCTGAATCGTGCGAATGGTTTCGGAGTTCCGTGTTCCAAGATGCAATCTCAGTGACCATGGGCCAAGCTGGCCAGTGGTACAGATTGTAGTACTCCGGCTTGAACAGGTACATGTAACAGTAACCTGGTTTTCGCCAATGATAGTTAGGTCGGTCCACGTTCGTTGGGACCCCAGGCAACACGACCTGTTCCTGATTTTCCACCCAGTGCTCCGTGTACTCCTTTTTGGTCCGGATTCCCCAATCGGCCAAGTGCAGGTCCATGAAGTCCTCCCATTCTGGGAGCATGACTCCATCGTTGTCGGGCCCTGTGTGACCTTCCAAGGAGTTGGGCTCCGTAGCTGGAGCTGAGCTTGATGGACCCTTTCTCCATTCGTACATATAAGGGGCATACCGCGTCATGCGGCCCAAGTGCTTGGTTTTGATATTTCCGTTTGAGGCGTGCATCAACTTGTTCCGCTCTTTGGCCGTCAAAACCAAACCGTCGTGTTTCAAGGTAAACACATTAAACCCTTGGAGAAGTAATAGCATGTTGGACGGCGAATCGAACACCGCCTCTCTGACGTCTGGTTGATCGATAAGCTGCTCAAGCACCTGCTCGAGCACTCGGCGATCAGCCTCCAGCTCTCGTTCCATCTGCTGGAACTTCCGTTTTTGTTGTAGCGCCTCGCGCTTTTCCTGCATGAGGATTTCCCATGCTTCTTCTTGCTCTCGGAAGGCCACCTCCTCGAGCATCTGTCGTTCGTAAGCTGCCCTGCGCAGCCTGAGCTTTTCTAGACGGCGCTGCTCCTTGTGCCAGTAGTACCATGCGCGAACGTGCGCATCATTTTGTCAGTAGTCGACCGGCTCGGCCGACTCGGTTCGTTGTTGGGGCAAAGGGCACCCCGCGCCCATTTCTAGATCGAAAACCTTTCCGATCTCCATCAGGGACATAGCTGCCCCTGGCAATACGTAGTTGAACAATGATTCCATTGTTCTGGGTCCCAGATCCGAGCGTGTTCCTAAATGATGTAGACGTCCCAAGTAGGGAGATGTCGCCTCTTCTTCTGTAACTGTACTTCCGAATACAGTCACTGCCCGATGTGGTCAATAATGCACCCACACTCGAGTGTTCGATTTTATTCCACCAAATGACCAAAAGCGGTGCTGCCCGGCGCTTCACTGAGATGTCCTTGTGCTCAGATTGGTTAGATCTGATACGTGATTGGTGTTCTCAGACTGTATGCCTTGATACAGTCACCACTGATGATTGCCTTCGTGCGTTCCTTGCGCTTTTCCGAAAGTCCTGATGTAACTGCCCGGGGCGACCCTGCCTGGTCCACAACCCAGCACGCCATTACTCTCGTTCAGAACCTTTGTGTAGACAGAATGGTCCCGTAGTCAGTCGTGACCACGTTGTTGACTGTCGGATCGAGGCTGAGGACGGTCTCGTGGTGCAACGAGCGCCCTGTCAGACGAATGAGATTTTGTAGGATTGCTTCGACGCTGTGAGCGACAACGAGCAAGACGTGCTCGGGCTGTGTCAAACGACGAAGGGTGTGGTTTGAAAAGACTCTAGATTATGTTAGGACAAGCCCACACACAACCACAAGCCTCAATGAGAAGAGTGAGGATAAGAGAATATATTCGACACAATAGAGTAGTGACCTGGTGAGAGGAAACTATCTAGAGTCTTAGAGACTCCTACCTATGACACACCACCTTATATACCTCAACCATGGTCTCTGCGCAGCAGCCTCATGCCCCAATGGCTATGCGCGCGCAGCAACGAAACCATGGCGACTATCTACAGCCTCCCGCGATGTCCGTGTCCCCATCTGGTCCTTATTGTCTTCTTATCAGCACAGCCCCTGGCTGACTAACCGATGACCTATCCGATGGGCGCCTTGACATAGGGGTTGGCGCCTATGAGTTTTGTATACCTATGCGTCCATAGGGCCCCAGAGAAAATAGATAAAAATATAGAGAAATTGCCAGAAAATCTTTAGAGTCGTAACAACGAGCCCACGTTCGATGTCGAGGAATTGGTACTAGGTCCATCAACCATGCCACTCGTCCTCCTCCCCTTGCAGAGAATATCCCCAGATCACCAGCTGCTTCGACCAGCTCTATCCCTGTCGAACCAGTTAGCCCTATAGTTCCCTCCGCCTTTGCGTCCCCAACCGAAGATCTCTCGCCTTCGACTTCATCACCCGACTCTCCAGTATCACTTCACACAGAGCTCACTATTGTACAGCGGCGTCTCGAATCTCTTAGCGCCGCTCGACGTATCCAGGATAGTCCCGTCATTAGCATATCGTCTCTTGTTCGGCGACGAAGAACTATCCACTTCCACCCCGATCCCACAGTCTCCAGCCCCCTCCAGTATAATCGATTCACCTTGAAGTGACAATTACCATTCCTTTTCGTCCTTGAGTCAGACAGACGAAGAAGAAATTCAGTATCCCAGCGACAGCGAAGACCTTGCAGACCTCACAGTACAGCCAGATATGGAAGCACACCATGGATTTCCTCAGGAGCCTCCTCCTCCGCCTCCGCCGCAAATTATATATGTACAACCGAACCAACAAAACCACTCAACCTCAATGCCTTCAAGTACTAGTGCATCCGCGCCCAAGTTTGATTTGTCAAAGCCTCGTGACCTGCCTCGATACTTCTGAGAAGTCGAGCTATTGTTAGACGCAGCCCAGGTACTCGAAGCTCAGCAGCGAAAAGAACATACTAAGTGCTACCTCGAATCACACGACTATGAAATATGGGACTCCTTGTCTGAAGTGAAGATCCCGCACTCGTACGAAAGCTTCAAGGAGGCAGTCATTGCCTTGTACCCTGGCGCCGAGTCTTCCCGCAAATACAACTTGATAGATGCCATTCGACTAAGCGACAAGCGAAAGCAGAAAGGCATCAGTACCGCATCCAAGCTAGGGGAATACTACCGTGACTTCAGAGCAATCACCACCTACTTGGTAGAGCACAACAAAATATCGGATGGAACAGCGCCGGATGTTTGTTAAGGGCTTCCCCACCAAGTTCCTTCGAAGGGTCGCCCATCAGGTAAGCACCAACCATCCTGCTATAGATCCTGACGACAGCTATGCCATGGGTGATGTCTATCAAGCCGCCATGTTCCTGCTTCGAGGCTCTTCGTTTTTCCCAGAAGATATGTACGAACCACTTTCCTCATATACACCAGTCTCCGCCGCTTGTGCTTCGACGTCGGCACCTTTACAGCCTCAGCCAGCGGTCTCAATAGCTGGATCGACCCCGATTAAGCAGGAAGATCTTTACAACCTTTTTGGCAAATTTGCCCAGACCATAGCCGAGAGCGTCAGCGCTTCAATTTCGGGAGCACGTCCCACAGGAACTATCCCTATACCTCAATTGAACAACTCGACCCAAGGAAGTCAGCCTGCATCTCAGCAGTACCGACGACCCCCCAGTGATGGCGATCTTTGTAACTTCTGCGGAGGCAACGGCCATTTCATTGCCAGTTGCGGCCAGGCTGAGCAGTACCTTTGAGAAGGAAAAGCAATTAAGAGGCCCAACAGACAACTTGCTCTCCCTACTGGCCTGTTGGTACCAAGGAACATCGAAGGGCAGTTCTTGAAGGATAGAATGGACGAATGGTGGCGCAGACAACTCGGTTCTGCAGCAGATAGGCCGCCCGCTTCAACTCCATCTACTTCGACGACAGGAAGTACTTCCTCAATGTTCTTCAGTGTTGCTCCTCCGACAAGACAAGCTCATGCCGATATGTCGCCCAAGGCATCCATGGCTGTGGTGACACCAGACGAAGAAGATTTGGATATCCGTCTCGAGGAGCTCCAACAACAAGTCCTCGTCCTACAGGATAGGCAGAAGAAGAAGAAGCTAGTCTTCGACCACGTCGAAATCTTGAAACGCCCAACTTTGGCACCGAAGCCCCCGGTCCCTTCAACGAGTGGCATACAGCCCTTGAGCGCTAGAGCAGCAGAGAAAGCGCCGGAAAAGCAGTCGATTCCCCCACCTTCGAACGCGGCTAGCGGTAGTAGAATATCGGAGCACGCGTCTGCCCCCACCTCGCAGCTAGGACCATCCTCTACCACTAAACCGAAGGCAGCAGCAACTCAAGAAGCACCAGGAGGAACCTCTGAGCTTCCGACACATCCATTCGAGAAGGCGAAGGACGCAAACTATCTTCCACCAGTAGATCAAAACTTCGCTCAGCCCCTGAAAGCAGAAGAGAGAGACCCAGCATACATCACCACTGCGCCAATTCAAGATCCAAAGATAGCCGACGTGGTCTACAAACGTACTTTGAAGGAGAATCATATTACCATCACCTTTGAAGAACTACTTTCCCTTTTGCCAGACCTTTGATACCGTGTCAGAGAGGCAGTAACCCCTAAGCGACAGCCGGCTGTTAAGGCACCAGTACACTACGTTGGAGATGGAGTAGAGCAGATCAAAGAAATCATTTCCCACCCGGCCCTCAAAACCTTCAAATGCGAGCCAGTACAAGTTAAGCCCAGCGTCTATCAGGTCCCAGACTTAGCACAAGTCTTTTACTCGGCCCAGGGACCGGACCGACCAGTCAGGTTATTGGTAGCTAAGGAATCGCATGCCCTTCGAGCCATCAAAATGGACATAGCCGACAAAGGTCTCGTCGAATGCATCCTCAACCCCGGAAGCATGATTATCTGTATGTCAGACGCAGTCAGTCACCAGATAGGCATCCCTTACAACCCAGGGATATCACTCGAGATGCAATCAGCCAATGGTACCCTCGATAAAACACTCGGTCTAGCCCAGAACGTGCCATTCTCCATCGACGGAATTACATTCCTGTTCCAAGTCCATGTAGTTCGGTCCCCGGCATACGATATACTCTTAGGGCGCCCCTTCGACGTCATAGCTCAGTCAGTTATCAAGAACTATGCCAATGCAGAGCAAACTGTCACCATTACGGACCCGGTCACAGCGAGACAGTGGACAGTACCAACCATCGAGCGTGGCCCGCCATTCTTCACCATGAGACGAAGGGAAAAGGCCATGATGGAAGGGGATTTTTGTTGAGCAGCAATCATATGTCCGTCAGACATAGTTTGTCTCAGTGGTCGTCACTGTCATGAACGATGAGCTCATATGTCCGTTAGACATAGAGTCATACGTCCGTGATGACAAGAGTATTGTATCACTGTCATAGACAGTGACCAGACACCTCTTCAGGTGTTTTGAGTATTGTATCACTGTCAGAGACAGTGACCAGAGACCTCTCCAGGTCTTACTCTCATAGAGAGGAGATACTCACATGCTGTTAGGCAGGAAAGAGCAACTGGATGTATATTGGATATCTACTGGTCTTATATACACTTTTAGTGTATGTACATATTTGTGTAAAAGACTTGTATCTAATATACATAAATAAAAGAAATAAAAGAAATAGAAATACCCTCTAAGGGTCAAACTGGTGATAGCCGTGTTGAAGGCTATACTTAGGGGTATTTGGGGTGAAGGTCGTTCAACACCCCCCATAATCTGTACAGTCATGTACTGATTAGTAAAGATCTTCTCACAGGCCTGCAAGAAGAGGTGCGTATATTCTTTCAAAAATCTTCGAAAGAAATATGGCCAGAGATTCCCTCACGTCTCCATCTTTCCTTTAATTGCCAAGCCCAAAAGGCTTTAGGAGGAAATTTCCAAGGATCTCGTCCTTGAAGGGCTTGGTCCATCCATATGGCAACAGCTGGGGTATATGTGATTCGCGGCTGGGGGGTTTTTTAGGTGGTGGAGGTGGGGGTTCCTCAAAGTGGCAGCGAGACGACTGCTCGCATTCGTGTCCAACGTTGGAGTGTCCTCCAATTGTCAGAATAGGTTGTTGTTTTTTACTGCGGGGTTTCTTATTTTTGCCCATAATGATAAAGTTGTTCGACGTTCTTTAATCAGCTGGAGTAATCTCTACAGTGATAGGCTGGTCTATTTATCGCAGTAAAATGAAGCAGTTTAAGGCCCTACTCCAGGGCCATCAGTAATCAATTTAATGATTCTGATAAACCTAACATTGGTGTGAATTTTTCGAATAATATTCAACCAAGATTTTTAGTCAGAATATCAGCAGGATTTTCAGATCCTGGAATGAATCGTAATTCTATCTCTTTCTTTTTTATGAGTTTTCGTATAAAATGATATTTAATATCAATATGTTTTGAACGTTTTTCGGTAACAGGGTTATTTTGCAATAAATAGAGATCCCATATTATCGCCATATATAGGCGCAATTGTTATAGGAAAATGGATTTCACTTAGTATTGATCTAATCCATTTATTTTCTCTAGCACAGTCAGATAAGGCCATATATTCAGCCTCTGTTGACGATAGTGCCACTGTTTTCTGTTTCCTTGACGTCCAAGATACTACTCCTCCTGATAAAAGAGTAAAGAATCCTGATGTGGAATGTCGATCATTTTTATCTGAAGCCCAATCTGAGTCAGTATAGCTCATTAGGCCAGATTTTAATGATCTGTCGTATTTAATGAAGAGATCTGCAGTTTTTGCTAGATATCTAGCCATTCCTATTGCATGTTTTAAATGATCTGATGACGGATTTGCTGAGAATTGAGACATTTTTATCACAGCAAAGCATATATCTGGTCTTGTTCCAATCATTAAGTATAGTAATGATCCAATAACTGATTGATATTGTGATCTGATCTTATGATCTAGTGGTTGATCATTTGTCATTGGTTCATATCCAGTTGGAAGTGGAGTGTTCATATGCGTAGCATCACTCATTCCTAATCTCTGGATTACTTTATGCAAATAGGGTTTTTGATCGATGGTAATTTTATCTCCTTGTTTCTTTATTTGGAATGATAAAAAGTTTTTTGTTTGACCATCGATGAGATCTCCTAAATCTCTAGATTCCCATCTATTCATAAATTCTTGCTTTTTACGCAATGTTATGATTTTGTTAGATCCCAAGAACATTGAGTCATCAACATAGATTATTGCTATGACAATGTCGGATCCTTGTTTAAAAACAAATACACCCGCATCTGAATGTATTCGTATAAAGCCCATTTTTTCCATTGATTTGTCTAATGATTTCCACCAAGCCAATGAAGCTTGTTTTAATCCATAAAGTGCACGATATAATTTATATACCATGTCTTTTTTATCTTTATTTATAAAACCTGGTGGTTGTTTCATATATATTTCTTCGTCCAGTTTTCCATATAGGAATGCAGCGGTCACATCTAGAAATGATACATATAGTTTTTCTAGTGCTGCAAGTGCAAGTATGAGACGACATGTCTCATATCTTACAACTGGTGAGAATATTTCATCATAATCAATGCCATCTATTTGGGAAAAACCCTGGGCAACTAGACGAGCTTTTTTACGTCCATCGTCTTTTTGGACATAAACCCATCTACAACCTATGGCCTTTCGACCTTCAGGGAGATGTTGTAGATTTATTATTACGCCTCTTTTGATGAGCATATCCCATTCTTTCTTTTCAGCGTTTATCCAATCTTTTTGTTCGCTGATTGGTAAGCAAAATATCTCGTGATGATGTTCAGGTACAGCTGTATTTGCTGTTTCGTTGATAGGAATTGCACATAATAACAATTTATTAATTGTGAAACGATTTAATTTCGTTCTTCTATCAATTTTTTCGATTTCAACTGGATCTTTATCTCCATAGATATTATCTGGTTGATTGACTGGTCGTCTATTTCTGGTTGGTCTTGATGGACCTGGAGATGAGGGTCTTGAAGGAGCAAATAAATCTTCTTCAATTTCTCTTTGATCATCTGAATCGTCACTTCCAGAATTACTTCCAGAGTTATCTGAATCATCACTTTCTGAATCGTCATCTGAACTATCAGATCCCTTTCCTTTGGGAGATATACTTGATTCATCAGACAAGTTGCTATCACTCTCTGACTTTGATGAATCTTCTTCATCTGATGTATTATGTTCGTTAGATGATTCATGAGGTATTTCTGGTATGAGATCCTCAAACTCTTCCTCTGGATTGAGGAATGTGGGAATTAAATCAGAGTTTTGACATTTTGGAAATTTCGTTTTGTCAAAAACTCCAGTTGTTCCCATAAAAATGGTATTATTTTCAGGATTCATAAATTTATATCCTTTCATTCCATTTTTATATCCCAGAAAGATCATCATCTTAGATCTGGCTTCAAGCTTATTTTGTCTGCGTTCAGCAGGAATATATACATAAGCTTGGCATCCAAACACTCGTAAATCCAATACATTCGGTTTTTTCTTTTCAATAAGAAAATATGGTGTCTGCCATTTATTACGAGCTATGGGAGTCCTATTGTATAGGTATACTGCGTGTTCAAGCGCAAATTCCCACCATGATTGTGGTAAACAGGCGTCGAATCTGAGGGATTGTGACTTTTCCCAAATAGTTCGATTCATTCGTTCAGCTCTGCCATTTTGTTGTGACGTATATGGAAGTGATTTCTGGATCTCAATACCGAGATCTTTGAGATATTTTTCACTTTTAGTGAATTCACTTCCTCCATCAAACCGCCATTTCTTTGGCAACATTCCATATTTGTTTTTATTAATGCAACAAATTGTTTTAGCGAAGATTCCGTGTCAGATTTCTTTTTTAATAAACCAATCCATAAATGTCCAGAGAAATCATCAATAAATGTCACGAAATATTTATATTTGTGATATGATATCATTGAGATTTCTTTAAGATCTGAATGTATTAAATCAAAAGGAGACGATGCTCTACTTTGTGATTCTGGAAATGATTTACTTCGCATTTTTCCTTTTGCGCATCCTGAACATATTTGTTTCCGTTTTGGAACTGGAATATTTGGGAATCCGTCTAAGTGAATTTTTCCTTTTCGGATTACTTCATCTTGTGGATGTCCCAATCGTTTATGCCATATATGAAAATCAGGTTTTTGTGTCACAACGTTTATTGATTCATTATGAATTTCGGAATCTAACCAATATATGGTTTGTCCTTTTTCATGTGGTGAGAATCTTATAATTGACGTTTCTTTGATAAGATCGATATGATCTTGTTTCCTGAAAGGGAATACCCTTGATTTAGGAAAGTTCCCATGGAGAGTAATCTCGTATCCATATCGGGAATATAAAAGACTGGCCTGATCAATTTTATATCTGCTTTTCCATTAACAGTTATTTTGATCATAATGGCTCCTACGCCTAGTATCTGTAAAGTTTTTCCTTTAGCAGCAGTTTGTACAAACCTTTTATCGATCAACTGTCGATAATATAAGAAGTCATTTTGATTGTGTGTAAAATGCAATGATGCTCCTGAGTCAAGAATCCATGACGACTCATTTTCTTTACATTTCACACAATTATTGCAATGAGAAAAATAATGTATATTTTCATTATATACATTTATACTACCATGTCGCTGTGAAAAGCATTTAGTAGTTTCTCTATTGACAAATGAATGACTTAACTCGTCACCGAGGCTTACAGCATCGTCATCAAAGAGCGGATCCATCGGGATGTTGTAATCTTTGTCACCATCCTCAAATAACGTTTCTTCCAAAACGTCTTGTGGATTTCCCACAGTTGAATAGTCAAGATCTATCTCAGATCTTTTTCGTTTGTGAGGTGGTTCAAAAGATATTTCATCTTTTGTGACGGTATCTAGTATTTTTAAAGTTTCCGTTGTGGGTATAGCGTCAATGCGTTCTGCAAGCGATCTGGTCTTATTAGACTTGTCCCATACACCCTTTCGGGTTTGCGATTGACCCGTGAATCGGGCAGCTGGTGGGAGCATGCGGTTTTGTACTTTTTGTGCTGCAATTGAAAGAGCCGGAGATATGATCTCGACGGCATTATGCTCCTGATCAGATTCAGGAGGAACGTCTGCTTCTTGGGCGCGTTTCTTTCCCTTGCCTCTGAAACCCTTGCGAGGGCGAGGTCTTTGATCTTTGGATTCGTCAGAACCCTGACGCTGATTTTCGTCATCCGAATCGATGCCAGTGGAGGTCTTGGAGGACGACATAGTATATGATATTCTTATCTATGAAACATATTATGTTAGCGTCTTTGTTTCATAAAGTTTTTAATGAAAAATATGAAAATTTTTCGTCGTCGTTGATCATGTCCTTGAGACATGTTTTGTCATCGTTGGCAACAATGACGGGCTTACCGGGGCCCATAACCTGTTGAGCAGCAATCATATGTCCGTCAGACATAGTTTGTCTCAGTGGTCGTCACTGTCATGAACGATGAGCTCATATGTCCGTTAGACATAGAGTCATACGTCCGTGATGACAAGAGTATTGTATCACTGTCATAGACAGTGACCAGACACCTCTTCAGGTGTTTTGAGTATTGTATCACTGTCAGAGACAGTGACCAGAGACCTCTCCAGGTCTTACTCTCATAGAGAGGAGATACTCACATGCTGTTAGGCAGGAAAGAGCAACTGGACATATATTGGATATCTATTGGTCTTATATACACTTTTAGTGCATGTACATATTTGTGTAAAAGACTTGTATCTAATATACGTAAATAAAAGAAATAAAAGAAATAGAAATACCCTCTAAGGGTCAAACCGGTGATAGCTGTGTTGAAGGCTATACTTAGGGGTATTTGGGGTGTCAGTCGTTCAACAATTTTTGCTGCGCTTCGAGGATTTGATAGAGGATCGAGGAGAAGCTGTGTTGATCATAGAAGTCAATGAAAAAGAACAAAAACCATTGCACATTTCCGCCTACGCCCCCTTGCCCGAATCTGTTGATTACCATGCGCCCTCGAACAAATGGTCACCCCTTCAAGACGCGATGTCCCGCTTGTTTCTTGTTGCAGCGTTACAAAATAGCCACGACAACCCCTCTATCCTCGACCCTCGCGCTCGTTCGTTATTATTGCAGCCCTCATCCACCTCGACTCATAACACATCGAACCGCAAGGTGGCGTCAGTTTTTACTCAAAACGTCGCCGGCTGCACTGTGGAGGACTTCCTTGAAGAAAATTATGCTGAGCTCCCCGACTTAGGCGAGGACAGCGACACCAACGAGGAAACTTCGAACATACCTTATACACATTTCACAACTTCACTCGAGCCACCTCAAGGCTCCGATGGCCCCTCGACCCCTATTGCAGTTTTTGGAAAGCGCTATAAGCCGGTGGCACAAAAAGTCAAGCCAGTCATCGGCATGCTCCCACAAGAATTTCGAATTGTCAGAAACATTATGGGAGATCCCCTTAGAGATATACCGATTTTAGACCCTTGGCCACCTTCGTTCGTGCCCACGGGTCGATACACTCAAGAGCATATGGAAGTGCTCGATGCAGTACACAAGGATGGGTTTTTACGCCCTGAAGAACAGAAACTACTACACCATTTCATGATGTTGCACCACGAAGGATTCGCTTGGACAGACGCCAAACGCGGATGTTTCAAAGAAGAGTACTTTCCACCAATTGACATACCTACAATTCCCCACCACCCTTGGATCCAGAAAAATATCCCCATTCCGCCAGGCATATACGACGAAGTATGCAAGATGATTCAGACGAAGATACAGGCAGGAGTTTATGAGCCATCGAACTTGTCCTATCGATCGCGGTGGTTTTGCGTAGCCAAGAAAGACGGACGCCTGCGTATCGTTCATTCCCTCGAACCGTTAAACAAAGTCACCATCCAGCATTCGGGTGTCACGCCAATTCCCGAACACCTTGCAGAGAACTTCGCCTGTCAAGCCTGCGGAGCCATGTTGGACCTATTCGTAGGATACGACAAGCGCTTAATCTCCCAAGGTTCTAGAGATCTTACGACATTTCAAACCCCCTTCGGAGCACTTTGATTGGTCACCCTTCCTATGGGATGGACCAATTCAGTCCCCATCTTTCATGACGACGTAACCTACATCTTGCAACTAGAGATCCCTGACTACACAATCCCTTATATCGACAACGTTCTGGTTAAGGGTCCCGCTTCGAGGTACCAGCTAGAAGACGGTTCTTACAAGACTATCCCTGAAAATGATGATATACGACGCTTCATATGGGAGCATTTTCAGAACCTCAACTGGATTGTACAGCGGATGAAGTGTTATGAGCTCATGCCCCTAACCACAACCTTACAATCCCCCTAGGGGGCCCACAGGCCTCATCGCTGGCCAGAGAGTAGAAAGGAGACGACACTGGGATAGAATTGGGGTAGAGAGAAACTATCTGAAGTCTGGGGAGACTCCAGCTACAATGTACCTACTTATATACTACTCTATGAGGACCCCTCGCGACTCCTAGACCCACCGGCACTCCCCCACTCTGACTCACTCTTATTGTTCTTGGTGAGCATGTGCTTGGGCGCTGCCGCAGTTGCTGCGCATATGAGCGCATATGGCGCGGCCGCTCTGACTCCACTCATAGACCTCTTCTGGACTGCCCTAGACTCTGACCATAAGGAGCAATGCCTTGAGGCATTGTGCGTTCCCATCGCGATCCTTTATAGACATGTGCGCTGTCTTGCGCCTTCGTCTGATGCGTGATGGCTTGATGCGCTGATCCTCCTGATGCACTGATGCCGAGTGTGATGCCATCAAGGTGGCGATCCACCTTCCTAGTCTGGCTGTCCTTCCGTATATAGTATTGGATGGTTTCTCCAACCATCGTCTTGCCCTCTGGTGAGCGCTCCCATGCGCTGACTTGACTGTTGGTGTCCCATAGTGTCTCGTAAGGCCCCAGGCCTGTTATAACATGTATAGAAGTCATCCCAGATGACTGTAAGGTGAAACCGAATTTGAGGGCTAGGATTGTGATCCTAACATGAAGTATGTGGGCGGGACATTCTCAGGCAAGAAGTTGGTGTTGTGTGCCGAAGAAATAATGGTCGTAGGCCATGTTTGCACTATTGAAGGGCGAGTTCCAGACAACCAGAAGGTCGAAGCAATCCTTGCCTGGGGACCCTGCCAATCTCTGTCGGACGTTCGAGCGTTCCTCGGAACTGTTGGCCTCTTCAGGATCTACATCTGGCACTATTCTTTGAAGGCCCACCCTTTGACGATGCTCACGTAGAAAGGAGTCGAGTTTGAGTTTGGAGAAGAGCAGATTCGAGCGCAAAACAAGTTAAAGAAAGCCAGCTTAGATTCGCCTGCCATTCGACCCCTCGACTATCACTCATCAGCCCCAGTTATCCTAGCCGTCGACACTTCGCTGATTGCAATCGGGTTTTACCTCTGCCAATGCGACATAGAAGACCCGAAGAAGCGTTACTATAGTCGATTTGGTTCTATCACCCTCAACGAGAGGGAAGGCCGGTTCTCTCAGGCTAAGCTGGAGATATTTGGACTTTACCGAGCATTGAGGAAGTTCAAGCTTTACATATTGGGAGTGAGAAACCTCATAGTTGAAGTGGATGCGCGGTATATCAAGGGAATGTTGCAGAACCTGGATATCGCACCATCAGCCTCGGTCAATCGCTGGATATTGGCCATCTTGTCATTCCATTTCGAGCTCGTCCATGTCCCGGGTACCCATCACAGCCCAGACGGTGATGCGCACTAGGTGGACTCAACCTCCAAACCAACCCTAAACCAACAGAGGTGCTCGGGTGCTCCTTCAGTGACTGATCAAAGGCACACGAGGGGTGTCGAAGGGGATTGAGGTGATCAAGACAACCTAGAGCGACTGCTGCGAGTGGAGAGGCCTGCTGAACTGCACTAGACAGTTGGGAACACTGGGGAATGCTAAAAGAACGAAGGGGGCGCAAGATACTGAGAGGACGAGGGCAATAACGGCTAGACGAAGGTCGCAAGAAGGCTCGAGGGTGCAAAACTAGGCTCGACGCAATGAGGGGACTGCTGGGTAGGCTCGAGGGACGCAAGGGAAGCGAGGGGAACAGGCTTAGAACAAAACTCTGGGAGGGGAACGACTGGGGGGAGCTATCATCTGGTCTCTGTGTTCTCTTTGTTGTCTTTTTGTGCTATACAGGGGATATCCTATATATAAGTGAAAAAGGGGGAAAGCGACGCAAAAGGGGGTGTGCCTGAAGCTAAAAATAATCTATGATCGAACTGGCAATGAAACTAATGATGTGGAGCAAGTGAAACATATGCTGTGCAAACCATGGCAACACAATCCTGATGGAAACTGGGCTTCGTGCAACGTTCTAGACTGTGTCTGGGGTCTCTAGGGAGCTGAGGGACCAATAGGCGACGAATGGGGAGCTGCTGGTGATGGGACAAGGGTCAATCGAGGGGCTTGGGATCCTTGGATGGCTTCGAATGGCTAAAGTGCCAAATGCACTGGCACGCTCTTGGTCTGAGGAACACTACTTGATCTCTGGACAAGTTCTGAGATGTTGATCGAAGGTGGGGCTAGTGCTGCTAGGCTTGAACAAGTGGATTGAGGTTGCCAATCACTTCAAATGTGTTGCTGAGCTTCGTAGCTGCTTCGAACATGTCTTGTAATTGTCGCAAATAACACGTAGACTCGCTGGATGCTCATCAACGGATTGTCTCGAAGACCCCAACAACCAGACGATGAAGCCATTGATGAAGAAGCGGAAGACGAGGTCTTCAATGATTGGATCGACAACTTGTACAGTTTCATGCACATTATTAACCCCTTGCCTTTTATGGCATCCCTCTCGAAGCCGACGGCGTGCACATCACTTCGCAGAACAGTCAACACTTATAGCCTGGTTGCAGACACCGTGCTCAGGGTATTGGTGCTCGCCAGCGATGACGAACCTATCAGCTACACTGGAGGCAGCGGACGAAGAAGATCCAGGAGTAGGTGACCCCGGCGAGAGTGATGAAGATGGAGGAGAGGCGGTTGACGAAGACTATTGAAGACCGCAAAGCACAACCTCGCACAAAGCCCTGAAAGCCACTTTTCAACAATGTGGACTCAATCTCTTTTCTTTCACCATTCCTTTTCTCTTGTTTTGATTGTCTTCCTTTCTGTTGTGAACTATGATCAGTAATTCGTTTACGTTCACCTTGATTCGATTTCCTTTGTGTTACCTCTTGTTTCCCTTGTACACATGCTTCGATCTTAGCTTCAGACACATACATACTCACAACTAGCATTCTTATTCACATACAAAACGACAAATATGCCCCTACCAGGTCGCAGAAGAGATCCATCGGACAGCCAAACGAGCCTGCAACAGCATCCAAACCCTAGACAGCCTTTGCTTTTCCCTTGACTCCCGTTCTCCCTGCCTTGTTCGCCTCGTGCTCTTCAAGATCTGCCACTATCAGCTACGTTCGACCACGGAGCGCCCTACTACTTACCAGACTCCCCGATGTCGATTTCAATCACGTCTTGCTGGCGCCTCTGTTCTTCGGCCTTTTCCTTGTGCACTAGCTTGCGTTCGAGTTTGTTGAATATGGCATTGTACTTCAAGTAGGTCAATAGGCGTTTGCCAACCGGGAGCCGACCAACCACATTCGGATCAAAGGTCAAGACCCCTGGGGCGTCGTGCAACGGTCCCGCTGAGGCCTGCTCCACGCGTCCCTTTGGCGCTCGCACCACCGGTTTTCCCCTCGGTTGCATCTTCACGGGTGTCTTCATCGCTGCTACAGTAGTGGGCCCTTGCTTCAGGGCCCGGCGCACTCTCTTCGGCGCTCCTACCTCGTCGCTGCTCGCTGCTCAATCTCGTTTAGTAGTCGTTGGGCTTGCCAAGACTGTCGTGACCTCCTCGTGGCCTATCTCAATCGTGCTGAAGTTGCATACTACCCTCGAGACCTTGCAGCGGAGACACTTGTCATGCCACGGCTCGTCTGTGTTCGCCTCGAGGCACTGTTTGTCGAGAATGCAGAAGGTCTTGGTTTGCGCCTTTTGGCACGGGCCGCACTACGCTCGGATTAGCCACTTCACTCAACCTCGCTATGATGCGCCTCTGACCTTGTTTGCTCGCGGTTGGCGGCGGCCGGCCTCCTCTAGCACCCGGTCGTTCTCTGCATACCTCTTTTTGAATTCCACCGGGTCCATGATCGGCAGCTTGCCCTTGGGACCAGTGTCCACACCTGCTTCCATTTTTATTGTTACTTGCGTGGGAGCCGCCGTGTTGTCCGCCGCCGAATCCTCTCCTTCAGCTTGGTCCTCGCTCTCGTCGCCGCTCTCGTCCGATGCATAGCCCTCGATTGTAGGCAGTCGAATGATGGGCCTCAGACCCGCGACCACTTGAAGACATTTGTTTGGCGAGGCAGAGACCGGTGGTGCATCGTTGGTACCAGTCAGGTGGTCAGTCATGTTTTCGGCCGGTGTGAAGTCCCCTGCCCCTGTAGTTGATCGGTCAGTTGAAGAAGTTGGCAACAAAAGCTTGATGTACCGCTTCGGAGCTCTTGGATTATTGCCATCGCTTTCGTTTTACCTAGGCCCTGGAACCCCTGTTGGCTCGGAAGTCCTTCTGCGCGCCGACAGAGCTGCATGGCCACCTCGAGTGCAGAGGCCTCCATCTCGCAGATGTCACAGTTCTCCTGCGTTTTTGTTAGGGTGGCCTGTCCAGAAAGTCTCAGACTGGCTTACCACGACCGCCGCCAGCTGCTTCAGCCAGTCTCTCCAGGTGTCGAACGATGATGCCTCGCCGACAGCCCCAGCAAGTCGCTCAAGCGATGCAGAAGAAATGCCGGTTGTAGCAGGCGCTGCGGCGCCAATCTTTCCGGGAGAAGCGGCCTTTGAGACAGCGGCAGAGATTGGAGTATTACCCGACATCACTGCGCAGACAAGAGGGATGGTTAGAGAAATGGGTAGACTGGACGGCGACTCGCGAAGGTCTTTTGCAAATTGCGGCGTGTTTGGCGATGTTTGCGAGGCAGTGTCTTGGACTTCTAGGCCACGCTTTGTTTGCTACGGTGTCACACCAGTCACGCACAAACGTTTTGGGCAGTACGATACCTCCAATTGACTGAGGACAGTCAACATTTCAGTAAAGGGGAGGATGATACACCTGGAACGTGTCAGTACCTGCGCTAGTCCTATTCAGCTCCTGAGGAAGCCATTCGAGCCGAGTCGAAGCATCCTGCTCACAAATCGAAGTCCGTAGTGCCAGCAGTGCCCCGCCAAACGAAGGTCGAAGCTCGAGATCAGACAAAGTCTTCGATCCGGCCTCCTCGGTCTTAGCGGATACCCGAAACATCTTTCAGTCCCTAGACAGTCCCCGTTCCGCGCTACCCAGCCACATTGCGACGACCTCAGTTCAGTCACTAGGGCCCCACCACATTGCAAATTCAGCAAAATGGGTGCCTGGTGCCTCGCCGACATAAGGACAGGACGATCACCACCCCCTCCATAGCCCCAGACTTGTGCACGTCCAACCAGCCAAAGCTTCTATGACTCGACCGATGCAGAGTGGAACACCCTTGACCATACAGTCATTGACCCTACTCGAACGACTCACAGCGCCAGCCCGTTCGTCGCTTGCGTCAAGGATATCCGATCACGCTGAACCTCCGACAGTAGACCTGGACTCTTCCATGATAGACATACCTCCCAGCCCAGTCGAACCGCCAACGCACGACAACTTCATTTCGTTCACCCCAGGGGCAGCCTTCTTGCGGCTACCAGTATCCGAGCGAGCCAGTATATCCATCTTGGACTCGATAGGAATACAATTCGGAGACTCGAGGATGGTGATGGAGGAGAGACGAACCATGTTGACATGTCAGATCAGTGCTCGAGGAGGCTTAGAGCCAATGTTCCATGACCTGGACAAGGCATCTGCCTTGCGTACGCCCAGGGACCTATACAGTCAAAGCCGGTTCCACCTCGAACTCATCAACAGCTCAGTTTGATTAGAAGAGCTCGCCTCCGCAGGAAGCGCCACATTCGTTGTCGGTCAAGTTGTATGGAGAATTATCACAGTCACAGTGCAGGAAGGCTACCGAAGGGAGATAGCATCTGGAGGACCACTAATCATTGTCAGACAAACCCTCGGACAATATGCGGTCATCAATCAAGAAGGCGTGCTGCACTCGAGGCTCGTTCCAGCGCACCAGCTGATGCCATATTATTCAACCTGGCACGTAGTGCGACTTCCAGCGGAATTGACACACCATCCCCAGCTTGAGGACCTACTCTGTCACAAATACGAAGCCTAGAAACCACGAAGGCATTGCAACGTAGGCTGTGCGTCGCTATCCAGTTACAGGCAGCTTCGACCGAGGTACCCGAGGATCTGTGGAGTGCTTGTTGGGTGTTGTGAACGTCGGCAATGTCGGTGGAGAAGTATTCCCGGTTTGTGCCTGGTGCACATGCTCGTTTCTGTTGTCATGGACCTATTCCCATCGTCGTGCTTTGATTGGACTTCGAGAAAATGGTAGCAAGTGGACTTTTACTATGTTGCTGATGCTGGACACTGTTCTGAATTACCCCTTTTGATACTTTGTTTTACATATATATATATGTACCTGTCTTAGACGAATGACAGAGAAGTCCTGACCTTTCTTCCCTCCCCTCCGAGTTCACGGTTCAAGCTTTGGCCGCCTCCGAGTCTTGCCAATGTTACAGACGATGCCCTCGTTGTAGTTTGTTCTAAGTCAACAGCAACAAGCAGAGTCTCGGTCCGCTCCCAGCCACTGGACAAAGAGTCTAGACGCTAAGTCAAATGATGACAAAGGTCTTGAGAACAATGAAGAAGAAGAGCGTCGAGTTCAAACAAGGTTGAGAGCAAAACTTGTCTAAGTTGGAACTGAGGTTACTCTACAGTACATGGGGTTTATATACGCTTTGGAGAACAAAAGAAACCATAAAGGGAACAAAGCTGTAGCTATCTATGAAAGGAAATATGAAGGTAACTACAAAAAGGAGATAGCGTCCATGCTGTACACTGCGCAGTAATGATGATGATGAAATGGTTCACTGAGACATGGAGACGAAACGAAAAGAGAACTGTAACAGCCAAGGTCCCCAGTGTTGTCTTGTCTCAGTCTGTGCTCGCCTTGTCTTGACCTTCGCCCCAGTATCTTGCATAGCCTTCGCCGCATTTCCTGACCAGCCACACTCATCCTCATTTCCTCACCCGTCAAGATTTGATCAGTCTTCGATCCTCGTTGCCCCCTTCAAAGTAACTCAGTACCACTCGCACTTCATTTATCACATAAACAGGTGCCTGCACGCCTCGTATCTTCAGCCAAGTCTGAGAACCTCCTAGGACTCGCCCCCCTGTCGTACATGTTGTGTGCCAATTCCCCCTTCGTTACCTCCCATTCGTTTCGAACGCTGCCTCCATCGATCACTGAAGGTGTGCTCGAGCACTGAGAAATTGGGTTTCTTTTGGGTTTGCCCGCCACACAGCGCATCAACGGAACACACGTATATATATAGACACATATACTGTACATGCATATGTTCTACCTATCCTCAATCCTCCTCTGAGTCTTCTAAATTCTCCTCAACTGCCTTCTTTTCCTGCCTTTCAATAACATGTTTTGCATGATAGAAAAGCATAGTATGCAAAAACAAATGAAAGTTCCAAGATGTCATCCTCCTCAAAATATTGTCAAATCCACCTAACCAAGCATTCAACTGTTCACAAGCTTGTGTATTAAATGCACGCTTGTAATAAGGTCTTCCCCTCTCATCTCTCTCCACAATTACCAAGTTAGGGGCTGATCCATCCAAAGGAGCTGGATTGCACCATTTACGACACAATGTATCAGTTGCCCGATGATTAACATAGTGGTAAGAATCCACAATGAATCTACTGGTATTCTTCCACCTTTCCCATGATTCATTTGTGATACTTGTGCGAAGTACCAGGCAGGCCTTGTCAATACAAATGTAAGCAGGTTTACTCTCCTCAGTTGGATAAACATGCTCCAGAAATTCCAATATAGCTGTTGGAGATTCAGACTTTATGAACTTTCTCCATGCAATGACAACACCACAGGGTGCACAAATGGTTTCAACACAATAGGTTCTTGGAGGCCTGAAGAGTCCTGCTTGCCCTCCTTCAACATTCTCTTCAACACCATCTTCAACATCATGGGGTTGCTGTGCTTGATCAGCAGCAGGCATCCAAGGCCATGTCTCATCCAACCTTCTCATGGCCCTTCTGTAACCCCCAGTACATTTGTTCTGTGATTGATGACATGCCCTTGCCAATTTCCTTGATGTTGTGCACATGCTTGTGTACCTTGTATTTTAACACTGTTGCAACCTGTGACATGACACAATCTGCCAACCAAGTTTTCATGAAATGCACAATATACCCCTCCTCGTGCATTCTGCAAGTCACTAGTACAATTCAAATAGCCACAATACTGAAACTCATGAATATAAATTAAGCAATAGTAATGTGTGGACTTACAGTATGTCCTGTGACAATTCCATCCACCACAACCATTTTTACAGGAGCACAATTTTCAACAATGTTTGTTTGAAATTGTGGTGCAATTAATCCATCCTCCATACCAATAATAGCTGATGGGTCTATGCCACCAGGATTGGCAGATCTTTCTCGATATTTTTGGGTACACTCATTACAGCTATGTTTCCTTGAAATGCTAATGATGCCACCATCCCCTAAAAGTTCATATGCTTGTCTTGTGACACTATCTATTGGTAGGCCATCTGCCATTGTCACATTCACTCCAGACTCAGCAGCCTGCATCCTTAATGACTCTTGAACAAAGGCTTGCCATATCTGCCTTCTTGCCACTTTTACAGACTCAAATGACATATTCCAAAACTTAGAATAAGTGGCAGGTGATGCATGAAAATTATAGATCCCACTCATCACAGCTGATGTGAACAGTCTATCAACCCATAGATTTTGCCCTATCTTCACATATTTGGCAGAATTCAAGTATACCCTGTCATATCTATCTTGAACTTGGGTAGTGACTCTTTCATGGTCAGCATAATAGACTGTCCTGCAATCTGGACAGAAACCACTTAACAGAGGCACTTGCTCATATGAAACAAAGCCTTTAACCAGAGTGACCAAAGGAATGTCTTTTGATTTAGTATGCTGCAGCAATGCCCTGGGATTACAGCTCATTGTCTCACAGACAACTGAGTCTGGACAAATGACATGTACTGGGGATATATCTTTATGTGAGACTGCCTTCAATTTCCCCTGGAATTTCCCTTTACTACTATAAGGATGCAGTTTCAGTAGTTTAGCAAGTGAATCAAGCTTCAAACATAATTTGGTGTTGAATCTTTCATGGTCATCATTCACTTCATCTCCTAGCAAAATTGGTTTGCCATCTAGTCTTTGGAGTATTGCATGTGACAGACATTTCATCCAACTGGTGATGGTAGTGGATACCTCCCCTCTATACTGTGGCCTTTGTTGGCGTGCATGGAGACTGATAAGGGTTGTATTTTCAGTGATGGAAAATAGAATCATGAGTACTGTTGATAGAGATATTGCAGAATCAAAATTAGATTCAACAAATTTGCAGAAGGTCTGGAATGGTATGTCTGGAAAAGCCTGCTCTGGTTTTGCTGAAACCATTGGAATCAAGGTAATCATCCACAGACACAGAAACCAACTGGATAGTCCATTCAAGAGCCATAAGACAAACATGGAGATACTACAAAATTTACAACTACACATGATCTTGGATGACAGAGAGCTTACTTCTTTGATTTCTTGCTCCCTTTCTTCTGCTTGGATCCTCCATCATCATCTGCTCCCTTTTGCTGCTTCTTCTTCCCTTTGCTAGCTGCCCTCTCATCCTGCTTCTCAAAATATCCTTTCAAATCCATAAAGTTGTATCCATTTTGCTTTGTGTAACCCCACACTGTCAAGTCATCAGGAGCTCCTTCTCCTCCTTCCAACCATTCCTGCATCATTGGATAATCAGGCACCTTTGCTAACTTTTTGACATGTGAGTGCCACATGGAAGGGGAGACAAACAATTTGACAATGTCTGTCAAATTGGGTTTCCTCTGTGCAGGCCATTGCCCCTTTGAAGTCATGTCATCCACTGTATGTTGTGCCTGCAAACAGGCCTTGTACTTTTGATAGTAAGCCTTTAAAGATGTGTCATCTTTATCAGTCAGATGACCAGGGATGTTCAATATGGCAACAAGTTCTGCAGGAGATAATTGAGCAGGAAATCCTCCAGAGGTCAAAGAGACACTGGAAGCTGCTGAAACACTGTGACTGGCAAGGTTAGTACCAAAGGTGGTTCCAGAAGGAATTTCCTCCTGCAGCATGTAAGTTCAAGTCAAACAGTGTGAAATGAAAGACTTACAGCACACAGAGAGATAACATGTCTACCTTCAACAACTGACCATTCTATCTTTTCCTCATCTGCAATGGCATCCTCATACCTACCTTTAATCACCCAATCCCCATCTTCACAGACATAAATCCTCTGGTTTAACTCTACACCATTGTTAATGTATGACAATAGAAAAATGGGACAGCAATGGCACTTACTGCCCACAGGAGAATATTTCCTGGACAAATGTTTGAGTACTGGTATAATGGATGGAGTCACCTCAGTTTTGAGGACCATGGTTGGCTTGGGGTCAGTGGCAATGTCAACACAGGACTTGTAGACTTTAACCAAGCCTTGAGCTTGGATCCTGTCCTCCATGATGTCTTCAGCATCAGCAAAATTAAAGAAATTTCCAGTTGCCCTGCCCCTGATGATTCCCCCAATGGTCCTAGAAGAACCTTCCAATGGTAGCTCCTCTCCTTCATTTGTCTTGTTCAAATCATCCTAGAAAAGGATGAGGACACTGTTGGCATGTCTTAATATTTACTTGCCTCCCCCACATTGCCAGATTCATTATCCTTCATCAGTCAGTGATTTGAAAATGGAATGAAGGAAAGGACAAACCTGATTTACCTCCTGATCTCCAGTCTCTTCACCTTCATTGACCTCTTGATCTCCAGCTTCTTCATCTTCATGAATTTCCTGTTGCTTGGTTAGACTTTGGCTCAAGAAATAATTTGTGATACCTCACCTCTCCCTCATGGTCACCACCTTCACTTTTATCACCAATGTCAGTCTCATCTTCACTATTGCCATCTTCATGACTATCCTCATCATCCTTTTGAAGAATGTTATGAATTATGAGTGAATATAAATGTTAAATACTGACTCCACTGTCATTCAACTCCATATCAGAGCGACGTAGACGGGTCACTGTGCTTTGGTTGGCAGCACTAGTGACAATGGATATACTACGTTTTGGGGGATGGACAGAGATGCCACTCTCTTCTAATACAGTTTCCGTACTAAGTATATAATAATACATGTATTAATGTCATTTAATTTATTATATTTAGTTTAAATATCCATTTGTGAAGAAGAATGTAGGGGCAACAGAGAGAATGTGAAGGCATGGGTGAGGGGAGTGAGTGACAGAGAGAGGCAAGGGCAGTGGGAGAGGGCAATGGAGGGTGGGCAGCAGCAGAGGGCAAGGGCAGCAGAGAGGGCAAGGGCAGTGGAGAGAGGGCAATGGACAGAGGGCAGGCAAAGGTGAGTGAGCGACAGAGGGTGGGCAGCGGCAGAGAGAGGGCAAGGGCGGTGGAGAGAGGGTGAGGGTGAGGGCGGGCGGTGGCAGAGAGAGGGCAGGTGGCGGCGGAGAGAGGGCAGGCAGCGACAGAGAGAGTGTGAGGGCAGTGGAGAGAGGGCGAGGGCGAGGGCGAGCGAGCGACAGAGGGCGGGCGGCGGCAGAGAGGGCGGTGGCGGAGAGAGGGCGGGCAGCGGAGAGAGGGCGCGGGAGAGAGGGTGAGGGCGAGGGCGAGGGCGAGCGAGCACAGAGGGCGGGCGGCAGTGGAGAGGGCAAGGGTGGCAGAGAGAGGGCGAGGGCGAGGGCGGTGGCAGTGGAGACAGGGAGAGAGGGCGGGCGGCAGCGGAGAGAGGGCAAGGGTGGCAGAGAGTGGTGGAGAAGGGTGAGGGCGAGGGTGAGCGAGCGACAGAGGCGGGTGGCAGCAGAGAGAGGGTGAGGGAGGCAGAGAGCGGTGGAGAGAGGGCGAGGGCGAGGGCGAGTGAGCGACAGAGGGTGGGCGGCAGCGGAGAGGGTGGGGGCAGCAGAGAGAGGGTGGGCGGCAGCGGAGAGAGGGCAAGGGCGGCAGAGAGCGGTGGAGAGAGGGTGAGGGCAAGGGTGAGTGAGCGACAGAGGCGGGCGCAGCGGAGAGAGGGCGAGGGAGGCAGAGAGCGGTGGAGAGAGGGCGAGGGCGAGGGCGAGCAAGCGACAGAGGGCGGGCGGCAGCGGAGAGAGGGCAGGCGGCAGCGGAGAGAGGGCGAGGGCGGCGGAGAGAGGGCGAGGGCGAGGGGAGTGAGAGACAGAGGGCGGGCGAGGGTGCGCGAGCGACAGAGGGTGGGGGAGCGACAGAGGGCAGGCAAGGGCGAGCAACAGAGGAGGGAAAGGGCACGTTGGTGTGGGGATGAGCGCGTTGGTGTAGGGATGGGCACCAAAGGAATCATGTTCGTTTGCTAGTCCAGAAGGAGTAGAAGAGGGAGGGGAAGAAGAAAAATAAGAGGGATAGTGAGGAAACCGGCGAAAAAATGACTTACGGGGTGAGTTTGGGGTCGTCATTGGCCGCTGCATCGTCCTCGGCTATGCAAGTGCGGACGTCTTCCTATTTGAAGGGATTAGAACAGCTGGTGAGTAAAATAAATATTGGCGGCGCGCACCTCTTCGCCGCTCCTGATTTCCTCCCAATTTCCTTCGTCTTCACCCGTTTCTTCTCAGTGGCATTCGATGCCACAGACTCCGCTCTGTTCCTCTTGGTTGAGCGACGGGGGGGGCTAGCGCGATGCGTTGAGCGAGTGTTCATGCTGGTGGTGGGTGGGTGGGCTGTGCTGATCAGATCGATCACTGCACAGCTGTGCTGGCATATCACGTGATTTGCACGCGTGGTGTGTCACATGACAATCAACAACACGTCGGTGTCACGATCAACAATGCGCGTTTGTGTCACACGTGATGTAAGCAGATGCTATATATATCTGAGGCTTGTGTACTGGTTCCCCTCAGAGTGTGCTCGGACTACGAGTAGTCCGAGCACACTCCGAGCTTGACCAGTCCTAGGACTGGTCGGATTTGTCCTAGCTAGGTTCGGAATGGGCTTGGAATGGGCTCGGACTGCACTCATAGTCCGAGTTCCATTTTGAGTGGGCTCTCAGCCAGAATTCTGAGCTCGGAATTGGAGCTCGGAATCCAATCGGAATACGAGGAGTCCTCATAACCCACTCGGATTCCGAGATTTGAGGGGGGGGGAGAGTAAAGTGCTCGAACTACTGGCTATCATTAAAGGATTACAAGCATGGTGACATTTGCTGCATGGATCACCACATCCCATCATAGTCCATTGTGATCACAAAAACCTTTTGTTCTATAGAACTCCACAACAATTAACACCTCAACAAGCTCAATGGTCTATGATGCTATCTGAATGTGATCTGAAAATCAAGCATGTACCAGGAATGAAAATGTTTGAAGCGGATGCGTTATCCTGCCGTCCTGATCATATGAAAGATGATGACACTCCAGACGATGTTATCATGTTACCTAGTAACAAATTTATTTGCCTTATCACTACAGATCTTGCTCAGAAGATTTGAGACGCCACGTTGCTTGATAGCTTTGGAAAACCCATCATTGAAGTCATAGAAATGCAACGTTATCAGGACTACCCTCGCCGTGACGGCTTAGGCCCCAACAGACTTATGAGTGAGAGGAGATGAGGGTAGAGAGAAACCGAGAGAACTCGACTGAGGACTCTGGGTGCTATCTTGCTCAGTTTATATACTACAAAGGTGGTCTGTGCACCACTCTAATAGTAACTACGCTGAGTAAGTATGAGTAAAAGAGATAACATAATCGGCCCCGCTGCTGCGCATTGGTAAGCCTGAGTCATAGTCCATGAGTCATCGGTCCGGTAGTCCGTAATCTAATCTAATCGTTATCTAATCTAATCTAATCTTAGCGCTGACTAGATAAGATAGACGCCTGACTAAGATGTTTGGCTACAGCTATTGTAAAATACAAGAAAAGAATAAAAATGTCTTAGAGATTTTGACCATTAAGAACAGGTCATGACAGTACCCCTTTTTAGGCTTCGGCTTCCTAGATGAACTAAAAATTTCAAAGGATATGTGTCCACCTTTCTTTTCCTTTCTCCATCTCATGCATAATTGCCATGCCCAAAATGCTTTGGGCGGGAAAGTCCAAGGATCTACGCCTTGGTCGGCTTTTTCTATCCAGCGATACACATCACGATCCATAGTGATGCGAGGACGGGGAGCGGGTTTCGGCTTTCTTGGAGGTTCGGGAAAAGGACAACGTGACGATTGTTCACAGCAGTGGCCCACGTTTGAATGACCACCGATGGTAAGGATTGTTGTTTGAGATTTTTTGTTGTTGCGGCGATTCTTACCCATGATGGTAAGATAGACGATATACAAGTGCGTATATGTGTTTTGAATAACCGGGCCCAGAATAAGGCCTTCCTACAACAAAATGAAGCAGTTTAAGGCCCTACTCCAGGGCCAATCCTTTTAATTTTTTAAGCATCCATTACAATCACATGGACCATCATGATTGGATGATTCATTTAACTGCTTTAGGAGCTGTTGTCCTTTCCATTTTTGCCAATTCTTTCCCCATGATGCAGTTTCTGCTACTGCATTTATGTCAATCCTGGATATGGCCATTCCTGGACTTTCGGTAAGGTTTCATATTTTTTTGAAGCTTAGCTTATCAAAGACACTTTTGTCAATGATACGAATGGCTCCGGGGTTTTTATCATAGAAATGCTTTATTTTTCTTTTAGCATTTCCCAAATTCTCTTTTGGCTCCCACGAATTGTGTTCAGCCGTGTATCCTTTCCATTTAACAAGATATTCCATCTTGTTTCTTTTTAATCGTACGTCGAGGATTCTTTCTACCTCGTATTCTTTTTCACCATCAATTTCTACTGGTGGTGGCGGTGCAATACGCTGTCCCCTAAGTGGTTTGACATAGGGACGTATTCTTGAAACATTTACAACAGGATGGATTTGTTGTGAGAAGGGTAAATTTAATTCTACCGCATTTGACGAAATGATCTTTTTAATTGGATAGCGACCTATCCATCGTTCTGCCAACTTTCTAGTTGGTCGTCCAGAAAGTTGAAGATCTTTGGTTGACAACCAAACTCGATCTCCTACTTTGTATTCCGGTACTCCAGAGCGTCGTCTATCTGCATAGAGTTTCATATCATCCTGCGATTCTTTTAATGCGGCTTGCGCTTCTTCATGAATTTCCTTCATTTTTTGCGCAAAGTCAGCCGCAGCTGGATGACTTCCTTCCTTTCTGGGTTCAATGGTGTTTTGTTGAAGCTTGAATTTTGTTATTGTAACTAAATTCAGCGATTGCCAGCCATCCCGACCAATTTTCTTGTCGGTGGTCTACAAAAATCCTCAGGAACTGTTCTAAGTCCTGGTTCATTTGTTCTGTTTGTCCATCCATCTGTGGATGGAAAGCTGTAGACAAATCTGTAGAAATGCCTAACATTTGATTCAACTCTTTCATCATTTGAGCAGCGAATTGAGGACCGCGATCCGAGATTATTGACTCGGGGAGACCATGGAGTTTCCATATATGGTCTCTGAATAATGTGGCCAACCCTTGGGCTGACGTTTCTTCCGATGTTGGAATGAAATGCGCCATTTTGGACATTCTATTGCAAACTACTAGAATTGCATTGTGACCATGCGATTCTGGTAATTTCGTAATAAAATCTGCAGTGATATGAGTCCATGGCTTTGACGGTGCCGAATTAGGCATTAACTTTCCCGCTGGTGGTTCTGGGAAGTTTTTGCTTCTTTGGCACTTGTCACATCCAGCAACGTATTTTTTAACAAATTTGGTGACACCTGGCCACCAATAATTTCTTGTAACGAGTTCCACTGTCTTCCATTGTCCTCCATGTCCAGCAATGGGTGTGTCGTGATGGAGTCTAACTATCTCCATTCGTAATTTTTCATCTTTGGGAACGTAGACCTTTCCTTGCCAGAGGATTAATCCTTGCTCCATCTGCCATTCTCCTGCATTGAGTCTCCTGACTCCTGCCTTTTTCATAGCTTCCACCGCTTTTACAACTTCCTCATCATTCACTTCTGATTTTCGAATTTTATTTAAAATTTCTTTTTCCGACGTATTGACTAGCACATGTCCTTGTTGAAGTGCTGCAATTCAGAAAAATTCTGGTTTTAACAAGGTCACTTCCTTGTTATCATTTCTACCCCCTTTTTATGGTCTGGCCTCCTGGACAGAGAATCGGCCTTTCCCATAGTTGATCCTGCTTTATGAATTAATTTAAAATTAAACCTGCTAAGGTATAAAGCCCAGCGTGCTTGTCTTCGGTTTAATTTTTTTGCATTCATAAAGTATTCGAGATTTTTATGATCCGTCCATATCTCGAATTCTTGCCTTGCTCCTTCCAGATAATGTCTCCAGGCTTCGAGACATCTAATAATGCCCAACATTTCTTTATCGTGACATCATAATTCCTCTCGGTTTCGTTGAGGGATTTGGAGAGATAAGCTACTGGTCTCCATTTGTTGTCATCACATTCCATTGATAACACTCCTCCCGTTGCGTAATCCGAGGCGTCAGACTCTATTCTAAATTTCTTGTCGGAGTCTGGAGCAACAAGAAGGGGTTGTTCCGTAAAAGTTTTTTTTAATGTTTTAAAAGCTTTTCTTCTCCTTCCTTCCATTCCCATGTTTTGTCTTTTCTGACCAAATTATGTAATGGTCGTGCTATTTTGGCGAAGTCTTTGACAAATCTTCGGTAATAATTTGCCAATCCTAAGAAACGTTGAACATCCTTAACACTGCCAGGTGTTGGCCAGTTCAGGATAGTGTCAACTTTCTTTGGGTCCATTTTAATTCCGTTGGGTCCGATGATGACTCCTAGGAATTCTACTTCTTGCACGTTCCATACGCATTTTTCTGGTTTAACGTATAAATCATTTTCTTCCAAGCGCCGGAGAACTTCGAGCACTATATTGTTGTGCTTTTTTTCGGTTTTTGTATAAATAAGGATGTCATCTATGTAAACAATGACCTTTCCTTCATTTATCATATCCCGAAAGATATCGTTCATCATGGCCTGGAAGGTTGCTGGAGAATTGGTAAGCCCAAAGTACATTACTACTGGTTCAAAAGAACCTTCTGGTGTAGTAAAGGCGGCCTTCCATTCATCTCCTTCTTTGATCCGTACATTATTATAACCCCACCTAAGGTCCAACCTGGTGAAGTGTTTGGCTTGTCCTGCTCGATCCACGAGCTCCGATATCAATGGTAATGGATAGTTATTTTTAACTGTCCATTCATTTAGGTAATGGTAATCCTGTACCATTCTCTTTTTTCCATCTTTTCTCTTTACAAAGAACACCGGCGATGTTTGCGGTGATTTTGAAGGTCTGATGTACCCCTTTTTTAATTGATCATCCACAAAGTCTCGGACTTCTCCGAGTTCGTCTGGTGATAAAGGGTACACCTTTCCTTTTCTGGGTTGGTAACCTTGTTTGAGATCAATGGCGTGATCCCATGGTTTCCTAACCGGCATTCTTTCTGACGCAGTTTTTTCAAACAAGTGTAAATACTTGTGATACTGCGGTGGTACCAGCTCCTTTGGTTCCTGTTTTTTTAACTCCCTAATCCATTTTGGGTCGTCTGATTTTATTCCAGACGGGAGAAATTCGTATTTTTCTCCTTCCTTATAGAATTTCGGGTGTTTCCATTGATCCAGGAAATCCAAATTCTGCTCCTCTTTCTCCTTTTGCTCTAGCCAGTAGGCAAAATCTAACTCCCATTCCTTTTCCCAGACATACATATTGGTTTCCCAATGTTCCGCCTTTTTTGTCCGCCTTTGTCTTTCCTTCGTCCACTCCCTTGTTTGTGTCCACATGATCGTGGGCATCTTGTCAACTCTATTTTACCGGTGATCCAGTTGACATCCGGATTATGTCGTCGTAACCATGTAGATCCAATGATTACGTTTGTTTTGCCTAATTCGCATATTTCGAATGTGGCTCGTTCTTGATGTCCTTTGTAACTCATGAGTAGATCCACTTCATGAGTAATCATCCCGCCTTCATTGTTAGATCCATCTACATTTCTAACTTGAATGGGTCGATCCAAAGGAATTAACTTATAGCCTTTTTCTTTAGCGAACTTGACGTTCATAAACAAACCTGTTGCTCCAGAATCAAGCAACGCAGTTTCGGTTGTTTGGTCATGTGTGTCTAAAGTTTCTAGACCTATTTCCATTAGTATTTCGTCCTTTTGACCAATAGAACGAACAAGAAATTCTTTTTGTCCCTTTTTAAGTATTCTTTTACCTGATAAGGAAGAATCAAGCACAGGTTTATCCGCCCTGCCGCGCTCCTGTGCTTTGGCACTAGAGACTGCTTCCTGCGGGGTGGTCTCAGAGACTGTTGAAGTCTCCGAGTCCTCCGTACCTACCAGTCCGTCTTCCTTGCCTAATACGGAATACCTATTTAGAGAGTTCAGTACGGGACTTACTGACTCTCGTCTTCTTTTAAAGCTTCGCCTTTTGCGAAGTACTCCTTCATTTCTTCGAAGGACATGGTTTGGATGTCCAAACCTGATCGGCAGTTCCTTGCTATGTGGCCGATCCTTCCACATTTGTAACAGCGCATCGGCGGGTGCTGTGTTCTGTCGACATCCATGGCGTTCGGATCTGCGGGTCTTGATCCAGTGGTATTATTTCCCGCGGAGGGCCCAGCTCCCGATCGGTTCTGACTCGCTGATCCCGCGGTTCGGTTGAAGTTCCAGCGGGGTTTAGGCTGGCCAGTTCCTACCGTCTTTGACGTATCCAGGCCTTTGGTCCCTTCACTCCTATTGGCGGAGTTACTGTTCCGCGAGGAATAATATTTTTCCTCGTTCTTCGCCTGTCTCCATTGTCGATCTAATCGGACCGATCTTCGATACCATTCGTCAATATTAGCCGGTACTTCATCGGCTTCCATGATCCGTTTTCGAAGCCCTGCATTTAAACTCCTTTTGAATTCTTCAACAAGGGCCCTTCCCTGGTACCCTGTTCCTCGTGCGACTTTTTTAAATTTCTGCACGTGTTCTTCACATGTGTGTGCGCCCTGCGTCATGGTGCGCAACTCCGAGATCTTCGACGATTGTTCATCAGTATCGCCGAAATCTGCCCTGATATCTCTATATAATTGTTCCACGGATGTCGGTACATCCGTATCATCTTCTGCTATCATGTCCAGCAGGTTATCCCTCCAATCCACTGCGAATCCTTCCGACATATATGATAGTACCAAGAGAATTTTCTCTTCTTCTTCGGCACTAACCATCTTCAGCTGTATGTACAGCCGGCATCCGTTTATGAAATTTGAGACTTCCGACATCTTGCCGGAAAATACCGGAGGTTTGGCTACATCTATTTTTGATGAGCCGTTTCCTGCGGGCGCGGGAATGTTGAATACCGTTCCTTCCGGTATATTGATTACTGGGGCCGGGGCGGCCGGTGGCAGTGCTGCTTGTTGTGCCGCAGCGGCATTGTTTGTTTGGAGTAACAACAGCTGCTCCTGGAGTTGCTGAATGGTTTGGTTTTGATTATTCAGCAACTGCAACAGTTGCGCTGATGTAAGATCCTCTTCTCCTTGATCGGACATCGGGATATAGAGGGGCGGTGGTGTAAATGGGGAAAGTGATCTCGACAGTTGTGATACTGATGGAGATCTGAATGCTGGTGGTGGTGGTGAGAACGGTGGCGCTACTTCTCCGATGTATTGAGCGTCGGAATGAAATAGGCTATGGATATTTAAAGTTGCGGGATTCGGAACGAGGATTTGGAACGGTGCAGGTTCCCACTGATGTTGTACCTCGGTGATCGAGGGTGTGGAGTCGGTTGACTCGGTTGGTGTGTGAAGTGCGGGGACGTCTGAGACTGGGTCGTTATCGTCAAATGGATCTGGCCCGAAAGGGTCGTAATCAATATCAAAGTCGTCTAGACCGTCCAGTGGTACACCGAATACCTCTATCCAGAAGTTATCAATTTCCCTATCTGTAAGCCCGTGCGATCTAAGAAGATCTCGTACTTCGTAATTCTCCGTTACGTAAAGTGAGGGAGGTCTTGGCCTGTCACTTATTTGGGAATGCACTCAGGGTCCACAACCCTCCCTGCAGTGCTAATACGTAAACGGTATAGTACGGTATTTGACTTTTTAAGAATTGATTAAACTAAACTGGATCCAAACGGTTGTCCAGTTAGCACTATACCCCTAATAGGTACGGCCTTTCTCAGAAGCGCGTGGTCAAGCGACGGCTACTTCCAAGGATTACGAAACAATGTATTTAAGTATGTACGAGTATAGCCTTCAGAGGCCTAGACCAGGGCAATTTAACGTGCGCAGGGGCTGGTGAGGCTGGTCCTACGATGCGAGTGATGTAACGTGTCACTACTCCGGCACTGGTATCCTGTGCACAGGTAACCCTATCAACCGGGTTAGGTTCTTCGGTTTGCGTAGACCGGGAACGTAAGATGAGACTTTTTATGGATGTCTCACTGAACCAAGGGTGACGGTTTTATTGTCCGACAACAAATGACGCTTTATACTCTGCGGAAGAGTGTATGATCCCCCTGATATCAAAGAGTTCCCCTTAGCCCGAGGGTCCGGGCGCGAGCGTGATGCTCTAGTTACGAGTGGGGCAGTAAGCGATGTGAACAGTCGAGTTCTACTATCAGGACTACCCTCGCCGTGACGGCTTAGGGCCCCAACAATAGACTTATGAGTGAGAGGAGATGAGGGTAGAGAGAAACCCGAGAGAACTCGACTGAGGACTCTGGGTGCTATCTTGCTCAGTTTATATACTACAAAGGTGGTCTGTGCACCACTCTAATAATAGTAACTACGCTGAGTAAGTATGAGTAAAAGAGATAACATAATCGGCCCCTGCTGCTGCGCATTGGTAAGCCTGAGTCATAGTCCATGAGTCATCGGTCCGGTAGTCCGTAATCTAATCTAATCGTTATCTAATCTAATCTAATCTTAGCGCTGACTAGATAAGATAGACGCCAACCTGACTAAGATGTTTGGCTACAGCTATTGTAAAATACAAGAAAAAGAATAAAAATGTCTTAGAGATTTTGACCGTTAAGAACAGGTCATGACAAACGTGCTCCACCTATTAAATCCAAATTACAGGATTGGGCATTTGTTGACGGAATCATTTGATACATCAACAGAGCATATATCCCTGATTTTGGAACGCTCCGCACCAGTATTATCAAAACAGTTCATGAATTGCCTACTTCCAGACATCCTGGACGCTTGAAAACGCTAGAATTATTACAACGAGACTACTGGTGGCCAGGAATGTATAAACATGTGAAGGAATGGATTACAGGCTGCGCTATGTGTCAGCAAATGAAGGTAAACACTCACCCCAACACCCCAGCCCTCCTACCAATCGGATCTAAGGTGACTTGACCGTTTCAACAAGTAACCCTAGACTTCATTACCGATCTTCCTATTTCTGATGGATTTGACTCGATTTTGGTCACGGTGGACCATGGCCTTACAAAGGGGGTAATTCTTACTCCTTGTAAGAAAACCATTGATGCATTAGGAACAGCAGACCTTTACATCTCTGAAATATTCAAGCGCTTTGGTTTACCAGACGTACTCATTTCAGATTGAGGACCGCAGTTCTCAGCCAAGGTCTTCCAAGAAATCAGAAAAACATTAGGAATCGATCATAGGATGAGCACCGTGTACCATCCGCAAACCGATGGAGAAATGGAACGAGTTAATCAGGAACTAGAAGTATATCTTCGAATATTCTGCGCAAACGAAGCCTATACTTGGAAACAACTATTACCAATCGCCGAATTTGCCCATAACAATTGCCATCATGATTCAGTTAAAGCATCACCTTTCCAACTTATGTATGGAACAAACCCTGTCGCACTACCTACTGTGGCGCAGAAAATGACAACACCAGCAGCAGAGGAACGACTACAGACATTACGAAAAGCGAGGGAAAAGGCGCTTGCTGCGCATGAATTAGCCAGACAAATGGTGGCCAGACAAATTAGAGACAAGTCAATTAAATTTGAAATAGGAGACAAAGTTTGGCTCAAAAACAGGAATCTTAATATTCCATACCAGTCCAGGAAACTAGCGCCAAAACGAGAAGGACCCTTCCCCATTGAGCAAGTCTTAGGACCAGTAACATATAAGCTCAAACTCCTGAAACAATGGCGCATTCATCCAGTTTTTCATACATCACTCCTTATGCCATATAGGGAAACTGAAACGCACAGACCAAACTACACAGCTCCACCTCCTGATCTCATAAACGGACAAGAGGAATTTGAAGTCAAAGCGGTCCTTGCACACTGAAAGCGTGGAGCAGGATATCAGTATTTGGTCAAATGGAAAAACTACGGTCCGAATGACAATTCCTGGGAACCTGAATGTAATTTAGGCAATGCTGTGGATATTCTGCAAGCATATAAACAGAGAAGACAACTGTAGAACACCTATGTCTCGCTACTGTAATTGCTGAATCCTTAAACAAAACATCCGATACACAAAGAAATATTGTTCTACTTGAGGACGATATTCTCCAAAACTCTACAAAAGATTTCGAGGACGAATCACTAAATTTCCTATCTATCACTCTCCAACCTCTCCATCAGGATTACCACGATTCTCCACAATCATCCAGACACAAGCAGCTCAACAGATTGCACCCAGAGTCTCAAGACTAACCACCAGACACCTAACACATCCACAAGGACACGTAGAATTCCCATTTAACACTCACCTTCATTATCTCCCAAAATACATGGATCTTACATTTGATCCTGAGGAATTACCATATTATCCTGATGCCAGATCATATCTTCCATCACCTTTGAATCACAGATATGAGGTGTACGCTGAGATGGCCCTTCAAAGAGGAGATCCTGAAAAATACGCCTTCACCTTTGCTCTCTTGGTCACAGCATGTGGCCATTGTTACATTGAACCCGCCACTGTTCTCTCGCCCTTCCTCGCTACCGCCCAAGACCTCCCCCTCGAGGTCTTTGTTAATACTACCATCACCATCGATGACTTCGAGTTCACTGACCTCCCCGAGCTTCATGAACACCCGGCGGAACTAGCTGACACCATCACCATCCCCATCGTACCCGCTCCGCCCATCGTCACTCGTCCTTGCAACGCCATGCTTGACAATGTCAGCGACAACCTTGCCACCCTGGTCACCTATTTCAATTTATTTTCCAAGCCACTCGACTTCATCACCGCCCTCACTCTAACCACCGACCCGCATACCCTCACCTACAAGGAACAAGACGCAATGCTTGCCCAGGCAAAACAATTACAGCAAGCAATTCAAAGTCTACAGTGGCGAGTAGAGACTGCTGACAAAGACGTCGGCAACATAATCAGTTGGCTGGAATCCAGGCAAGACCATGGCTGGACAAACTCATGGTAGAAGTCAGCGACTTCTTGCATACAAAGGGGGTAATGTTACAGTTCTCTTTTCGTTTTGTCTCCGAGTCTCAGTAAATTGTTTCATACTCATCATTACTGCGCATTTGTACAGCTTCGGATGCTATCTCCTTTTGTAGTTACTTTCATACTTCCTTTCTCAGGTAGCTACAGCTTTGTTCCTTTTACGGTTTCCTTGTTTCCTCAAACGTATATAAAGCCCATGTATCCTAGAGTAACCTCAGTTCCAACTTAGACGAGTTTTGCTCTCAACATCACTTGAACTCGACACTCCTTCTTCTTCATCGTTCTCAAAGACCTTTGTCATCGTTTGACTTAGCATCTAGACTTCTTGTCCAGTGGCTGGGAGCGGACCAAGACTCTGCTTGTCACTGTTGACTTAGAACGAACCACAACGAGGGCATTGTCCATAACAAGGGGGGGCAGTCCTATTCCATGATAACATATTCCGAGAGCATGGAATTCCCCAGAAAATCATCAGCGACTGAGGACCTCAGTTTGTTTCCAAGTTCATGGATGACCTGTATGGGATGTTGGGAATCAATGCAAACCGATCAACCACGTATCACCCGCAGACAGACGGACAAACAGAAAGAGTCAATCAGGAAGTTAAAGAATTCCTGACCATGTTTGTAAACCACCATCAGGATAATTGGAGTGACTGGCTGGCAGTGGTGCAATTCTGCCATAATGATCGGATACACGCATTGACAGGATACTCGCTGTTCTTCATGAATAATGGATGCCATCCCAACAAGGGAGTAAATCCACTTCACACGCCTAAGGTAGTTGCAGTTGAGGAACTGGTCAAACAAGTCAAAGAGGTACATTCCAAGGCAACAGAAGCACTGAATAAAACCGCCAAAACTATGAAATAGCGGTACAACAACCATAAGGCACCGGCGCGGGAATACAAACCTGGGGATAAGGTTTATCTCAGCACAGAAAATTTGCCTACCATTCGCGCTACCAAGAAGCTTGATGGCAAGTTTGTTGGCCCCTTGGAAATTGTGAAAAAGGTTGGTGCCTCCGCATACCAGTTAAAAATCCCTGCGTCATGGAAGGTGTACAACGTGTTCAATGAGATCCACCTCAAACCATACAAAGAACCCATATTCCCCACTTAAAAGGACAAAGTAGTTCAACAAAAAGAGTTACAAATGGTGGAGGAATCACAGGACAACGAGTACGAGGTTGAAGAGGTCATGGATAGCCGAGTCAGTGGGTGTGGCGGTGGATGCTTGGAATACCTTGTCAAGTGGAAAAATTATCCTGTAGAAGAGTCCACTTGGGAACCAGCTGAAAACCTTGATAACGCTAAGAAAGAGGTTCAGAAGTTTCACAAGGCAAATCCTAGCGCTCCACATCGGCTCGTCAATGTACGCGACATGGATTATAGATGATGGCAGAATCATACCCAGGTGCACATACCCAAATGATTGTTTGGATGGGAGAATGGCAAGTTTGAAAGGGAATACCTTGAAAAACTTAAGCAGAACTGGCAGTGGTGGAAAGGTGACCGCAAATTAATTTATGATGAACCGGATAAGGACCAGGCATTTGCAAGAGACCTTGCAAAAATTCCTAAAACGATATCCTCACATTGACTTCCTGGGACGTGAAATCTCAAGGGAGGGGTCATGTTACAACCTTACGATTTTCTGGCTATTTTTCTGTATTTTTATCTATTTTCTCTGGGACCCTATGGACGCATAGGTATACAGGACTCATAGGCGCCAACCCCTATGTTGAGATGCCCAATGATTAGGTCATTGGTTATGTCAGCCAGGGGCTGTGCAGATAACAAGACAATAGGATTGGATGGGGATTCGGACATGGTGGGAAGGGCGTAGATAGTCACCATGGTTTCATTGCTGCACGCACATAGCCCTAGGGGCATGAGGCTGCTGCGCACAGACCATGGTTGGTATATAAGGTGGTGCATTATAGGTAGGAGTCTCTAAGACTCTAGATAGTTTGCTCTTACCCAGCTTACTCATCTATTGTGTCAATACATCTCTTTCTCTCTCGTCTTCTCAACGAGGCTTGTGGGTGTGGGATTAGTCCTAACAATGAAAAGCATATGTAAATCATGTATCATGGGAAAACTTGATAACAAACCATATCACATTTCAACTAATAGAGCAACTACTTTGCTAGAATTGATACATATGGACTTAATAGAATTACCTATTCAGTCTTACCATAAACAAAAATGGGCTTTATTAATTTTAGATGATTATTCTTCTTTTGCTTATGTAGCATTACTTCGATCTAAAGCTGATACTTTTACTGCTATTAAAGCATATATTATATATATTGAGAATCAACTCAATTTAAAAGTAAAAAGTATGTGTTCAGATTGAGGGGGAGAGTTCAGTACTTTACACTGCCCTACATAGTCCCATGGGACTCCTGGGACTTCCTGGGACTTACCAGGACTTTACCAGGACTCCTGGCTCAGTCCTGGTGCAGTCCTGGTCATGTCAACCAGGGAAGATATTCAATAATTTACATCCCTACCATACAAATAACAGTAAACAGCCATATTACACTGCCCCACCATGCAAATAACAGCAAATATTGCCATTGTCCTGGCCTAGTCCTGGTCAACTAACCTGTATAACAGTACTTTACACTATACTACCATACAAATAATAATAAATACACATTGTCAATTGTTACTAATGGCCATTTGACAGTTGACATCCAATTTCCAACAGAGAAAAAAAGAAAAGGTCTTCACAATTGCCTTACCAGCCATCTGGTGATCATGGTTTGAGTTCTGGGTTCCCATATCATTTGTCAATTGTTACTTACATCCTTGACAGTTGACATCCAATTTCCAACACATAAAAAAATAAAAGGTCTTCACAATTGCCTTACCAGCCATCTGGTGATCATGGTTTGAGTTCTGGGTCCCCATTTATCAGGCAATTTACTTATGTCCATCTGACAGTCAACTAATTCAAATAACAACCAACTAGCCTACACATTGGTATGGATTTACTACACTATTCGAATAACAGTAATGTAAGCTATATATCTGGCTCATCATTTTCTTCATCATCTGTTTCCTCATCTTCCCCCTCATCAAGGGCATTGTCTGTAACAAGGTGCAGATCCATTTAAAGGAGCAGGATTGTGCCAAGTTTGGCATAATTCATCATCAACACAGTAATTAATATAGTGGTATGAGTCCACTATAAACCTTGTTGCCTTCCATTCCTCCTATCTCCCATTAGGCAACTATGTAGCACCATGCACACCTTGTCAATGCAAACATAGTCAGGCCTGGACTCTAATGTGGGTTAAAGAATTTCATAATATTTTTGGGGACTCAGATTTTGGAAACTTGTTCCATGCAATGACAACTCCACAAGGAGCACAAATAGTTTCAATACATGGTCAGAGTGGCTTCCTGTACATATTCCCACTCTTCCTTCATTTCCCACAGAATGACCACTTTGTGTATGAGTTCCCACACTATACTAAAATTTCCCAGGGCCAGGCCAACTTCAAGTATAAATTCCCACACTAGACCAATTTTCCCACAGTCAAAGAGTCTCCCCAGACTTCAGATAGTTTATCTCTCCCCAATTCTATCTTGTTCTCATCTCCTTTCTACTCTCTGGCCAGCAATGAGGCCTGTGGGCCCCTAGGGGGATATAAGGCTGTGGTTGTGGGGCATGAGCTCATAACAAGGTGGTGTCCTGGGGCAAGGCTGATGATGGAAAAGTGCATGATGGTGTGAGGTGTGTGGTGTGTTGTGAGTGATCATTGCTGACTAATTGATCAGGTGATTAGTCTCACCCAGTCTTAGCCAAGGTAGCATGAAAGTGCATTTTTATTTTCATTTTATTTAAATAATGTACTATCAATTGGATTTATATTAATACATTTATTAACTGTGGGACAATGAGGTAGGGTACAGGGAGAGGGTGACAGGGTGAGAGGCAACAGGCAACAGGGCAACAGGGGACCGTTCATGTGACTGAATAGCCCAGCATATATAGTTGGGCTCATTCAGCGACAGGACTCCCCAGGAATCCTGGGAATCGCTGGGACATGGCCAGGACTCCCTGTAGAGTCCTGGTCAGGTCCTGGGGATTTTTTGCAGTGAAAATGGGTTTTGCCAGCCACCAGCCAGTCCCAGGAATTCCTGGGACTGGGCCGGGAGTCCAGTGGGACTATGTGGGGCACCGTAAAGAGCTCCCTAAGTATAGCCTTCAACACAGCTATCACCGGTTTGACCCTTAGAGGGTTTTTCTTTTTCTTTTATTTCTTTTATTTACGTATATTAGATTACAAGTCCATTACATAAATATGTACATACACTAAAAGTGTATATAAGACCTGTAGATATCCAATATATGTTCAGTTGCTCTTTCTTGCCTACCAGCATGTGAGTATCTCCTCTCTATGAGAGTAAGACCTGGAGAGGTCTCTGGTCACTGTCTATGACAGTGATACAATACTCTTGTCATCACAAACATATGACTCTATGTCTGAGTGACGACCACTGAGACAAACAATGTCTGACAGACATGTGATTGCTGCTCAACATGTTATACAACAATCTTGTACATGAGCACAGTCTGCATATCTAATAATTTTAATTGATAGTCCACCAAATCATAATAGTTGAAAACTTATTGGAGGGCAGCGATTAGAAGTTTTGAGTGATCAGTGTCACATGTGTACAGCAAAGCAGAATGCGAAACCCATGATGCATGATGACGTGTGTTATTAGCTACGTTCAAAGTTGAAGTAGCTACGGTATCTAGCTACCGCTTTTGCATGTTACATAATACAAATTTGAAACTCAGACGCATAGCTTTGCTTCGACAAATTTCTCCTCATGCTCTGCACTCCATTGCATCCCCCATGTCCTCCACAGTCCCTCAAGAGGATGCTATCCTTGCCTACTTATATCTCATGCTCACACGTGACCTTGCTACCCCATTCTCAAGGCTTGAGGCTGCCTGTACTCAATTTAACATTGACATGGGCATACTATTGGCACTTCAGGAGTCTCGCTATCTCAGTGGACGAGAGCATCATGTTCCCAAGGCTGGGAATATGCATCTAGCTTGGGTTTATGCTCAGGACTCTGCTGACCACCACCGCTTCATCAATATGCTACGTGTCTCCCCAGATGTGTTTGACATCATCTGGGAGCTTATCAAAGGTCATCCTGTCTTCCAGAACAACTCCAACAATAGCCAAGCACCTGTTGAACTCCAGTTATCAGTTTTCCTTTATTGGATGGGACGTTATGGCAATGGTGCATCAGTGCTGGATGTTGCACGTATAGCTGGCTGCTCAGAAGGCAGTGTGGAAAACTTCACTTCTCGTTGCCTTACTGCAATTGAATCTCTCCACAATCTATTTGTTTGCCAGCTTACTGATGAAGAGAAGGAGAGGGAGAAGGAATGGATTGACAAGCATGTGGGATTCAAGGGATTATGGCGTGAAGGCTGGTTGATGTATGATGGGACAATTGTGGTGTTATCCAAGCGTCCAGGCCTGAATGGTGATGCTTATTATACAAGGAAGGCCAATTATGGTCTCAATGTCCAGGTGAGTTATGTATCACTTACTTGTTCTATACTAATGCCTTTTCAATGCTTTCCATTAGATTGGCAACACTCCCTCCAACTTGCGCATTGTTGATTATTCACATGGGATGACTGGTTCAGCACATGATGCTTCTGCATTTGAACATACAGGTGCCTCCCTGTATCCTGATTGGTTTTTCCAGGGTCAAGAGTTTTCATGGGTTGACTCAGCATATCCATGCACCAAGTACACTATTCCAGTTCACAAGGAACCTGCCTCCCTCATCCCTGACAATACCATCTTTGACCGTTATGTATCACGCCTTCGTGTTCAATCTGAGCACTGCATGGGTGCACTCAAGGGGCGCTTTCAATGCTTTCGTGGATTACGTGTTCACATCAACAGCAAGTCAGATCATCATTATGCTTGCCGTTGGATAACAGCTGCTATTATCTTACACAACTTGGTGATTGATGTGGAAGGTGAGGACTCTGGCAGGTATTTTGGCAACTTGCACACCCATGTGGAAGAGGTTGAGGACTCAGGGACAGTTTGGGAATACAGGGAAGCTGTGGGAGATTTAAATGGTGAAGAGAAAAGACACCATTTGATTCAAGAATTATTGGAATATCGTCAATCAAGGAGGAATTAACCAAATAGCTATCTACATGTAGATAAAGGGTATCCAAGGGTATCATTTATCAGATAGGAGAATATAGGATATTAAGTAAATATGAATAGAAAAGGGTATCAATCATGCACCATGACAGTGATCAATTATCAGAAGAAGGAAGTTCACTATCCCAATCAGGAGAAGAATGATGCTCCTGATGCTTGCTAGCAGAAGAAACTGTATCATGCTTTGTCAACTATGTACTTTTTTCCTAAATTCTGGTGCAGTCCAGATTCCAGCCTTGAATTCTTCAAACAACTGAGCACGTTGAGCATCAATGCGCTTGAGACGAGCCTCCTCATGTAAATGCTTCATGTTGTCCCTGGGTATTTAATTAGACTAGCAATTTATAAATCAATGCAACTCACTGAGATATTTCAAGCATGGACTCAATCAAGGTGCACTTTTGAGGGACTATGGGAGCACTGGTCTTTGTAAAGGAGGGAGTACGAGATGGGACTGCTGCAGGGGCAGGGGTAGATGGTGTAGGAGCAGTAGCACATAAAATTTGGCCTTGATGCATAGAGGCGGTGAAGGCGTTCAAAGTATGGAAACTGACAGAGGATCTCATCTAAAGACATAGGTAGTCAGATTACAATAAATTGACAGAGAATGAATGTCACTTACTCCAAAGATTAAGAGCATGCTCTGGAGTAGAGTTGTCAGGCCCATTTCCAGGAATATAAAATTCCATAGCCTCAGAAGTACTCTCTGGACTGTTCTGAACACCTTCACCTGTCTTACGAAGACGAGCAGCATGTTTTATATGTAGAAACAAGCCTGCAACAAAAAATGACAATTTGCAAAGAGTAAGGTTATAAACACTCACCACTCCATCTTAGACTTGACCCTTTCACCAACAGTCTTTGGATTTAAGGCATAAAGATCCAGGACAAGCACCTGACCCATGTGCTTGCATACTTTAGCCTTAGAATCACCACTGGTGTTCTGCAGGCACATTAACAGCCAGAATGTGTTAAATAAATGATTACTCACCTCTTTATTGTCCTTTTTACCAAGGAGAACCTTGAAATTCTCTGGTTTCTCCATCTCAGAAATAAGGCTCCAGATGAGCCTGCCATCATCCTGAGCCCAGGGGATCCCTGGGAGTCACTGAGAGCCAAGGGATGCTGAAGAAGGGACCTGAGAAGCAGTTTGAGGGGCCATGTCTTGAAAAGAGGGGAGGGATAACAGTATAACAGCAAGGACAGTGATTTTCCGTTGTAAAAACACGAGTTTGACGTTGCGCAGCTGAGTTTCAATTCTGTATTATGTAACATGCAAAAGCGGTAGCTAAATACCGCAGCTACTTCAACTTTGAACGCAGCTATTTACATGTGTGTTCTATCCGTCTCCGATCATGTATCACATTTGTCCTGGGTAAACCTTGCACTTCGAGCAAGGTAATTACATCCGTTTCAACAATAGTACCCTGAAATATAGTTTTTTTTTTTTTTGGTTTTCCCAAAGACCCAAAGACTCACAGAGACCTAAAGACTTTTGTGATCAATGCCAAAGACCTCCTGGTCAAAGACCAAGACCCTCTCAGAGATCACTGGCAAAGACCAAGACTGCCAGAGACAGTTTAACAAGGACAAAGCAAGCAAAGAACAAGTTGCCATTTTCCTGATGACTCATCACGGTGTACTACCACATCATCGCGCGAGAGATGCGAACAAAAAAAACAAAAGAGGCCAGGAATGCGTCATATGGAAGCGAGACGAACGATGAGCAGGCGGCGGCTGCGGGCGTCCTCCAACTGGTTTCAAACCGGGGAAGCAAACCTTCATCTTACCAGTACGGTCCCTCCCTCTGGTACCGCATGGGTGGCTCCAGGGTCCAACGTCACGTTGACAAGCTGCAGAAAGCGAACGACATGCCCTGCGTCATTTGCCTCAAGCGCATTCATAACAACCCCCACGGCTCCCTCGACTCGTACCTCCCAGTGGGCTCCTCACCGTCTTTTGCTGACTGCATCGCGTTCGCCAACTTCGCCCACTCGTCTCTCAATGTCGACAAACCCGCCATTTTGAACTGCGTCGCCTGATTTCTTACGCGAGATACTGGAGTCGGTGTTTCTCGGGGCTCCGCGAGCGGTATTGCAGCGACTTCCCACGTCGCTCAAGTTGGAACGCAGCGGAGCTGGTTCGATAATGTAGCGGAAGACCTGGTCCAGAACCATCCGCCCGAAGCGAGTTGTTCCGGGAAATGCAGTTGTCTGAACATGACTGACGACAGATTTTACTGTTAAAGCTGACAGCCTAGCACGCGCCCACGATGGTACACAGACGATGGTATGCAGGCACAAGCCACGATATGAGGTTTTCCTTCCCAAACGTTTAGGAGGGCGAATGTAACGGCCCGCGCCCGTGGCCACCCACCGTTTTCTTCTTTCCACATGACACATTCAAAATCCAACTCCGCATTTCGAAGGTGATGCCAGAGCATCGACCGACCGGCATAGGGTTGCCTCTTTCTAAATGGAGAAGAGCGCAGATCAAACATGCGGAACCGCCTCGTAGAATGAGAAAGATTACCACTTCTTCGACTGCAACGGTTGATTGGAGAGGCGGATTTCAAAAGTATACAGGCGGTGAAAACGGCCGGATAGTGAAAAGAGGGTTGGATGAGTGGCTAATGAGTAGTGAGTACCATTCTGGTGATGATTCGGCTCAGACATCGGGTTTATAAAGCGGCATAGTCTCGGTCTATTTGATGCAGCATGATGTGATGCCGACAGGATTGCATCCTACTTAAAATCTCCGTTTTCCCTTGATGCCCGACAGTCGCATGAAACCACTCTCAATGAACTCATAAGACCGACTTTCTCTTCTAAACAGCTTGAATCAAGACACACTGTGGATACAACAAGGGATTGAATACACTCTTGGTCTTCCAGTAGTCTAGTTGCCCAACATACGTCCAAACCGCTCAACTCGGGTGATAGTGCTGTTGTCTATATATACAAAGCAATGGTCAGCACGGTCTAATATATGACCTAAAAATAAGATCATACGTCGGATCCGCATTCGTCTGCCATTGTCCAGTGGAGGACCTCTGAAATACCCTCGTTCTGCCTGGCATAGAGATAGTGTGAATATACTAAAAATAGCAAGTGAGGTTCAGTTTCATGTTCTGGAGGTGACTAGATAACATTGACGCACATTCCCAGAGTCAAATCGCTCTGTCGTAGTGCGGTCATGCTCGCCACTTGGTCCAATATACAGCCCAAAGGTCAGTACGCGATCAGCCTGAAAAAAACGATCATACGTGGCATAGTGTAAGCTCCAGTGATCATTACCATCCGTCACGAGTGTCATCATTAATCTGAATCGACTAACTTCGTCATATTGGCGATAGTCTCGAATATACTCAAACAGCAAGTGAGGTTCAGTTTCCAGAGGTGACTCAGCATTTTGACATACCACCACTTCTCCAGGAGTATGAGTATGTAGATGATACTGGTTATAAATGAAACGCTAAAATGGAGTTCAGCCTTGCGGTGACCGGAATGGATGCCAAGCCCCACCTGATTTGGTGGTCTATTGGTGTCATGACCATGCTCTTGAGGACTTGAAGATATATACAAGGCAAAGGTCAGCAGGCGTTTATTATGATCTGATAAAATATCATACGTGTCGTGTCTATCCCATGGATTCACGGGGCTATGATGGTAGGTGATACGTTCGTGTCCCGTGACTGTCACATGTGACACATATTCTCCAGTATGCAGATACGCATCTTGAATTTCCTAAAAACAGCAAGTGAGGCAAGTTCCGGAGTTGACAAGATGCTGTGGGATTGACACACTGTATATCCATCATTGTAGGGAGGCTAAAGTGGAGTTTCACTTTGCATTTGTGATGATAATGCGTCGACCCACCGGAGGCGCTGGTCTATTTTGTCCATTGCCACCCCCTCCCCCGCCAGGACTTGGTGGGTTATGCTGAAAACAAGTGGGGTTCAACTCTGCATCTCGAATGAGATGCTACGCATCGACCGACCATAGGATTGCCTCGCTTCTAAATGGAAAAGTGCAGTTCAGACGTGCGGATACGGTCTCATAGAATGGGAAGGATTACCAAAAGAGAATTATTCCTTCGATCAATTGGAGAGGCGGATGCCAAGAGCACAAAGGCGGCGAAAACGATGATAGATGAAATACGCATAGTGAATGGAGATGGATTAGTCGGTAGTGAGTGGTGAGTGAGGACCAGCCTGGGGAGTATTCCACATAGGCATTGGGTTTAAAATGAGACTGAGACACGGTACAATCTCGATCGATTGTGCAATCGTTGTGATGCGGTGTTGCGGTTGTGCGATACAGATCATTTGATGGGCTTCGCAAGGAGCGAATTCTACATATGTTTTCCCTTTCCCTTCAAGCCCGTCAGTTGCATCCATGTCTAATTGTTGATTCATCTCAATGAACCTCAGGCCGAGTTCCTTTCAAACAAGCTACATTGTCGATACACCAATCGAATCTTCCAGTTGCCTAGAAGTCCAAAGAGATGACGAAATGGTCATTGTGCAATCGTTGTGATGCAGCCTGATGCGGTGTTGCGGTTGTGCGATACAGATCATTTGATGGGCTTCGCAAGGAGCGAATTCTACATATGTTTTCCCTTTCCCTTCAAGCCCGTCAGTTGCATCCATGTCTAGTTGTTGATTCATCACAGTGAACCTCAGGCCGAGTTCCTTTCAAACAAGTTACATTGTCGATACACCAATTGAATCTTCCAGTTGCCTCGAAGTCCAAAGTGGTTGTAATACGATTTGGCGACGTTGCTTTGCAGAAAGCTCATAACGACACTTGGATTGATATACATACACAGACACTTGCGACTTGAAATATTCGTACTAAATTCTTCCTCCCAGTGACATATTCCCTATCGCCCACATTCCTTTGGTGTTCCGTCACACCGACTGTGACATCTACAAAAAGTCGGATGGCCGGTCAACCCCAGTGAAAAGTCCGGACGGTCAAGCTCGTCCAAACTCGTTTGAAAGTCCCAACAGTCGGTAATTCCCGCGATTGTCACAATCAGTCGCTGTCAGGCCCTGTCAACCGTTCCTCTTCTCTCTTCTCTCAATTTCGCGCATTTTTTCGCATGTACCCGCCCGCACACCAATGTAATGTAGATATTAAAAATGGTAAACAAGTTTTTGTGCAAGTCCGTGCTCGTTGAATGGAAGACGGCCTCCCCCCCTCGTCCGATAATCCCAAGAAGACCAGGGTCTGCAGGTGCCCAAAATGCATGAAGCACTGCAAACTTGGAACATGGATTACTACAAAAACATACCGCCGACATGAAAAATATCGAGAGGCTGAACGAGCCAAATTTCGGTTGGAGCTTCTGGACCGCTTTGGAAGATCGCGCACGCGTTTAGACACTGCCAAACAGGTACGTCTATGTATATTTTATTGAAAACGATTAGCACGCCAAAAACGTCAAACATTTTTCCAGCTCCCGAGCCAACCGCTGAGCGCTTTGCGACATGCTGAACCTTTTCAGCATGAAGAACACTCATCCGACTCTGGATCTGATGAAGACCATCTTGCTGACGGTGCCCCTCGTTTCATTGACAATGGCGGACTGGCAGCCGATCCGCCTGCGCCTCTTGAAACCACAGAGCCGCCTTTTGAACCAACAGTTGCGGAAATGCAGGACGTCTATAGTCAAAATATTCAAGATGATGTTGAATCTGACTCGGACTCGGATATGCACGAACCAAGTGGAGCGCAAGGGCCGCTACCCCAAGCGCGTCTTCCAAAGCTTCAACTTGTTCAAAAGATGATTGAAGAGATCAAAAACGCATCGCTTGAAGATGACATTGATGACGAAGAAAAGCTTGATGCGATTCGAAACCCAAACAACTTGACATTAGACCTGGATCGCTTATCACGTCTCTCCATCCGACTTTTCAAATGTATCATTGCAAATGGGTCACAAAAGTTGTACAACGAAGTCCGCGAGTCACTTATTTGGTTTGATTCAGCCCTAAAAATCGATTCGTACTACGTCGTTCAGCAAAAACTGGAGGAAGCTACGGGTATCACGCAAATATCAACTGCCATGTGCCCCCAGAGTTGTATCGCATACACAGGACCGTTTGCAGAGCTTGAAAAATGCCCGAAATGCGACACACCCAGGTACCACCAGCTACCACCTGGGTTGAAGCACAAGCCGCAACCGCAACAAAAATTTTATACAATCCCTCTTGGACCACAGCTACAAGCGCTCTGGCGAAATCCTGAAAGTGCTTACAAGATGCGCTATCGCAATCGCAAAACGAACGAAATTATCCAGCAATTAGAAGAAAGCGGCGGCCGAATACCCATCTACGAGGATATTTTCCATGGGTCTGAGTACATAAATGCATATCGGTGTGGACAAATTCATGATGATGATACACTCATCATGTTCTCAATTGACGGCGCCCAACTCTATCGTGACAAAATTTCAGATTGCTGGTTTGCAATCTGGATTATTCTTAACTTAAGCCCAGATCTACGATACAAAAAGAAACATATTTTACCCGCATTCTTCGTGCCAGGCCCTAAACCACCTAATAATATGGAATCCTTCCTTTTGCCGGCATTCCGCCATTGTTCTACATTGCAAAAGGCCGGTCTGAAAGCCTGGGATGGCTGCGAGCAGAAATTCATTGTCACGCGGCCTTTCTTTGCATTCGGAACAGCTGATACCGTTGGTATAACGGTTCTGAACGGTTTTGTTGGACACAATGGCGGTCATGGGTGTCGTTTGCATTGCGGTTTCCGTGGGCGACGTAAGCCGAATTCACCCACCTACTATGCTGCTGCCCTTTGGCCAGAAAATTATTGTGTCGCAAATTGCATGCACATTGACTTTGATATCACCATCCTTGGTCCGCCTGATCCTTCACAATACAATAAAGACTTGAAGGTTTTACTTTTGTCTTCTTCTGAAGCAGCATTCAATCGGCATCGGTTATTAACTGGGATTGTGAAGCCAAGTATTTGCCTTGGTTTTCAGGACGATTGCATGTTTGCTGTCCCATCATGCTTCCCCCTGGATCTCATGCATCTGGTCAGTATAAACATACCACAGCACCTGATCGCAATTTGGCGCAATTCATCAAATGACATAAAGTATATCATCAAGCCGGACTTCATTGTTTTAGATGATGATGAAACGTGGAAACAACATGGGAAACTTGTTGCTGAAACGAAGCCATTTCTTCCTTCCTCATTTAATCGCCCACCTCGCGATCCATCAGAGAAAATCAATTCACAATACAAGGCAACGGAATACCAGACATATGTGTGGGGTATTGGTCCCGCTGTATTCCGCCTTGTCTTACCACACAACCTTTGGACTCACTTTTGCAAATTAGTTTGCGCCGTCCGCTTGCTGAATCAACGCCAGATCACCTGGGAAGAATTGAAAACTGCTGATCATATGCTGATTGAATGGGAAACAGATTTCGAGCTTCAGTATTATAAGCGCCAAGTAGACCGCCTGCACTTGATGAGACCATCCTTACATGCGGTCCTCCATGCTGCTCGTGAAACTGCTCGGTGTGGGCCTCTCAACCTCGTTGCACAATGGGCACTTGAAAATACCATTGGAAATCTTGGACGTGAAGTTAGGCAACCATCCAATGCATTTTCGAACCTTTCAGAACGCACTCTGTTGAGAGCGCGCTTAAATGCTCTTTCCGCACTTTATCCAGGGCTTGATCCAGAACGTCCATTGTCCACAGCCTGTTCTCACGACCTTGGGAATGGATTTGTTCTTCTCCCACGGCGAGATGAAAGTTTATGGAACTTACCTGAAGTTCATATTGCAGTACTACAGGATTATCTTGGCCAAGTCAGAGCTGGGAGAATAGACATTAAGCAAGTCAAACGATGGGCACGGCTGCGTCTTCCCAATGGCCAAACTGTACGATCTCGGTGGAGTGAAGATTATAGTAAGCGAAATACTCGCATGGCACGGAATGTGAAGGTGTGTGTGTGGCATCTTCTGCTACACTATTGACAATTTATCTTTTCAATATTCTAGCTACATTTGGGAAATGCTATTGGGTTTGCCGAGGTTTTCTACTATTTCCATATGAATGTGTGTGATCAAGATTGCGGGTTGGCACTCGTGTCCATCTTCTCTGCAGCAGATCCAACACTGCTGTCAGAGTCATATGGAACGTTGACTGTGTGTCGCTACCAAGGTTATGAAGGGCTTCGGATAGTGGATGTGAAGACGATACACTCTTCAATTGCTATGGTCCCTTTCCCACTTACCTTGGCCGAAGCCAACAATCCTGAAGAGTGTGAAAGGTACACCGAATGCTACTACGTTGTGGAAAAATTATTTCTCGATTTCACCTGTCTATCTGGACAGCAGCCGATTGAAGAACCAGAATCTGACTCCGAAGAAGCCAACTAGCCTGCCGTCTGTCCATCTGTTTGGTGCGTTGCACCTTCCTTTGCACCAAACAGTCATTTGACATTGCTCCTCTCACAGGCTCTCCCTCAATCATTTTCTTTCTTCCCTCAACGTCAACCGTTCCTGCACCCTCGACAATTTCCCTCAAACGTCAACCATTCCAGCGCCCTCAAATAGCGTGGATGGAGGTTGACTACAATTGCCCAAGAGAACTCTCACAAATGTATATACGGTAGTACTTAATATTTACAATTTTTGCGATCCTATCCAAGCTCGTTGAATGTCTCGATCAATCTATTTTAAGTATTTGCACATTGACGCGATCACGTGAGCATGATAAGATAACACACACATCACGTGATCACAATTTCGACGCTTTCGACGCTTTACTCAATATCTCGTATACCCCTCCGTTTTAATCATACTCAACATGCGGAATAATTTTGATATCCAATACCTTAGAACTAATGGCGGTATTTCAGGACATGGGCAACAGGATGTACATGACGACATGGAATACAGCTCAGGGAGCTCAGGGAGCTCGCAGAGCCAGTCACTGGACATAGACTCAGTATGCTCTCAAAATGATCACAACCTACTCACATATCTTCAAACAGAATAAAGGCCATAAATTTAATACCTATAGATCCAGTAGCATGCGAGGGGACTTGCAACTTTATGATTCAGGGAACTTGTCTCCTGACATTCAGGTGTGTAATGCTATGTCGCAAAACATGAATAAATTGCATTGTTAACAGTTTAATGTACCTCGGAACATGGAATCAATGCACATCATAGGTGCCGCTACTCACGATATGCTAGTAGCATCTCAAAATTCCGCATATATGAAGTTGTTAGCAAAAGTTTATGAATTACAGTGCGTATTCATTTACATATACACACATTTGCACCAAGACGACTGTAGATCAAAGTTAAATGTGTCGCAAACAAATGTTCATGAATTAGAGTGTGTAATCATTTGAATATGCGCACCAAAACACCTGACGACGACTATAGATCAAAGTTAAATGTGTTGGGAACAAACATCAATGAATTGGAGTGCGTAATTGTTCATATGTGCCCACCAAAACACCTGATGACAACTATAGATCGAAGTTAAATTTGTTGCAGTCCGTGATCATTTAAATATGCACACCAAAACACCTAAATACGACTATAGATTGAATTTAAAAGAGTCACAGGAGAATTCCGTGGCAGCAGTATGGAAGTACGTCCAATTATTTGCAAACTGGCAACTTTTGAATGCTCTTATAGGGAATCATACGACATGTTGACGACAAAGTTAAGTCGTTCCTGGGCCCACGGAGCGCTGAGCAGCTCTGGTGAAGGTGGTACCTCTTCAGTGCTAGTTATGCTGGAAGAACGCGCTGCCATTTTCAAACAGCTTTTCCCGGATTTCTATGGCACAGAGGATAATGAAGCACAAAAGAACAGAAACGACTATGAAGATGTTACTTACTGGGATGAAGGATCGTTCAAGCCAGTTGCCAATCCACCCGAGGAAAAAGACTCAGCCACGCTTCCCATCAATTTCACTTTCCTCGAGGACAAAGATGGGATACCAATCAGCAAGAAACGATTAACAAACATGCGAAATAATTTGTTGGAGATATTCCAGATACTCACAGGTTTGGCAGATAAAGATAACGACACAGCAAATAAAGTCAAGGACACAGCAAAGGGCCTCCTGGATGCGTCGAGCTTTTCTAAGCTTGACCCAGAACTCAGAAGACTTCTCTATCGGCAATTACGCACATGATACCCGGAACTGACGCTTTGTGAAAACAATTGGAAAGTTCAATCTGTAGTGCAAACTTGGTACAATGGCTGGGACCGTAAAATGGTGAAGGAGAGGGTGGCAAGGGCGGCGAAAGCTGAGGGCAGTGTTAAAACTGAAATTTTCCAAGGGACCAGCCCCAGCGCTCAAGACAATGACAGGGTGATGCCCACGCTGTCAGATACATCAGCTACCATACCAACCAAGCGAGTTCGCGAAGTCAAACAATCGAGGCCTGCCCCAAAGAAGAAAACAAAGACTGTCCAGCAACGGAAGGATATCCCACTGGTCTTGGATCCTTTGTTTGTTCTGATATTCCTCCAACGCTCGTACTGACATTCCTTTATAGCGATAGAAGAACACTTACACCTCAGCCAAACCCACTGGAATATAGTGGCTTCGATGTCCCTCAGGTCCAGCAACAGGCGCCAGCCATCCCTCCAAGTCAACTGGATGTCACACAATTCCCACCAGCTATCCCTCCGAGTCAAGCAAATAGCGCGCAACTCACACCAGGCGTCCCCCAAGTCGAGCAATGGAAGCATATCCCACCGGTCTTAGATCCATTGTTTGTTCTCAGAATCTCTCAATGCTCGTACTCATACTGATATACCTTTATAGTGATAGAAGAACGCTTCAGCCAACTAACCACAATCCAGTAGCTTCAACATCCCTCAAGTCCAGCAACTCGCACTAGGCATCCCTCCAAGTCAAGCGCAACTTGCGCCGGTCATTCCTCCGAGTCAAGTGATTGGCGCACAAGACGCACTAGGCATCCCTGAAGTGAACAGCGCACCACCCCCACAGCTCGTGCTGGGTGTCCCACCCATAAACACACCCGACGCCCCGCCAAATGGGCTGACTATCAAGCTGCCCTTGGGCAAGATTGGTAAGCCAAACAAGAAGGGCGGTCAACAGGCAAAGCCGGGCACGAAAATCAACGGAAAGTATGTCACCTTTATTTATACAACAACTTTTACCGACTATCTTCAATTCAGGAACTTGGCGATGCAAGACTGGCTGGATCAACGTGGTGGTTCAGGAACATTAGGGGAGTTTGGAGGGTATTGGGTAGGGCTGGGTCCGGAGGGGCAAAAGGTAAGTGATATATTTCCATTTTTCATGATTCTGACAACTTCGGTAGCATTGGGATCAAGTGGCGTTGGACACGAAGGTACAAAATTTATATATGCTATTTATCTATCTAACGGACGGTTTTATAGTACGCAGAGAAGGAGGTGAAGAAAGCAAAGAAAAATCAATGAAGGGGGGGAGGAGGCGAGAACGAGGTGGGGAAAAAGGGGGAATTAAAGGGAAGTAGGGAGAAATGTGGCGAGGAAAAGCTGTGGGAAGCGAAGAGGGGGGAGAAGGATGTGTGGAGGGCTGTGGCGGGGAAAAGCTGTGAGAAGCGGAGGGGCGCTCAGCAGCGATTTGTATGAACATGGGAATGAATAAATACATTTGTTGCTAACGAAATAATTCGGAATGAAGTTCCAGAGCGCCCAATCCTATAGTGTGCTTCGCCCAAATTCGACAATGCGAAATTCCGGTACGTAATTACGAGTTTGGACGAGTTTGACCGTCCGGACTTTTCACTGGGGGTCAACCCTCGCCATGCGGGTTCAACCCCTTTCCAGGCCAGTGAGACTCGAAAGGCCTTTTGAAGTATGACCTGGGTTGGAAGTCAGCTCAACAATCCTCTGGGTGGTGAAATCTCACCACCAGAACTTTCAGTGGCCAAATCTAGTGTTGTCAATGGCTTGGCTAATAGCTGCTAGCCAGCTTAGCTACATCAGTAAACTTGGGGTTTCCCCACAGTGCCCACAGTGTTGCAGGACTGGCAGACAAGTCACAGACTTCAAGTAGAATGTTTGCAGAAACCTGCAGTGCCCACAGTGCCACAGTGAATCTGCAGTGATTTTGTAGTAAGCTGGCAGTGAATCTGCAGTGATTTTGTAGTAAGCTGGCAGTGAATTGGCAGAATGTTTGCAGACAGCTGCAGTGCCCACAGTGCCACAGTACTGACAGTGCTGACAGTGAATCCACAGTTAGGGCTCCCGAAGTTCAGTTCAGTTCAGTTCAGGGGCATTTTTGGCTGAACCAGAACCAGAACCAATGAGAAAATGCCTGAACCGAACCAGAACCAGAACTTCGGTTCGGTTCTGGTTCGGTTCTGGTTTGAACTGAAGAACCAACTAAAATTTCCTTATTAGGAAATTTTAGAGAAAGTGATAGCATGAAATGTTTACTACATCTCTAATAATATGCTGCTCAAGGGCTCATTTGACAATGTGCGCATGTTACTAGCACTTGCCTGACATTTGGACAGCCTGCATGAGGTGGTGGGGCCAGCAGGTGTGATCATGTTGGCATGCTTTCATTCAATTCTGATGTTTATTGTATGTCTGTTCAATACAGTTGCAGTCATTGTATCTGATACAAATATATGTATTTATGCATGATTTGTGGTACTATGAGCAGAAATGGAGACAACTAAGCTGACAAAAATCGGTCAAACTGGTCATTCCAAGCAAAGAATTGGGAATACTGTGAGAATGAAGGTGCCGCTCGTTTAACGGTTAATACACAGTAAAAGAGCAATAGAAAGGCTTTCTGACGACGCTTTATTTGAGGGAATCCATCCAGAAATGGTGGAGATATGACTTCAGCCACCCCTGCAACACAAATTGTCAGATTACTGGAGAACGAAGGTGGGGAACAGTTGTCACACTCCTGTCACATTTGGCTCACAGGAATGGTTGTCACACTCCTTCAACACAACGATGGCTGCAACACCTACAACCTCAAAGACAATTGGTTTGGGCGGTTTGGTTCTCAAAACCCAGCAGCAGCCCGAACCAGAACCGACACCAACTGGGATTGCCCGAACCAGAACCAGAACTGAACCAGAACTGTCGGTTTGGTTCGGTCGGTTCTGGTTCGAACTGAAGTTCAGAACCAAACTTCGGGAGCCCTATCCACAGTGAATCTGCAGTGAATCCACAGTGATCTGCAGTGATTCTGCAGCAATTCTGCAGAGACCTGCAGAGACCTGCAGTGAATCCACAGTGATTTGCAGCAATTCTGCAGTGAGTCAACCGGAATCACAGGGTTCATGGCGCAGCAAATCTATTTCTGTAAAGGACTCCCAGCATCAGTTGCAGCAAAAATCATCAAAAACCCTGCAGTCATCAGCCTATGATGCTGTGGAACGATTACACAATGCTTGGGAAACCCTGAAACTGATGAACCAATCCTCTGGGTCAGGAAACACGGAAAGATGTTTCAAATTTAACTGAAACTTGAGGAACTTGGCATCAGGACCAAAAGGAATTAATGCTGTAACAACTGGACACCTTTCAGATGCTCAAAAGGAAGAATATTGGAAAACCAGCAAGTGTTTCTGATGCAGAACTCAGGGACACATATCCATGGATTGCCCAAACAAAGGGAACGCCCAAACAACGCCCAACAAGCCGTCCCCTCTGCAGAATTGCACCATTAGAGCTATAGAGGAAACAACCTCTGAGGAATCAACTGCCCAACACATTAGGGCATTATTGAAAGCACTCCCAGACAAGGAGCATGAGAATACCCTCCAGGAACTTGAAACAGAGGGTTTTTAAGAAAGAGATGCTGGAAAGCAGTTGACACCTCCCATAAAGTTGAACAGTTAGCACTCGATTCTGTAATCGTACAATCCAATAATGATAAACGGATTTTGATCACTGTGCAAACAAACAATAAACCCACTGAAATATCTACCCTCATTGATTGTGGGGCAGAAGGAAACTTCATTGATGAACACATATCAAAAGATTGGCTAAAAGAAGAATTAAAACAACCGATTAAAGTCAAAAACGCTGACGGAACTATTAACCAAAATGGCATGATCATGCATTGAACTCATCTTACCTATTCAATCAATGGAAAACCACATGACAATTGGTTATGGATCACTAACTTAGGGGATCAAGAAATCATCTTTGGGATACCATGGCTAGAAAAGCATAACCCAACTATTGATTGGCAAAAGAAAACCCTCCAAATAGATGATGATTTAGAGGACGACAAACCTATTTGGTGCATGGCGCTAGATACTCAACAATGGGGAGAAGACTAATATTGGATAAGAGTAAAAACATCTGCATCACAAGCATTAGAACACCAAGCAAAACGTGACAAAACACCAACTGTCTTGCCACCCAAATATATCCCCTGGCAGTCTACCTTTGAGAAGAAAGCATCAGAGCATTTCCCATTATCACATCCATGGGACCATGCAATCAAACTCAAAACTGGATTTACACCAAAAGTTAGCAAAATCTACCCACTATCACTAAAAGAACAGTCAACGCTTGATGAATGGATTAAAGAACAATTAGACAAAGGATATATTCGACCATCCAAGTCGCCACAAGTGTCACCATTTTTCTTCATTTCTAAGAAAGAAAGCGGTGCTCTTAGACCCTGCCAGGACTATCGTTACCTTAACGAATGGACAATAAAAAACACCTATCCATTACCCCTAGTCTCAGATCTAATGATGAAATTAGAAGGTGCAAATTATTTCACTAAACTTGATTTGCGCTGGGGATATAACAACGTTCAAATTAAAGAAGGCAATGAATGGAAAGCTGCCTTCATTACAAATCGTGGTTTATATGAACCAACAGTAATGTTCTTCGGCCTTTGCAATTTGCCCTCGACATTCCAGACCATGATGAACAAATACTTCCAGGATATGATTAACGAGGGATGGCTCATTATCTATATGGACAATATTTATCAGGACTACCCTTGGCGTGACGCCTTAGGGCCCCAACAGAAGACTGTTAGGACTAATCCCACACAACCCACAAGCCTCGTTGAGACAAGATAGAAAAGAGATTTATTGACACAGTAGAGTAGTAAGCTGGGTGAGAGCAAACTATCTAGAGTCTTAGAGACTCCTACCTATGACACACCACCTTATATACCTCAACCATGGTCTGTGCGCAGCAGCCTCATGCCCCAAGGGCTATGCGCGCGCAGCAACAAAACCATGGCGACTATCTACAGCCTCCCACGATGTCCGTGTCCCCATCTGGTCCTTATTGTCTTCTTATCAGCACAGCCCCTGGCTGACTAACCGATGACCTATCCGATGGGCGCCTTGACATAGGGGTTGGCGCCTATGAGTCTTGTATACCTATGCGTCCATAGGGCCCCAGAGAAAATAGATAAAAATATAGAGAAATTGCCAGAAAATCTTTAGAGTCGTAACATGACCCCCCCTTAAGACTTCACGTCCCGGGAAGTCAATGCGAGGATATCGTCTTGGGAATTTTTGCAAGGTCTCTTGCAAATGCCCAATCCATGTCCGGTTCATCATAAATCAACTTGCGGTCACCCTTCCACCGCTGCCAGTTCCGTTTCAGCTTTTCAAGGTAGTCCCGCTCGAATTTGCCATTTTCCCATCCAAACAATCGTTTGGGCACATGCACCTGAGTATGATTTTGCCACTGCTGGTATTCCATGTCACGTACATTGACAAGTCGACGCGGAGCGCTAGGATTTGCCTTGTGGAACTTCTGAACCTCCTTTTTAGCATTATCAAGATTTTCCGCTGGTTCCCAAGTGGATTCCTCTACAGGATAATTCCTCCACTTGACTAGGTATTCCAAACGTCCACCGCCGCGCCACTGACTCGGCTGTCCATAACTTCTTCCACCTCGTATTCGTCATCCTGTGACTCTTCCACCATTTGTAACTCTTTGCGTTGAGCTACCTTGTCTTTCTGGGTGGGGAAAACAGGTTCTTTGTAAGGTTTGAGATGGATCTCGTTGAACACATTGTAGACCTTCCATGACGCGGGAATTTTCAACTGATACGCAGAGGCGCCGACCTTTTTGACAACCTCCAGAGGACCAACAAACTTGCCATCGAGCTTTTTGGTAGCGCGGATAGTGGGTAGATTTTCGGTACTAAGGTAAACCTTGTCCCCAGGCTTGTATTCTCGTGCCGGCGCTTTGTTTTCATCATACCGCTTTTTCATGACTTCGGCGGTTTTGGTTAGCGCTTCTGTTGCTTTGGCATGTACATCCTCGATTTGTTTGGCCAGTTCCTCAACCATGACTACTTTAGGCGTATGAAGTGGGTTTACCCCTTTGTTAGGATGCCGTCCATTGTTCATAAAAAACGGTGAGTATCCTGTTGACGCGTGGACCCGGTCATTATGGCAGAATTGTGAAGGATGACACCTTCATTGTCATTTTGCCCTCGTTCATGCCCAGCTCTTCGTGACAGTAAATCAGCCTTGGAGTTAGATTTGCCTGAACGATGCTTAATGACGAAGTTATATTCCTGTAAGTCCGTAACCCATCGCGCTTGTCTTCGGTTTAGGTTCTGCGCCTTTCGGAAGTATGTCAGATTTTGGTGATCCGTTAGGACTTCTACTATCTCCTTCGCACCCTTAAGATAATGGGACCATTCGTAAAATGCGTGCATCACCGCTAGCATTTCCTTGTCATAGATCTCATAATTCCGTTCTGCATCATTGAGGGCCTTGGAAATGAAAGCCACTGGCCTCCACTGCTGATCTTTTCCTTGCTGAGACAAAATTCCCCAATCGCAAAATCAGAGGCATCCACTTTGACCCGAAACTGTCCCTCGTCGTCCGGAATTTTAAGCACAACCTCCCTCGCCACAAGGTCTTTCAGTCCTGAAAGGCCATAGATTGAAGTTCTGTCCACAACCAGTCAACTTTGCCTGTTAGCTTAGTGAGTGGCTTGGCCACCTGTGCGAAACCTTGCACAAAACGTCGGTAAAAGTTGATGAAGCCCAAAAATTGCTGTAGCTTCTTTTACAGGTTGGTTCTGGCCAGGATGCAATTGCCTCGACCTTGCCCTTTTCCATGCGAATTGAATCAGTACTGATAACCAATCCTAAGAAGTCGATCTGTGGTTGGTCAAACCAACACTTTTCCGGTTTCAGGGAAAGCTTGTGACATTCCAGTTTTGCCAGAATACGGTTCACGTGCTTGGTATGTTCCCCATGAGATTTGGAAAAGACCAAAATATCATCCATGTAAATGACAACCCATCCCTCAGCGATTTCCTGGCGAAAGATGTCGTTCATCATGGTTTGGAATGTTGCCGGTGAATTGGTTAAGCCAAAAAACATGACCAAGGGCTCGAACAGTCCGCGATTGGTCCGGAAAGCCGCTTTCCATTCGTCACCTTCCTTAATTCGGACGTTATTGTATCCCCATCGGATATCCATTTTTGAAAAGACCTTGGCCTGCGACAGTTTATCCACCAACTCCCCAATGAGTGGTAATGGATATCGGTTTTTTAATTGTCATTTCATTCAACCGTCGGTAGTCCTGAACCGGTCGCAACTTTCCGTCTTTTTTCTTAACAAAGAAGAATGGGGATGCCATGGGTGATTTACTTGGTTGAATGCGACCTGATTCCAAATTTTCTTTCAGGAATTCATCCAGTTGAGCCTGTTTGTCTCTATTCAGCGGATATATTTTACAGTCCACTGCTTTCGATCCCGGTACTAATTCAATGGCATGATCCCAGGGACGCCGTGGTGGAAGTTCGTCGAAGGTTTCTTTCTCAAATACCTTCCGATGCCCAAGATAGTGTTCCGGAACCACTTCTTCCAGTGATCGCTTTTTTGCTGCATTAGCTTCCTTAACCGCAATATCCGTGGCTACAGATCGTAACTTGAGCTCTGGTTCTCCAATGTGCACCGCTAAGAGTTTTTCGCCTTCTTCTAGTGGTTCCATAGGATCCACCTCGTCTTCCGGATTTTTCACATGAGAACAATCCCAACACATTCCTGGACATCTAGTAAACCGTACTTCCTGCTTTTTCCAATCCATCACCGGATTGTGATGTTGCAGCCAGTCGTGTCCCAGGAAAATGTCTGTTTTCCCCAATCCTGCCACGCCACATTCAATTATCTCCTCATGGCTCCCTATTCGCAGTTTGAACTGGACCATATACTCTAAGCTCCCTAGTGCATTTCGGGTCCCATCGGCGTTATATACCGGCATTGGTCGTAGAAGTTTCTGTTTGTTGAGTCTATGTCTTTCAACAAACTCGGTACTAACGCAAGACCCCATACAACCCGAGTCTACTAGTGCGACAACATTGATTTGCGCTCCGGTATCCATAGTTGTAATAGTCCCTTTTAAATTCATTTCTTGCCGTCCCGTAGCTTTGACGACACTCTGCCTTAGCTGTGTTAGGTTCCACAATGCCTCTGCTTGTGATTGTTGGTTTAATTCGTTAACCAATTTTTCAGTTGCCTTGTCAAGGCGTTTGTTATGAACCCATTCTTTTAGACATTGCACCGCAGTGTTCTTGTCCTGCTGCCAAATTCTTCTCAGCACCCATGCGGGTGACCATGTCTTTATTCTTGGTTTTGCGCTTACACTCAAGTTTCGAATCCGATGGACATGTGTAGAACATTCATATAATAATTCCGGTATACTAATACATGAATCATTGTCCTGGATTGAAACTCTATCAGCCAGCAGTGCGGAGCGCTTGCCTACTGGCTGTCGCCAAAACCCTTCTCCTTGCCGTATTCCTTCCATTGCTCCTCGGTGAGCTCCTCCACTTTCAATTCTCGCTCGGTGGGCTCCTCCACTTTCAATTCTCGAATACGGCCCTTTCCCTTCTCTTTCCTATTGAACCGCTTTGGTTCCGGACAATCTCTGGCAAAGTGTCCTTCTTTGCCGCAATTGTAACACGCCCATGTGCGTCGTTTCGCTTTGTCAACATCCATGGCGTTTGGATCCCTACTGGATGTTGCCATAGTGGGCATGCTATGTTGAATCGGTGCCTTGCTTTCCTTGGCTACCGGTGTCTCCTTGTACTTGTTACGGCTCTTTTTCTCGCCGTATGCCTCTTTCGCCCTGCGATATACCCGCGCCAATTGTACCGCCCAATCCTGAATCGTTTTCAGGGATGCATCATCCGCTAAATTCCCATGTCTGATCAATTCCGCGCCCAGAGCAGGATTGATCCTATTTAGGAAATGATCTTTGAGCGCATTTTCGCCCCATCCCACCAACGGAGATAATGCATTGAATTTAATGATGTAGTCTTCAATGGGGGTATTGCGTTGTTCCAACTTCATCAAATCATCCGTCGCGTGCTGCTTGGTTTCCGTGGACATGAAGAATTCGTGCATTTCCGTTTTGAACGCCGCCCAGGTTGTCCATGGATACTTGTTTGTGTTAGGCGGTCGTGTCCATTGCAGTGGTTGATCTTCGGGCTGTAACGGAGCTCGATGTCCGTTATTCACTTCTGCCCATGTTAGATCTAACGGATAACGTGTGGGTGCGCGCGCGTGCTTTCCCTCGTATTCCTCATCCGCCTTTTGGATTTCCTGGAGCTTTACCCCTGCCCATTCTCCAGCACGGTTTCCTTTTCCTTTCCTGGTACGGTATAAACAAATGACAATTCTCCTTCGGACCGTTGTTTCCCGCGCCAGCGTGAAATAGACTTCCATGGTCCTTAACCAATTGTCGACTTGACTAGGGTCACCCTCGAAATGATCCGGCATTTCGGCTTTTGTTAAAGGAGCCGGGGTTGGACGCGGATGTGTACGTTGCCATTCTTCCAGGACATTGGTAAGGAGTTGTCCGAAACCATTGACCGTTGCCATCCTTGATTCCTCAATGTCGTCAATCTCCTGTTGCCTTTGTGCTACGGTATCCTGGTTTGTTCCAGTCAAAGGAATTTGCGGCGGTAAAGGGTGTGGCATGACTTGTGTGTATCCGATTAGGAAATCCCTTAGTCCCATGGCCATCTGGACCGTCCATTGAAATGCACCAATATGGTAACGACCATACCTTTGAGGATCCAGTCCTCCATCTGTGTCCAGGCATTGAGACCCTGAGATACACGTTCCACATGAATGCATCCCTCACGTCCATATGTCTTTCGGGCTCTCACGTTTGCCTGCAGATCTCTCATTCGCTGATCGAATTGATAGATTTCCTGGATTTGTGGGTATGCTGGCCATTCAAACTTATTCCAGTGTTGTTTTTTGAACATGACCAAATAGCAAAATCCCGGAATGTCCGGGTGTAAAATTTCACTACTATATCGGGCCACAGGATATGGATAAGCATGTTCTACTTCGTTTGCTACAGTCCGTTGCCAATGATCAATCTCCCGTCGCTTTTGCGCCTGATCCAGATTACTCGGTCCCACTTCTATCATCCAGTCCTCCGCTGTTGTAACTGGTCCATCATGCCAGTTCCAATCGCTGCCGCGGGTACGCATGATTGCGTTGAACTCCGCCTTTTTGGCTTTGATGGCCTCGGCATATGTGGGAACCTTCGGTGGAACAGGAGGTGGCATTGATTGTTTCAAGGTTTTAGGCGGCATAGATCCAGTGATCAGATATAGAACTGGGTTAGGCTTGCTAACACGTACAGGGACGCTGGATAACCCCGCGTCGCCTCCTTCACATTTGATGGAAAGGGTTGAGCCCGTGTAGGAACGGGCCTTCTTCTTTTTCTTGTTTTGGCAGAAGAAGCCCTTGCCTCCCCATCTGGCTCGCTTATTGTACGTTCCCCTGGCAATCATCTCGTTGATGCTTCCCCAGTCCCAGATGTCATCCCGTCTTCTATCCGGATCATGAATTCTTCTAGTACATGAAACCGATCGCGCTGGCAGTTGTCTTGGAGGCTGAATCGTGCGAATGGGTTTCGGAGTTCCGTGTTCCAAGATGCAATCTCAGTGACCGTGGGCCAAGCTGGCCAGTGGTACAGATTGTAGTACTCCGGCTTGAACAGGTACATGTAACAGTAACCTGGTTTTCGCCAATGATAGTTAGGTCGGTCCACGTTCGTTGGGACCCCAGGCAACACGACCTGTTCCTGATTTTCCACCCAGTGCTCCGTGTACTCCTTTTTGGTCCGGATTCCCCAATCGGCCAAGTGCAGGTCCATGAAGTCCTCCCATTCTGGGAGCATGACTCCATCGTTGTCGGGCCCTGTGTGACCTTCCAAGGAGTTGGGCTCCGTAGCCGGAGCTGAGCTTGATGGACCCTTTCTCCATTCGTACATATAAGGGGCATACCGCGTCATGCGGCCCGAGTGCTTGGTTTTGATATTTCCGTTCGAGGCGTGCATCAACTTGTTGCGCTCTTTTGCCGTTAGAACCAAGCCGTCGTGCTTCAAAGTAAACACATTAAACCCTTGCAATAGTAACAACACGTTGGAGGGGGAATCGAAAACCGCCTCCCTGATGTCCGGTTGGTCGACAAGGTGTTCCAACACTTGTTTGAGCACCCGTCGGTCTGCTTCTAATTCGCGTTCCATCTGTTGGAACCGTTTTTGCTTTCTAAGCGCCTCGCGCTTTTCCTGCATGAGAATTTCCCATGCTTCTTCTTGCTCTCGGAACGCCACCTCCTCGAGCATCTGTCGTTCGTAAGCTGCCCTGCGCAGCCTGAGCTTTTCTAGACAGTGCTGCTCCTTGCGCCAGTAGTACCATGCGCGAACGTGCACATCGTTTTGTCGGTAGTCGACCGGCTTGGCCGACTCGGTTCGTTGTTGGGGCAAAGGGCACCCCGCCGCCCATTCTAGATCGAAAACTTTTCCGATCTCCATCAGGGACATAGCTGCCCCTGCATACGTAGTTGAACAATGTTTCCATTGTTTCGGATCCCAGATCCTTAGCGTGTTCCAAGTTTGGATGACGTCCCAAGTAGGGAGATGTCACCTCTTCTTCTGTAACTGTACTTCCGAATACAGTCACTGTCCGATGCGGTCAATAACGCACCCGCACTCGAATGTTCGATTTTATTCCACCAAATGACCAAAAGCGGTGCTGCCCAGCGCTTCACTGAGATGTCCTCGTGCTCAGATTGGTTAGATCTGATACGTGATGGTGTTCTCAGACTGTATGCTTGATACAGGTCACCACTTGATGATTGCCTTCGCGCGTTCCTTGCGCTTTCTGAACGTCCTGATGTAACTGCCCGGGGTGACCCTGCTGGTCCACAACCCAGCACGCCGTTACTCTCGTTCAGAACCTTTTGTAGACAGTATGGTCCCGTAGTCAGTCGTGACCACATTGTTGACTTTGTGTCGAATCGAGGCTGCAACCGGCCTCGTGGTGTAAGAGCGGTTGGTCAGACGAAAAGATTTTGTTAGGATCGCTTCAACGCTGTGAGCGACAACGAGCAGACGTGCTCGGCGCTGTGTCAAACGACGAAGGGTGTGGTTGAAAGACTCTAGATTATGTTAGGACTAATCCACCCACCACAAGCCTCGTTGAGACGAGATAGAAAAGAGATTTATTGACACAGTAGAGTAGTAAGCTGGGTGAGAGCAAACTATCTAGAGTCTTAGAGACCTCCTACCTACGACACACCACCTTATGTATATACCTCAACCATGGTCTGTGCGCAGCAGCCTCATGCCCCAAGGGCTATGCGCGGCAGCACAACGAAACCATGGCGACATCTACAGCCTCCCGCGATGTCCGTGTCCCCATCTGGTCCTTATTGTCTTCTTATCGCACAGCCTGGCTGACTAACCGATGACCTATCCGATGGGCGCCTTGACATAGGGGTTGCCGCCTATGAGTCTTGTATACCTATGCATCCATAGGGCCCCAGAGAAATAGATAAAAATATAGAGAAATTGCCAGAAAATCTTTAGAGTTGTAACAAAGACTTTAGAGTGAGAGGAGATGAGGGTAGGAAGGAACCCGAGAGAACTCGACTGAGGACTCTGGGTGTTACTTGCTCAGTTTATATACTACAAAGGTGGTCTGTGCACCACTCTAATAATAGTAGCTACACTGAGTAAGTATGAGTAAAAGAGATAACATAATTGGCCCAGTTGCTGTGCATTGGTAAGCCTGAGTCATAGTCCATGAGTCATCGGTCCGGTAGTCCGTAATCTAATCTAATCTAATCTAATCTAATCTAATCTAATCTATCTAATCTTAGCGCTGACTAGATAAGATAGACGCCAACCTGACTAAGATGTTTGCTACAGCTATTGTAAAATACAAGAAAAAAATAAAAATGTCTTAGAGATTTCGACTGTTGAGAACAGGCTCATGACAGTACCCTTTTTAGGTTTTGGCTTCCTAGACAAACTAAAAATCTTCAAAGGTAATATGTCCACCTTTTTTCTCCTTTTGCCATCTCATGCATAATTGCCATGCCCAAAATGCTTTGGGTGGGAAAGTCCAAGGATCTACACCTTGGTCGGCTTTTTCTATCCAGCGGTACACATCACAATCCATGGTGATGCAGGGATGGGGAGTAGGTTTCGGTTTTCTTGGAGGTTCAGGAAAAGGACAACGTGACGATTGTTCACAACAGTGGCCCACGTTTGAATAGCCACTGATGGTAAGGATTGTTGATTGAGGTTTTTTGTTGTTGCGATGGTTCTTACCCATGATGGTAAGAGAGACAATATACAAGTGCGTATATGTGTTTGGATAACCGGGCCCAGAATAAGGCCTTCCTACAACAAAATGAAGCAGTTTAAGGCCCTACTCCAGGGCCAATCCTTTTAATTTTTAAGCACCCATTACAATCGCATGGACCATCATGATCAGATGATTCATTTAACTGCTTTAGAAGCTGTTGTCCTTTCCATTTTTGCCAATTTTTCTCCCATGATGCAGTTTCTGCTACTGCATTTATTTGATCCTGGATATGGCCGTTCCTGGACTTTCAGTAAAGGTTTTCATATTTTTTAAAGCTTAATTTATCAAAGACACTTTTGTCAATGATTTGTATTGCTCCGGGGTTTTTATCATAGAAATGCTTTATCTTTCTTTTAGCATTTCTAAATTCTCTTTGGCTCCCACAAATTGTGTTCTGCCGTAATCCCTCCATTTGACAAGATATTCCATCTTGTTTCTTTTCAATCGTACATCGAGGATTTCTTCTACCTCATATTCTTTCCCACCATCAATTTCTACTGTGGTGGTGGTGCAATACATGGTCCCCTGAGTGGTTTGACATAGGGACACATTCTTGAAACATTCACAACAGGATGGATTTGTTGTGAGAAAGGTAGATTTAACTCTACTGCATTCGACAAAATGATCCTTTTAATTGGGTAAGGACCTATCCATCGTTCTGCTAATTTCCTAGTTGGTTGTCCAGAAAGTTGAAGATCTTTGGTTGATAACCAAACTTGATCTCCTATTTTGTATTCTGGTGCTTCAGAACATCATCTATCTGCATAGAGCTTCATGTCATCCTGTGATTTCTTTAGTGCAGCTTGCACTTCTTCATGAATTTCCTTCATTTTTTGTGCAAAGTCAGCCACAGCTGGATGACTTCCTTCCTTTCTGGGTTCAATACCCATTCTTGGGTGTTTTCTGTAGTTTATGAAAATGGTGTATGTTTTGTTGATGCCTGAATTTTGTTATTGTAACTAAATTCAGCGATTGCAAGCCATCTGGACCAATTTTCTTGTCAGTGGTCTACAAATATCTTTTGGAACTGTTCTAGATCCTGATTCATTCGTTCTGTTTGTCCATCCATCTGTGGATGAAAAGCTGTAGACAAATCCATAGAAATGCCTAACATTTGATTCAATTCCTTCATTATTTGAGTGGCAAATTGAGGTCCGCAATCCGAGATTATTGACTCAGGGAGACCATGAAGTTTTCATATATGGTCTCTGAACAATGTTGCCAACCCTCAGGCTGACGTTTCTTCTGAAGTTGGAATAAAATGTGCCATTTTGGACATTCTATCACAGACTACTAGAATTGCATTATGACCATGTGATTCTGGTAACTTTGTTATGAAGTCTGTGGTGATATGGGTCCATGGTTTAGACAGTGCAGAGTTAGGCATTAATTTTCCAGCTGGTGGTTCTGGGAAGTTTTTGCTTCTTTGACACTTGTCACATCCAGCAATGTATTTTTTAATGAATTTAGTGACACCTGGCCACCAATAATTTCTTGTGACAAGTTCAACCGTCTTCCATTGTCCTCTGTGTCCAGCAATGGGTGTATCGTGATGGAGCCTAACTATCTCCATATGTAGTTTTTCATCTTTTGGAATGTAAACTTTTCCTTGCCAGAGGATTAATTCTTGTTCCATCTGCCATTCTCCTGCATTGAGTCCCCTGACTCCTGCCTTTTTCATAGCTTCCACTGCTTTTACAACTTCCTCATCATTTGCTTCTGATTTTCTAATTTTGTTTAAAATTTCTTTTTCTGAAGTATTGACTAGCACATGTCCTTGTTGAAGTGCTGCAATTCGGAAAAATTCTGGTTTTAACAAGGTGACTTCCTTGTTATCATCTTCTACCCCCTTTTTATGGTCTGGCCTCCTGGACAGAGAATCAGCCTTTCTCATAGTTGAACTGGCTTTATGAATTAATTTAAAGTTAAATCTGCTGAGATATAAAGCCCAGCGTGCTTGTCGTCTATTTAACTTTTTTGCATTCATAAAGTATTCGAGATTTTTATGGTCCGTCCATATCTTGAATTCTTGCCTTGCTCCTTCTAGATAATGTCTCCGGGCTTTGAGACACCTAATAATGCCCAACATTTCTTTATCATGGACATCATAATTCCTCTTGGTTTCATTAAGGGATTTGGAGAGATAAGCTACTGGTCTCCATTTGTTATTATCACATTCCATTGATAACACTCCTCCTGTTGCGTAATCCAAGGCATCAGACTCTATTCTGAATTTCTTGTCAGAGTCTGGAGCAACAAGAAGGGGTTGTTCCATAAAAGTTTTTTTTAATGTTTTAAAAGCTTTTTCTTCTCCTTCTTTCCATTCCCATGTTTTATCTTTTCTGACCAAATTATGCAATGGTTGTGCTATTTTTGCAAAGTCTTTGACAAATCTTCTATAATAATTTGCCAATCCTAAGAATTGTTGGATGTCCTTTACACTGCCAGGTGTTGGCCAGGATAGCATCAACTTTCTTTGGATCCATTTTGATTCCATTGGGTCCAATGATAACTCCTAAAAATTCCACTTCCTGCATGTTCCATACACATTTCTCTGGTTTAACATACAGATCGTTTTCTTCCAAGTGCTGGAGAACTTCAAGCACTATATTATTATGCTCTTTTTCGGTTTCTGGATAAATGAGGATGTCATCTATGTAAACAATGACTTTTCCTTCATTTATCATATCCTGAAAGATATCATTTATCATGGCTTGGAAGGTTGCTGGAGAATTGGTGAGACCAAAGTACATTACTACTGGTTCGAAAGAACCTTCTGGTGTGGTAAAGGTGGCCTTCCATTCATCTCCTTCCTTGATTCGTACATTATTATAACCCCACCTAAGATCCAACCTGGTGAAGTGTTTGGCTTGTCCTGCTCGATCTATGAGCTCTGATATTAATGGTAATGGATAGTTATTTTTAACCATCCATTCATTTAGGTAGTGGTAGTCATGTACCATTCTCTTTTTTCTGTCTTTTTTCTTTACAAAGAACACTGGTGACGTTTGCAGTGATTTCAAAGGTCTGATGTACCCCTTTTTTAATTGATCATTGACAAAGTCTCAGACTTCTCCGAGTTCATCTGGAGATAAAGGATGCACCTTTCCTTTTCTTGGTTGATAACCTTGTTTGAGATCAATAGCATGATCCCATGGTTTCCTAACCGGGATTCTTTCTGATGCAGTTTTTTCAAACAAGTGTAAATACTTGTGATACTGCGATGGTACTAGCTCTTTTGGTTCCTGTTTTTTCAATTCCCTAATCCATTTTTGGTTGTCTGATTTGATTCCAGATGGGAGAAATTTGTATTTTTCTCCTTTCTTATAGAATTTCGGGTGTTTCCATTGATCCAGGAAATCCAAATTCTGTTCCTCCCTTTCATTTTGCTCTAGCCAGTAGGCAAAGTCCAACTCCCATTCCTTTTCCCAGACATACATATTGGTTTCCCAATGTTCTGCCTGTTTTGTCCTTTTTTGTCTTTCCTTTGTCCACTCTCCTTTGTTTATGTCTGGGCATCTTGTCAACTCTATTTTACCGGTGACCCAGTTGACATCCGGATGTCGTCGTAACCATGTAGAACCTATGATTACGTTTGTTTTGCCTAATTTGCATATTTCAAATGTGGCTTGTTCTTGATGTCCTTTATAACTCATGATTAGATCCACATCATGAGTGATCATACCACCTTCATTGTTAGATCCATCTACGTTTCTAACTTGAATGGGTTGATCCAAAGGAATTAACCTATAGCCTTTTTTGTTAGCGAACTTAGTGTTCATAAACAAACGTGTTGCTCCAGAATCAAGCAACGCTGTTTCTGTTGTTTGGTGTCTATCTTATCTAGTCAGTGCTATGATTAGATTAGATTATATAATGATTAGATTAGATTACAGACTACCGGACCAATGACTCATGGACTATGACTCAGGCTTACTAATGCACAGCAGTGGGGGCCAATTATGTTATATCTTTTACTCATACTTACTCAGTGTAGCTACTATTATTAGAGTGGTGCACAGACCACCTTTGTAGTATATAAACTGAGCAAAGTAGCACCCAGAGTCCTCAGTCAAGTTCTCTTGGGTTTCTTCCCTACCCTCATCTCCTCTACCTCTAAAGTCTTCTGTTGGGGCCCTAAGCTGTCATGGCGAGGGTAGTCCTGATATGCAGGTAGACCACCAAATGGAGCAGTAGCATTCAAAGGAGCATTCTACAAGAATTATAGCACTGTAGAATTCAATTACAGGGAACAGTGTTGGAAATACCGAATTACAGATACTATCATGAAGAGTAGATGAACAAGACTTTGAAGGCTTATACAGCGCAGGAGATCTAGAGGAAGAAGTACCAGTCGATGTCTTATTGGATTGGACAACAGAAAATTGCCCAGAACAATCTGATCTACAACATACTCCTATTCCATCATCTTTGCATTACACCCTCCTATCAGGACTACCCCTTGATGTGACGTCTTAGGGCCCCAACAGCAGACTTAGGAGGAGAGGAGTGAGGGTAGAGTGAAAACCCGAGAGAACTCGACTGAGGACTCTGGGTGTTACTTGCTCAGTTTATATACTACAAGGGTGGTCTGTGCACCACTCTAATAATAATAGCTACGCTGAGTAAGTATGAGTAAAAGAGATAACATAATCGGCCCCATTGCTGCGCATTGGTAAGCCTGAGTCATAGTTCATGAGTCATCGGTCCGGTAGTCCGTAATCTAATCTAATCTAATCGTTATCTAATCTAATCTAATCTTGGCGCTGACTAGATAAGATAGACACCAACCTGACTAAGATGTTTGGCTACAGCTATTGTAAAATACAAGAAAAAGAATAAAAATGTCTTAGAGATTTTGACTGTTGAGAACAGGTCATGACACCTCCCACTAGAGCTTGGATCGCATAGGCAAAAGGAAGAAGAATCTTCAGGAGAGTCAGAGAAAGAAAGAGAATGATACACAAGTGAACAATCTGCAGGAGAAAGTGAACATCAACTCAAATATATTGACATAGCAACTATCCTTAGAACTAGCCCAACTTAATATCAGTGCACCAGTACCTGAATGTCATACCTCAGGAATCTCCCAGACAGGAGAAACAAAAATCCCTTCTAGGCAGTGAGCACCTACCCCTCCACCACCTCCACTGCCAATAAATCCACCTATAAACATGGCAGGAAATGCAGCTAAAGATAAAACCCGTCCAAAAATCGATCCTCCAGAATACTTCACAGGAAAACGATCCCAATTACACAATTTCCTCGCCCAAAGTAATCTATATTTTTGACATTACAAGGACACATATGAAGACAGTCCTAAAGACAAAATCCTCTTGTTGTTAACTTGCATGCATGGCTTAGCAGCTGAATGGTGAAATAATAAGATGGAAGAATTTGACAAAGCTCCAGCTCAATGAATAGACTATGACAGATTCATTAAAATGTTGGAAAAAGATTGGGGAGAAATAGATAAACCAACTACAGCCCTCAGTTGGTTAATGACAGCAAAGAAAGGCAAAGGGAAATCACTTAATCAATAGATCACAGAAGTAGATCGAAAAATCAGTGAAGCAAAGATAACTGATGAAGGGATGAAGAATTGGATCATGATGAGAACCTTACCACCTCAAACACAGATTAGAGTTTGATCAGGCACAGCTATTACTACCTACAATGACCTAAAGGAGTGATTGCTAGGATTCAAAGTAACTGATGCCCTTTTAGGTTCTACAAGCAGACATGCACATGGGTCTAACTCTCACCAATCCTATCGAGATAGCAATGCTATGGATGTAGATTAGATCAATCTGAGGCAAGCATCAACATCAAATAACCCTGATTCATCAGCAAAATGCTATGGCTGCGGACAAATTGGACACTTTATAGCTGTCCAAATAAAGCACAAAGAGGACCAACTAAAGGAGGTAGAGGAAAGCCAAGATGCACATAGCCCTGGGGCATGAGGCTGCTGCGCACAGACCATGGTAGGGGTATATAAAGTGTAGCATCATAGGTAGGAGTCTCTAAGACTCTAGATAGTTTCCTCTCACCCAGGTTACTCACCTATTGTGTCAATACATTCTCATCTCTATTACCTCTTCTCTTGAGGCTTGTGGTTGTGTGGGATTAGTCCTAACATAATCTAGAGTCTTTTCAACCACACCCTTCGTTGTTTGACACAGCACCGAGCATGCCTTGCTTGTTGTCACTCACAGTGTCGAAGCAATCCTACAAAATCTTTTCATCTGACCAAATGCTCATTACACCACGAGACCATTTGCAGACTCAATCCGACTAAGTCAACAACTGGGTCATGACTGACTCAGGGACCATACTGTCTACACAACAGTTCTAGATGAGAGTAACTGCATGCTGGGTTGTGGACCAGGCAGGGTCGCTGAGAGCATGACACTCCCCCCCCCTTATTCCAAGATTCCGAGCTCAGTCCGAGCTCAATCCTAGGATTCTACTTGGAATCCGAGTCAATTCTGAGCTGAAAAAAGTTGGCCTGGTACTCACCAAAATGGGAACTTGTAATCCAAGTTCAGTCCTAGTCCAGTCTGAGCTGAATCTGAGCTGAACTCAGAAGCAGCCTAGTAGTACCAGGATTGACAATGCTAGGAGTGAGCTCAGACTCTGAGTAGAGTCTGAGTGGAGTGTGAGCTGGCTGAGCTGAGGGACAGGTAACTGCCATGCCATTTATGACATTTGTGACATGTGTGACATGTGTCAGCACACGTCCACATTTGACTTTGTTGATCATCACATGATGCACATGACATGCACATGATGCGCCTGTGCTTGTCGATGTGCAGCCCAGCACTTGATCGTTATCAATCTCATACTGCAATGCCCACCACCTGGTCCACCCGTCGCACCAGCCCACCCGCTGCACCAACCAAGTGTATCCTGGTTATCTTCCCTTTCTCATGTAGGATACAGGAAGAGACAAATGAGGAGAAATCAAAGGAAGGAAATGCTTTTGACATTGCTGGTATGCTATACCTAACTCTAAAATTCTTTTTACAAATCCTACCAGAAGAAGGAATTCATATACCATCTGAGGGTGCGTCTAGAGCCTGGGGGGACCATCAGAGGCCATGCGACTGGAAACACCTTCAGTCTTGCAGATGCTCCTAATCCCTTATCAGGGAGCATCCCAGTTCAGGGCTGGGTCAAAGTGTATAAAGCTTGCTTCAATGAGATTGACAAATTAAAGCCACATTGGGTTTTAAAAACTGAAGTCACTCCTACACTTGCCCCTGTCCTCAAGAAGTTATCCAGAAAGTATTCCATTGTGAGCAGTAAGTAATTGAGCTTCTCTCTTTATTTCATTATGCATTTGATATCATCAGAATCCAACCAAAGGATATATGTCCTTGAGGATGAAGAATGGGTCATTAAAGGAAAATATGATGATGCCATAATTGATGATGAGGATATAGAGTGGACATCAAGTGAAGGAAAATCTGTGCTTCACCTTTGTGCTGTAAGTTATTGCACAAATTTAAACATGCTTACTCATAAATCCAATTCAGGAAGATAAAAGTGTTTCATCTTTGACAGGCAGCATCATTGCTGGTTCTAGTGTTTTTGTGGCTCCTAGTGCTTCTGCTGCAGCTCCATCCACTGCAGTTCCATCTGAGCTTACTTCTGCTGAGCTAATGGCAGTACTCAACATTCCTGCATATTTGACTGATAAAGAAGACAAGTCCTTGAAGTCTTACTATCAGAAATACAAGGGCTGCATTCAGGCACAACACAATGTAGATGATATGTTTGCACAAGGTCAATGGCCTGCTCAGAAGAGGCCAAATATGACAGAGATTATCAAATTATTTGTATCACCATCAATGTGGCATTCTCATGTAAAGAGAATGTCAAAAGTCTCTGATTACCCTCAAATGCAAGAATGGCTAGAGGGAGGTGCCAATGCCCCTGAAGATCAAGAAGTCTGGGGTACTCTCAAGACATCATATACCTTTGCAGATTTGACAGCATATTTTAATAAACAAGATGAGATTAAGGCTAGAAAGGGCAAAGGCAAGGAGAAAGTGGTGGTACATGATGATGGAGGCTCTAAGAAGAAGAAGAAGAAGGTTGTACAGAAGGCTGAATCTTCTAAACACAAGAAATCAATGAAGTAAGCTTCCTTTGATATGAGATGACTTTCATGTGATTCCTGTATCATCCTGTTTGTAGTATCCTGTGTACTTTGCTATGCTTTATGAATGTGATGACCAAATATGTGCTGTGCATACTTGCATTTCAAAATATCCCAGTGGTGGTAGCAAAGTCAGAGCAGCCATTCCCAGATGTATCATTCCAAGACTTCTGCAAGTTTGTTAAAGACAACTTCCACTCAACAGTTTCACTGTCTACAGTTTTAATGATTCTTTTTTCTATGACAGAAAACACAATGCTCCTTGGACTGCATGCCCGTCAAAAAAACCCAGAATATGGGAGGGAGAGATCACACTTAACTACTGGGTGGATTAATTGCTTATCAAGGGCAATATTACAAAGGACAAGTTCCAAGAATGCCAAAGTCCTGCCAAATGATGATACAGAGGATGGCAATGGTGATCAAGTCATAACAAATGTCAGCTTAAAGCTTGATGCATTAGCCAAATTGTTGAAACTATACCCTTATGATAAGAAAGGGAAATTCACTGGAAAACTGAAGCCAGTCTCACATGATGAAATTGTTCCAGTGCATGTCATCTGTCCAGACACAATTGTGTGCACATCCATGAATTGTAATCCAAGGTCACTGATTCAGAATACCAAGCCAAGGGACATCCCAGAAGTGTGCCTTATCAAGAATTTTACTCACTATTACCATGTGCCTGTACTTAGTGGTCAATGCCCAGGTTGCAAGGCTATTTACTATGCTGATCATGAATCAGTATACAATCAGCAGGACAACAGGCAGGACAGAATATATCTAAACTCTGCTAAATACATAAAACTTGGGCAGAGTTTATGGGCTGATAGGTCTTTTACTTCTGCTGTCATCAGTGGGATATACACTTTTCATGCATCAGCTGCAACTTATGCACAATTTTGGAATATATCATTTGCACCTGCAACAAAACTGACAAGGAGGAAGGTATGGAATGCATTTGTACAAGAGTCATTGCGCATGCAGGCTGCAGAATCCAAAGTGAAATTTACAATACCAAATGGGCTGCCACTAGTTGAAGTTACCAGAGAAGCTTTTCAATTACTAGGTAATAATGGTATCATTCCAGGATCACTGCAACACAGATGTGATAAGTGCACCCAACAGTACAGGGAACAGTCTGGCACTGGCACAGGTGGAGCAGATCAATCAGCTGTTGTTGGCATGGAAGATGCAATGATCACATCCCACTTACAGAGTAACATAATTGAGGATTGTGCACCTGTGAAGATGGTTGTGGTGGATGGGATTGTGACAGGACACACAGTAAGTTTTTATGTGGCTAAGTTGAGCTGGTGCTCATGCCCATTGTAGTATTGTGGATATCCAGGCTGCACTTCTGACCTATTGGATGCACATAAAGGTGTCTACTGTGCTTTCCATCAGAATTTGGTTGGAAGATTATGTCATATTGATGGATGCACCAATGTCACAAAACTCAAGCTTGTGTAGAGCATCAGGATAGGTGGCAAAGACATCATATCAAACATAAGGCCAATGGGCTAGGGGGATATAGAAGGGCAGCAAGGAGAGCAGCTGAGACTTTGCCATGGTTGCCAGCTTCACAACAACAACAACAACAACCACATGATACTGAGGTACATGACCAAGTAACACGAACTGAATTGTTCACACCTCCAAGAACTTATTGCATTGAAACAATTTGTGCACCATGTGGTGTAGTTGTAGCATGGGCTAAGTTTATAAAATCAGAATCACCCACAAACATATTAGGCTTCCTTGAGCATGTTTATCCTAATGATGAAAGCAGACCTGCATATATATGCATTGACAAAGCCTGTATGGTGCTTCGGAGGAGTGTTTCAAATGGTTCATGGGACAGGTGGAAAAATACCAGCAGGTTCATAGTTGATGCCTATCACTATTTCAACCATCGCACAAGTGACCACTTATGTCGCAAATGGTGTAATCCAGCACCATTGGATGGCTCAGCCCCCAACTTGGTTATTGTGGAGACTGATGAAAATGGGAGGCTTTACTACAAACGTGCATTTAATACACAGGCTTGTGAACAGTTAAATGCCTGGTTGGGTGGCTATGATCATATCTTGAGAAGAATGAAATCTTGGAACTTCAACTGGTTTTTACACAGCATATTGTATTATCACACAAAACATGTTGTTAAAAAGCAGGGAATGGAGGAAAGCTCAGATGGAGCTCAGAAAAGCTCAGATCATGAAATCTCAGATGGAGAAATATCAGATGAGGAAGAAATCTCAAATGATGAAATATCAGATGAGGAAGAAATATCAGATGAGGAAACCTCAGATGATATGTAATATACATATACCTAATATCTGTATCCGGCTTTAATTGAAAAGTTGACTTTAGCTGAGATTTGAACGCCATCTACAACTGCAACACTAATGTCTGATAATCAGGACCCTGGTAGATGATTATGATTTTGAGCAAGTGCTAAGACTCATTTGAATATGAGGCCAGATAACCTTCAAGGTGGGTGGAATGAGCACAGATGAGCAAGATAGAGTCCTGGTACACAGAGGTACTAAGACTCTTCTAACACAAGGAACAAATTCAGGTAGGAGCTGCCATGAGCACAGATGAGCAGGATAGAGTTCTTTTCAAGTAAGCACTGACAGGGCTCCGAGCTCAGTCCAAGGATTCTGAGCAAAATCCGAGCCCAGTCCAAGTCCAGTCCGAGTCCAGTCCGAGTGGGGTAAAAAAGTACAAGGAATCCAAGTAGAATCCGAGTCCAGTCTGAGCTCATTCCGAGTTCAACTCGGATTGAATGGTGAAGTATCCCAACTCGGACTGAGCTCAGACTGGACTCGGATTCTACTCGGATTCCTTGTACTTTTTTACCCTACTCGGACTGGACTTAGACTGGGCTCGGATTCCACTCATACAGGGGGGGGAGTGTCACTTGCTCCGTGTATGCTGTAAATGTGATGGAAACAACTCCCATCTCCATCCACTGATTCTTTCCAGTGTCTCTCACCCGTTTTACCAGGTTTTCTCTGCAAGCCTATAATTGGCTTAGATGGGGCTGGCACCAGCACTGGCAATAGAACTCACCTTCTCTTCAGGTCTGCTGGAAGGCCCTCCTTGCCTATCCTCTCCACCTCTTGGTCCAAGGCAACATGTTCTGTGACAGTCATCCTCTCCAGGATGATCTGTATTGCCAGCAACCTGTGGCCAAACCAACCCAGGGTTGTACTGTCAACTACGCTCATCCCCATCAGCTTTGCTATCTCCTCAAAGACTTCTTTCTGGTGCATTTGCCACACAACTTCCGATATTTTGATGCCAAAAATTGGTTCCTTTCCTGACAATGAGTGACATGGACACCAGTTATTGCTTAATCACTGGGTAAGCTCCTAATTAACATATTCAACAATTGAAGCCATCAGTGAACAACGTGATTCTTACCTTGGTTCTCTTCAAGACCTCTGTAGAGTCAGCAGGCTTATTGTTACGACCTTTACGATTTTCTGGCTATTTTTCCATATTTTTTATCTATTTTCTCTGGGGCCCTATGGATGCATAGGTATACAAGACTCATAAGCGCCAACCCCTATGTTGAGGTGCCCATCAGTTAGGTCAGTGGTTAGTCAGCCAGGGGCTGTGCCGATAAGAAGACAATAAGGACCGGATGGGGACATGGGCATTGTGGGAGGGCATAGATAGTTGCCATGGTTTCGTTGCTGCGTGCACATAGCCCTAGGGGCATGAGGCTGCTGCACTCAGACCATGGTTGGGGTATATAAAGAGGTGTGTCATAGGTAGGAGTCTCTAAGACTCTAGATAGTTTCCTCTCACCAGGTCACTACGCTATTGTGTCTAGCTTTGTCTCTAATACTATTTCTCCTCTGGAAGCTTGTGGTTGTGTGGGATCCGTCCTAACATAATCTAGAGTCTTTCTAACCACACCCTTCGTTGTTTGCTACAGCGCCAAGCACGCCTTGCTCGTTGTCACTCACAGCGTCGAAGCGATCCAACAAAATACATTCGTCTGACCAACTGCTCATTACACCATGAGGCCAGTTGCAGCCTCAATTTGACACAGTCAACAACATGGTCATGACTGACTGCGGGACCATACTGTCTACAAAAAAAGTTCTAAACGAGAGTAGTCACATGCTGGGTTGTGGACCAGGCAGGGTTGCCCCGGGCAGCTACATTAGGACTTCGGAAAAGCTGTTGGAACTGGCGAAGACAATCATCTGTGGTGACCTGTATCAAGGCATACAGTCTGAGAATACCAATGACGTATCGGATCTATTGATCTGAGCACAAGGACGTCTCAGTGAAGTGCCGGGCAGCACTGCTTTTGGTCTATTGGTGGAATTAAATCAAACACTTGAGTGCGGGTGCGTTATTGACCGCATCAGGCAGTATCTGCGTTAGGAAGCGCAGTTACAGAAGAAGAGGCAACATCTCCCTACTTGGGACGTCTTACTGTTTTTGGAACACACTCAGGATCTGGGATCCGAAACAATGGAACTAGTGTTCAACTATGTATTGCCAAGGGCAGCAATGTCCTTGATGGAGATCAGGAAAGTTTTCGATCTAGAATGGGCGGCGGGGTGCCCTTTGCCCCAACAACAAACCGAGTATTTTTGCAGTGCCATTTGGAAAAGCTCAAGCTGCGCAGAGCAGCGTATGAACGACAAGTGCTCGAGGAGGCGGCCTTCCAAGAGCAGGAAGAGGCATGGGAAATCCTCATGCAAGAGAAGCGCGAGGCACTTAAACAACAACAGAAGTTCCAACAGTTGGAATGAGAACTCGAAGCGGACAGGAGAGTGCTTGAGCAGGTGCTTGAGCAGCTCGTCAACCAACCGGATGTCAGGGAGGCAGTATTCGACTCGCCTTCCAACGTATTGCTACTACTACAAGGGTTTAACGTGTTCACATTGAAACACAATGGCCTGGTCCTGACAGCAAAGGAGTGGAGACAATCGAGATCAAGTCAATCTTAATCTCCAATTACTGCGCCCAACTCCTTAGCCGAGGATACCGGACCAGATAATGACATGGCATTCATCCTAACGTGGGATGATTTCATGGATATGCATTTGGCCGACTGGGGTGTTCGCACCAAACAGGAATACATGGAGCACTGGGTGGAAAACCAGGAGCGAGTAGTGCTGCTGGGAGTCCCAACAAATGAGGATCGGCCTAACTATCATTGGCGCAAACCAGGATATTGCTACATGTACTTGTTCAAGCTGGAGTACTATGATTTGTATCACTGGCCGGCTTGGCCCACAGTCACCGAAATTGCATCTTGGAACACTGAGCTTAGAAACCCATTTGCGCATTTCAGTCTTCAGGATAACTGTCAAAGAAACCGATTCCATGTCTTGGAAGAGTTCATGATCCAAGTAGAAGACGGTGATGACATTTGGGACTGGGGTAGCATCGACGAAATGATCGCTAGGGGAACGTACAACAAGCAGGCTTGATGGGGAGGCAAGGGGTTCTTTTGCCGAAACAAGAAAAAGAAAAAGGCCCAGTCTTACACAGGATCAACCCTGTTTATCAAGTGCGAAGGAGGCAATGCGGAACTTTCCAGCGTCCCTGTTCACACGAGCAAGCCCAACCCGGTCTTGTATTTGATCACCGGATCCACACCGCCTAGGACTTCGAAACAATCTACGCCACCTCCTGTGCCACCAAAGGTCCCCATGTACACCGAAGCAATCAAAGCCAAGAAGGTGGAATTTAATGCAATCATGCGTACCCGCGGCGGCGATTGGAACTGGCATGATGGGCCAGTAACTACGGCAGAGGATTGGATGATCGAGGCAGGACCTAGCAATTTGGACCAGGCACAAAAGCGGCAGGAGATAGACCACTGGTGTCGGACAGTAGCAAATGAGGTAGAACATGCGTATCCATATCCTGTGGCCCGATCTAGTAGTGAAATTCTACATCCGGACATCCTGGGATTCTGTTACTTGGTGATGTTTAAGAAACAATGCTGGAACAGTTTCGAATGGCCGGCATACCCGCAGATCCAAGAGATCTATCAGTTCGATCGTCGCATGAGGGAGTTGCAGGCAAATGTAAGAGCCCAAAAAACTTATGGACGCAAAGGATGCATCCATGTGGAACGTGTGTCTCAAGGTCTCAACGCTTGGACCCAAATGGAGGACTGGATCCTCGAAGGGTATGGACGATACCATGTTGGGGCATTTCAATGGACTGTGCAAATGGCCGTAGGACTTAGGGATTTTCTGATCGGATATATGCAAGTCATGCCGCACCCCTTGCCGCCACAAATTCCCTTAACCAGAACAAATCAAGATGACGTGGTGGATAGACAACAGCAGATTGACGACATAGAGGAGTCTAGGATGGCAACAGTCAACAGCTTCGGACAACTCCTTACTAATGTTCTGGAGGAATGGCAACGCACGCATCCTCGACCATCACCGGCTCCACTAACAAAAGCCGAGATGCCCGATCATTTCGAGGGCGACCCGAGTCAGGTGGACAATTGGCTGCGCACAATGGAAGTCTATTTCACACTGGCACAAGAAACAACGGTTTGCAGGTGTATTGTCATTTGTCTGTACCGTACCAGGAAGGGAAAAGGAAATTGAGCAGGAGAATGGGTGGGCGTTAAACTACAGGAGATTCAAAAGGTGGATGAAGAATATGAAGGGAAACATGCACGCGCTCCTGAACGCTACCCTTCAGATCTGACATGGGCAGAAGTAAACAACAGGTATTGGGCTCCGTTACAGCCAGGAAATCAACCGCTCCAATGGACACGGCCACCCAATACAAACAAGTATCCCTGGACTACCTGGGCGGCGTTCAAAATGGAAATGCATGAATTCTTCATGTCCACCAAAACCAAGCAGCATGCGACGGACGACTTGATGAAGTTGGAGCAACGAAACACTCCAATCGAGGATTATATCATCAAGTTCAACACGCTATTGCCACTGGTGGGCTGGGGAGAAAATGCTCTCAAGGATCATTTCCTCAATCGGATTAACCCTGCACTGGGTGCGGAACTGATCAGACATGGTAATCTAGCGGATGATGCATCCCTGAAAACGATCCAAGATTGGGCGGTACAGTTAGCACGGGTGTATCATAGGGCGAAGGAAGCATACGGCGAGAAGAAAAGCCGTAACAAGTACAAAGAGACACCGGTAGCCAAGGAAAGCAAGGCACTGATCCAACACAGCATGCCCACTATGTCAACATCCAGTAGGGATCCTAACGCAACGGACGTGGACAAAGCGAAATGACGCACAGGGGCGTGCTTCAATTGCGGCAAAGAAGGACATTTTGCTAGGGACTGTACTGAACCAAAGCAGTTCAATAGAAAGGATAAAGGAAAGGGCCGTATTTGGGAGTTAAAAGTGGAAGAGCTCACTGAGGAGCAATGGAAGGAGTACGGCAAAGAGAAGGGTTTTGGCAACAGCCAGTAGGCAAGCACTCCGCGCTGCTGGCTGATAGAGTTTCAATCTTGGACAAGTATCAGGACTACCCCTTGATGTGACGTCTTAGGGCCCCAACAGCAGACTAGAGAAGAGAGGAGTGAGGGTAGAGTGGAAACCCGAGAGAACTCGACTGAGGACTCTGGGTGTTATCTTGCTCAGTTTATATACTACAAGGGTGGTCTGTGCACCACTCTAATAATAGTAGCTATGCTGAGTAAGTATGAGTAAAGAGATAACATAATTGGCCCCCGCTGCTGCGCATTGGTAAGCCTGAGTCATAGTCCATGAGTCATCGGTCCGGTAGTCCGTAATCTAATCTAATCGTTATCTAATCTAATCTAATCTTAGCGCTGACTAGATAAGATAGACGCCAACCTGACTAAGATGTTTGGCTACAGCTATTGTAAAATACAAGAAAAGAATAAAAATGTCTTAGAGATTTTGACCATTAAGAACAGGTCATGACAGTACCCCCTTTTTAGGCTTCGGCTTCCTAGACGAACTAAAAATCTTCGAAGGATATATGTCCACCTTTCTTTTCTTTTCTCCATCTCATGCATAATTGCCATGCCCAAAATGCTTTGGGCGGGAAAGTCCAAGGATCTACGCCTTGGTCGGCTTTTTCTATCCAACGATACACATCACGATCCATAGTGATGCGAGGACGGGGAGTGGGTTTCGGCTTTTTGAAGGTTCGGGGAAAAGACAACGTGAAGATTGTTCGCAGCAGTGGCCCACGTTTGAATAGCCACCGATGGTAAGGATTGTTGATTGAGATTTTTTGTTGTTGTGGCGGTTTTTACCCATGATGGTAAGATAGACGATATACAGATGCGTATATGTGTTTTGAATAAACCGGGCCCAGAATAAGGCCTTTCTACAACAAAATGAAGCAGTTTAAGGCCCTACTCCAGGGCCAATCCTTTTAATTTTTTAAACAACCATTACAATCGCATGGACCATCGTGATCTGATGATTCATTTAATTGATTTAGCAGTTGTTGTCCTTTCCATTTTTGCCAATTTTTCTCCCATGATGCAGTTTCTGCTACTGCATTTATATCGATCCTGGATATGGCCATTCCTGGACTTTCAGTGAAGTTTTCATATTTTTTGAAGCTTAGTTTATCAAAGACTCTTTTGTCAATGACTCGTATAGCTCCGGATTTTTATCATAGAAATGCTTAATTTTCTTTTTTGCATTTCCTAAATTCTCTTTAGGCTCCCACGAATTGTGTTCAGCCGTGTATCCTTTCCATTTAACAAGATATTCCATCTTGTTTCTTTTTAGTCGTACATCGAGGATTTCTTCTACCTCGTATTCTTTTTCACCATCAATTTCTACTGGTGGTGGCGGTGCAATGCGTTGTCCCCTGAGTGGTTTAACATAGGGACGTATTCTTGAAACATTCACAACAGGGTGAATTTGTTGTGAGAAAGGTAGATTCAATTCTACTGCATTTGACGAAATAATCCTTTTAATTGGATAAGGACCTATCCACCGTTCTGCTAACTTTCTAGTTGGTTGTCCAGAAAGTTGAAGATCTTTGGTTGACAACCAAACTCGATCTCCTACTTTGTATTCTGGTACTTCAGAACGTCGTCTATCTGCGTAGAGTTTCATATCATCCTGCGATTTCTTTAATGCGGCTTGCGCTTCTTCATGAATTTCCTTCATTTTTTGCGCAAAGTCAGCTGCAGCTGGATGACTTCCTTCTTTTCTAGGTTCAATACCCATCCTTGGGTGTTTTCCGTAATTTACGAAAAACGGTGTATGTTTCGTTGATGCTTGAATTTTGTTATTGTAACTAAATTCCGCAATTGCGAGCCATCCCGACCAATTTTCTTGTCGGTGATCTACAAAAATCCTCAGGAATTGCTCTAGATCCTGATTCATTCGTTCCGTTTGTCCATCCGTCTGTGGATGAAAAGCTGTAGACAAATCTGTAGAAATGCCTAACATTTGATTCAATTCCTTCATCATTTGAGCGGCGAATTGAGGACCGCGATCCGAGATTATTGACTCGGGGAGACCATGGAGTTTCCATATATGATCTCTGAATAGCGTAGCCAGCCCTTGAGCTGACGTTTCTTCCGAAGTTGGAATAAAATGTGCCATTTTGGACATTCTATCGCAGACTACTAGGATTGCATTATGACCATGCGATTCCGGTAACTTTGTAATAAAGTCTGCAGTGATATGAGTCCATGGCTTTGACGGTGCCAAGTTGGGCATTAATTTTCCCGCTGGTGGTTCTGGGAAATTTTTGCTTCTTTGGCACTTGTCACATCCAGCAACATATTTTTTAATGAATTTGGTGACACCTGGCCACCAATAATTTCTTGTGACGAGTTCAACCGTCTTCCATTGTCCTCCATGTCCAGCAATGGGTGTATCGTGATGGAGTCTGACTATCTCCATTCGTAATTTTTCATCTTTAGGAACATAGACCTTTCCTTGCCAGAGGATTAGTCCTTGCTCCATCTGCCATTCTCCTGCATTGAGTCTCCTGACTCCTGCCTTTTTCATGGCTTCCACTGCTTTCACAACTTCTTCATCGTTTGCTTCTGATTTTCGAATTTTATTTAAAATCTCTTTTTCCGACGTGTTGACTAGCACATGCCCTTGTTGGAGTGCTGCAATTTCGAAAAAATTCCGGTTTTAACAAGGTGACTTCCTTGTTATCATCTTCTACCCCCTTTTATGGTCTGGCCTCCTGGACAGAGCGGCTTTCCCATAGTTGAACCTGCTTTATGAATTAATTTAAAAAACCTGCTGAGGTATAATGCCCAGCGTGCTTGTCTTCGGTTTAACTTTTTTGCATTCATAAAGTATTCGAGATTTTATGGTCCGTCCATATCTCGAATTCTTGCCTTGCTCCTTCTAGATAATGTCTCCAGGCTTCGAGACATCTAATAATGCCCAACATTTCTTTGTCGTGGACATCATAATTCCCTCTCGTTTCGTTGAGGGATTTGGAGAGGTATGCTACTGGTCTCCATTTGTTATCATCACATTCCATTTGATAACACTCCTCCTGTGGCGTAATCCGAGGCATCAGACTCTATTCTGAATTTCTTGTCGGAGTCTGAGCGACAAGAAGGGGTTGTTCCGTAAAAAGTTTTTTTTAATGTTTAAAGGCTTTTCTTTCCTTCCTTCCATCCCATGTTTTGTCTT